>JANEYF010005580.1:0-600000 GCA_029963845.1 Rhamnusium bicolor | reverse complement strand
ATTATCTTCAAAACTAAAGGAGAAGGGGGTGTACCATGATCCTGTTACACACGGTATAGATAGAAAAAGTGTTCTTCAGCTCGAGTTACTTCATCCTGAGCCAATACCCAGAATTGAGCTCAGGTGGAAAGCTGGACATATCTGTTTTTATTCATGTTCATTTGTATGATTTTTTGAGTCGCGTGTACTATTTTAATAATAAAATAATATTTTAAATAAACAAAGAAAATTTTCTTTGTTTATTTAAAATATTTAATAATGTTTCACAAGGAGCCAACCGCAGAATCAGTACAATGTATAAAATAATAGATACGGAAAAACGTATATAATTTTTTTTAGAGAATTTTATAAGCTTTATTTTTTATATGGTGGTCTGGTTAAGTATTTTGAGATATAAGCAAAATACTTCAGCGGACCACCATTTTTCTAAGATGATGGCTCAACGCGACAGGTTCAGTTCAGAACTTTTAGTATTTTTAATAATACGCCTAAATGAACATCTTTGATTCAAAACTTTTTGTTATTTCTATCAAACGTTGAAATTTGTTCCTATTTGATTGGAGTAACAGTTTTTTAGTTTATTATTATTTTGCTATGAAATAGTTTACAATCAACAAAATTTTTTATGAAAGTTGGAAAATTTAACCATATCTCTAAATCTAAATCATTTAATTAAAGGAAACCTAAATAAAATCTTCCTAATTATATTAATCGGTTTCGTTAACCGCCCCATATCGGAAATTTGTTGTTCATATGATATATGGTATAATTTGTATTTTGGTAAATGCTTCTATGAAATGTTTAAATTTTTCATTTTACTGGAATTGAGAATTATTTTTACAAAATGTGATTTGTTTAATCACGACATATTTTTTTAGAAATAATTTTCGTTTATGAAAACTCCAGAGAGTGTTTTAATTGAAATTTATAGTAGGAAGGAAATTTGACTGACATTTCAAAATGTCCTCATGGATTTATTAATATTTTCACAGCAGGAGTGATTTATTGAGATAAAAGAATAAAAAAAATTTCAGCAAAACATTAAATACGTTCTTTTACGAAACAAGAAACGTATTTATGCATGAGACAGACTTAGCATATACAGGGTGTTTGATAAATAATGGTCCCCGCCTTGAAAGGTGATTCTTTACCCCAATTTGAGCAAAAAAAGTTTATGAAACATACGCATAAAGAGAAACCTAATGTGCCACAAATTTGTTTAATTTTCTCAAAAATTAATTTGGATATATTTACAGATGTTATTCAAATTACGGCAAAACTGTCATTGATATAGAGAAGTTTTAAAATGTTCTCATCTCAATTAGTTACACCTATTGTGGAAATTTTTACATTATGTGTTTCGTATTCATGAAAATCAATACATACAGTATGCTTTGGTTGCCTGAAAAGACAGTTTAAAATGGGGTTTGGGAAAAGGTATACTACCTTTTCTCTCAATCTTTATAAACATTTTCAAAGTATTACGTTAATATTATTCCGCGAGGCATATCACCAACAGTTGTCCTTAATAAATTATAAAGTTACTAACCTTTCAGGTGCCTTGGCATCCTTGAGCCCGCTTCTCACTTTACAACACCTCGGGAGGAAAGCCAACGAGACTGAACGTCTGCAAGTTTTGCAAACTTTGCCTGGAAGCGTAAGTAATGTAGTGGGAAGTTGCAAGATTTGGTCGGTTAGCTTTAAGTTTTACATCCGAATAAGTCACAAGGGGCGTTTAAGCTGGATATTAGTGGGTTAGATTCTAAAAATTAGTATATTTCCAGTAACATAGTAAGTTAAGATATTTGAAACATAAATAAATTCTCACAAAATTAATACTAGCTGAAGTACTCAGCATTTAGGTAAAATCCAAAGTGCATATTTGTATTAAATATGTTTTTTAGTAAATATTTGACTTTTTATTAAATACATAGCTTTGATAATCGGATAAATCGTATAACACAACTTAAAACTCGGTTGAACACATATTTTTGGTTAGGTGTGAGAATACTTCATTCGGCGAACTATGGAATTTACACAAATGAACTATTACATGATATCGTGTGCGATTTCTGAGAGACTTCCTTAAATATATTGTTCCAGTTTCTTGCATGATTATCGCAAAATGACCAAAAGACCAACCATTGCATTGTTAAGTATAACATTTTCTATTGTAGCTTTCAAATTTAAGAGGATAGGTTTTTTTTGGGGTAATGTTTAAATTTCCCGAAAAAAAATTAAACTTTTTATTTATGGATTCTGGATCATTTTCAATAGTTTTAGCTTCAAATTTATCATAGTTTTTAATCACAAATATAGACCGTTGTAAATAATGTGAAACATCTGTGAATTCATATAAATAGTAACAATTAAAGTATCTCGTGAAATGTACACGAAGGCAAAGGTACACGGTGTAAAAAAACTAAATTTAGGTACATTGAAAACTTTTATCGCCATTATCTTAAATAATATGAGATTAGGGTCATTTTTTTAATAGCCGCAGCGGTGTGTTTAATATTTTCAAAAATTTATAAGACAATTTTTGGAGAAAAGTTATTGTAAATCTTAATTTTGATAACAAAAAAATTAATTCACCTTCCAACCGTATAATAGCATAATTTTCCCAAAAGAAATCTGTTTTATTTCATTTTCAGTCGTTGTATTGTTATCATTTCAGATTCAGTCTGTTCTCTCATACAGAAAAGTAGACAATTCTTTCAGCGAGCACCAAATGCTTGGCAGTCACCGCGCCACCATTTCCATCCTAGAAGCCCTCACAAAAGTACAGACGTATTTCAGCGTCGATCCGGACCTCATTCAAGCCATCAAACGGTGGGTTCAACTCAGGCAAGAAGATGATGGGCGATTTACTCCCTGGACGCCGATTTCAAGCTGCCTTCGAGTTACGGATTCAATCCGACTAGGAAAAATTTAACTTCCGAAGCGGTGATTTTCGAGAATATCGTTGAGATTACCGCAGAGACAGTCATAGCGCTATATGAGATTGGTATAGAGAGCGACGCTGATTCAGGTAATAAACGTTATTTGCCGGGATTGGCAGGAAATTTTATGCTGACCTTGAATTTCTTAGAGGATATTATCCGATATAATTCCTATTTACATTCTTACATGTAACGTTTTTAGAAAAGTCTTAAAATATTTGTCGGAAAATTATCCATTTTTTTATACCATTATGTGAGGTAATATTTATATTACCACAGATTCTCAATGATTGAAAGACATTTTTCACTTTGCCAAAGATAAAAAAATGTCTTTTATTAGATAAGTACATTTTAAAACCAATTTACTATGTGTTTTTTTAAATTTAAAAAAAGTTTAGGCAAAAGACTTGTAGATTCATCATCGGAAGATATATGTAGGTGGAGCTTTAGATGGACGTGTATTCTAATCACGAATTTCTTAATATAATCTGGATCTCCAATTGATATTGCTCGACCTTGAGAAAATGTCCCTGTATAGGAGCCGCCATACTGTGGGCAATCTAGTTACATTTCAATTCATTATTGGTAAAAATTTTTGATTTCGCGTTGCCACACTGAGTTCGTATTGTGACTGGGTTTCGATTTGTCAATTATCATTTTTGGACGGTTTATTTATATGATGCGATCTGACTCGCTTGATATTTGCTAAAGAAATGTATTATTGCTATGTTTTTTCCGTGGACTGTAAAATTACTATTATGCACAGCGATTACTACAAAGAATAGAAAAATTAATTATCTATTATATTACTTACCAAAAAAATGGACCTCACTAATACACAGCACTTTTCTTAGATATAAAGGAAAGGAGACAATAAGGAAAAAAGGAATTTATATCTAATGCACACTTTTAACAATAATTACTATAATTAGTTTTCTTAAAACTAAAACTATTAATTTTTCCAAAGAGAACCCGTCTATCTATCGATATAAAATTTCTATCTGTTCTTTTTTTCTACATTTCTATATCACAAAATAAAAATTTACAAAAAACCACTTGGCATGCTTTCTTAATCGCAAAATGAACAATATTCAAATAATACACCACTAGGGTAATCTATTAACCAAAATTTTAATGAGCGGATGCAAAGTAGATTTCATTCTTAAATATAATTTTAAATTTAATATTTAAATGGCTGGCCTGACCAGACTGGATTTATTAATTATTATCCTTTTTGCCTGATTTATTAGTTTTATTAGATCGGTCGTATGTTTATTAGTTTTTGAGTGACATTTTGCGTTTATTGTTTAGTGTAGAACTTCTCTTTAAAAATGCATTCTTGGTTCCTGGTTGCGAAAGTTCCACCAGAAAAAAAAGAAAAAGGTGTAACGTTCATTCGTAAGTCTACACGGAAAAAAATCTAAACTATATTTAAGGCTACTATTCTTAAATTAAGACATTATTGTACTCGTATATCCGCAAGAATAGTTATTTTTCCATCAAGAAAAACGTTATTCTTAAAAGTCATTATCTTCTCCTTCTTTTAATGATAACTAATTATTAACATTAGAATAATGGTTCTACTTCAGCTAAGAGGAAGTTTCGAACAATATTCAATACTAACTTATACTTAATCTAAGATTTCATTTATTCATTTCAAAAGTAGAGATATTACGATCTGTTACATTTAACATTTAATGTAAGAAATGTGTCATTTTGTTCAACAACTGTATTATTTAAACACAACTGATAAATTACTTCAATCAATAAATATTTGATGTTAACTGAAATCTTTTCTTTCATGATTTAATATTGCGATATATTAAATTTACCACTTAATGTAAGGATAAATTTCATTTCGTTCAACAATTGTATTATTTAAATAAAACTTTTTTCCTTTTCTTTTTTGGAATTTACTGCCACATGAATAATTCTTCGTTATCTAAAAAATATAGTTAGTTACCAGTATGTTACTGGAAAAATAAACCTCTGCGTTTGTGACATTATATTAAAAGATTAGTCAGAGAGTATTTTTTGAAACATTAAGGAATTATATTATTATTTTTGTGTCTCATATTAGTTGTCAAAAAACACCCTCTGACTAACCTATTGACGTAAAGTCGCAAGCGCAGAGATTTATTTTTCCAGTAACATACTGGTAACTAACTATATTTTTTAGATAACGAAGAATTATTCATGTGGTAGTAAGTTCCAGAAAAGAAAAGGAAAAATTTAGAGAATGCCACAAATATTGTTCGGATAACATTTAAATAAAACTGATAAATTATTTGAATCAAATTTGAATTTCTGGGATTGACTAAGGACTTTTCAGAATTAGCAGAAGTTTTTATGAAGAATGACGTTTTATTAGGAAACCAAAAACAGAAAATTTTACAAGTTCATTCGTGAACACATTGTATATGAGACTTCAAATTTACCACAGGAAGGCACATTACTTCTTTATAAGGTTTTAAGTGTTTTATGAATTTTATTCTCTTTCCGATTTGAGGAATAAGTTCTATAATCTGTTCTTCTGAAATTTCCAGTAAACTGTTCAACGTTAGTTAATTTTCTTGACCTAGAAAATAATTATTTATGTTATTAAAGTATTAATAATATAAACAAATCATTGTAGCTAACTACATAATAGAAAAGTATGCTCGAACTTTCAAACAGGTATGGCATAACAAGTTTTGTACATATGAAACCGAAATTTTTAAGCCCATTTGAATATTCACAAAATTTCCATACATATATATAAACTGTAAATGGGCAGCTAAAATACATAAAAATTAATATGTTAGCTTGGCATTTTTGACAAGAACAAAGTACTTTATTATCCTACACTGATAATAAATTAATATCAATGACTTCTGAAAATCATTGATTAATAATGTTATATATAGGTATACATCAGAGTGCATGAATGATATGTCGCCATATTACTTTCAAGGGATGTTAGTAGAGCTCATTTGCAACTGATTTAACTATAATATGCATAATACAAAACCTAACAGTTTTTGAGATATTTTATTTTTTTTTGAAACTTCCCTTGTCCTTATGTGTTTAAAAAAACATGAGTCATCGTTTAAGCGGAAATTTCTCACTCAAAAATTAGACAAATAGTTACTATCAACATGGGTGTTTCGTACTTGAAATGCAGAATGTTGAAGTTTTATTATTATTTCGGTTAATTTTGTAACGAAAATATATACACCACTGACTTCTTTAGTTTTAAATGACACAGATATAGACAGTTAATTGCTGAAAATAAGTCAACTCTTGATTTTTGTTAGATTTAGGTTTCGTGTAGGAGATAAATAAAATTTTTTTTAAGTAGGGTACTTAATAGCATTATTTTATTTTTTTTAATAGACTTAAAAATACTTTAAAAATTTCATTTATCATACACGATGCCGATATCTAAAAAACGTCAAGAGGTGACATTTTTTCGGCAATTAACTTTCTACATAACTGGGCCATCAAAAACTAGAAAAATCAGTAGCGTATATATTTTTTACAGTTAACGCAAAGAAAAATAAAACTTCAATATGTCAGAAACGATGCAAAAATGAACATATGTTGATAGGAATTTGGTATATTTGTCTTATTTTTGAGTGTGGAATCACCGTTTAAGCGATGGCACATGCTTTTCGAAACACCCTGTATCTCTTTAATTTGAAAACAATGGACGCTGTACCTGTACCTAGTATTTTTGTATTATTTATAGAAGTAAAACATAGTTTTTAAAACTTCATATAAACCTCATTCGAAAAGTAATATATAAAGTAATTAAATAATTTGCAGGTTTATTGCATATTCAAGTTTTAAAAAATAATTTCCTATGAATGTACAATTGGGTTGAAATTTTTTTTCACAAATGTAGTTTTTTAGCTCGTCTTTTTATCTTATTAAAGTATTTAACCTAATTTTTGTTACATAACTATATAAACTAATGCAGGAAACTGAAATATTAAAGAAAGTTTTATTATTTTTTTTATTTTAAAAATAAAATATCCCAAAAACTATTAGATCTCTAAATCAATTGCAGATGAGTTCTACTAACCCACCCTCAAAGGAATAGGCTGACTTACCAGTCACCCTGTATATGTATTGTATAATAAAATGCCACTACAATAAAAATGCGGATCTTGACTATAGATTGTATATAATACACAAGCAAAAATTATCAAAAAAAGAAAATAACTTTGGAAATCTATACACAACCATTTAACTTCAGATGAATACCTTTTCACCTACAATATAGTGACGTTGTGTATTCATTTTTTTGTAATGTATAACATAATTAAAATAGCTTGCATGCAGTAAAACCAGAATTATTAAATTTACCTTCTAATATTGAAATTAAGGACTCCAATTCCCAACTTGCTAATAGCTCTTCCATCGTAGACTCATTAACTTCTATTTCACAGTTCATAATGTTAATATACTTCTTTTTCAAGTGTAACTTTACAAATATAAATTATTTCATAATAATCAACATCTATAAACAAAGTACAGCACACACAATTCGACGCGTAATGGCTAAGGGTGTCATCTGTTTGGCAAAGACATAGGTTTCTACCTCCCACCACTGCGCGATTCACTTGTTCCGTCATTATTTTAGAACACTTCACATTAAGATTAGTAAGTAACTCAAAAATATATCTGTTCTTGGTTTACAATTGGTATATTATTGAAACAATAATAATTTATTATGCCAAGTAATATTATTCTAGTGACAAGTATAAATATTCAAGAATAATTGATTACTTAGATATAGAATAGTTTTCTTTCCGTGTAGTAGTGTTCAAACAACAATAAGTTTTCTTTAAAAGCTGGATAGTTTTGTAATTTTTTATAATAAAACTTTTTTAAATCGAGTTGTTTTTTCTCAAATGTGAAATATTTTTCTCCTCAAATAGTATTTAACTAATGACTATGATAATCACACAACTTATTTGCCAGTTGGCAATAATCAGTAGTAACATCACAAGAGAGTGAAAATAAATTGAAAATTGCCAAGCAACAAGGCAATAGACACCGGCAGTGGCAGTGGTGGATTTAAGTTATGCCATGTCTCAGTATTTTAGCATGGAACCCAAGCAATATTTTTAGGACTATCAGGACCGAATGAAGAAGTTTTGCAAAAACGGATTACTTCTAAACCAATAGCAAAAATTTGCAAACTATTTTTTTTTTCGTAATGAGAAGGAATATTTATCACTCCGTTTTTTGGTTTTCGAAAATTTTTATTTTTTATAAAAGTTATGACATTTTGAAATTCACACAATGAAGAACTTAAATTTCAAAATGTCATAACTTTATGAAAAATCAAAATTTTCGAGAACCAAAAAAACGAGGTGATAAATTTTCCGTCTGATTACGAAAAAAAATAGTTTGCAAATATTTTACTAATAGTCTAGAAGTAATCGGGGGTAGCAGCGCATTTTTGTAACTTTTTTTTCCAATTTTTTTTTCTGCAACACTTCTTCATTTAGTACTGAAAGTCGTGCCATAAAATATTGTTTGGATTCCATGCTCCAATATTGAGTTATGGTATAGCCTAAATCCACCAGCCGCCACTGGACACAAGAGCCCGTAGGGCTCTAGTAGCTACTGCCGAATGGCAGCAAGTTTGAGAAAGAAACTGGAGAATTATTTTCTAGTTTATTCTCACTCTCAAGTGGTATATTCGAAAGATTATTTTTTAATGCTCAAATATATAATAGAGCTTTTTAACTTTTTTGTTTCAACAATTAACTTAATTTATGTAACTGTATAGTGCATCAAAATTAAATTGTGCTGAAGCTTTGAACATGAAAATACAATTATTGTAGATGTTTCGTCCGTGACTAGTGTATTTTCTTCTAGGTTATAACCCCTTTCGTCACAAAATGATTGGGAATTGTTTTCGTATCGAATTAATTACTAACCATAGTATTTTCACTTGCATTTTCTTTAATTTAAATGATAATATCTTCCACTGACGCTGAACTAAATCGTTTTTAGTTCATTTTTTTCAATTTAAGACAAAACTGATAACAGATGTCAAAACCAGAAAACACGTCAATGTACAAAAACAAATAATGAGTATAAAATATTTTCATTATTCTATATGGCTGCCACAGTATGGCAGCCATATAGAATGAGACATGATATTTGTATTATATTAGAGATCCAGATTATATTAAGAAATTCGTGATTCTAGTATACAAATGATTTGGCATTCTTCGCAATTAGCAGAAAAGAAAGGTTGACTGACTTCTCTGTGTTATTTATGCCAACGCTTGATTTTCATTCACTAATCCGTTTTTTTTTCTCGAAGCGCGAGTAACATCTAAATGAACACCGTGTGTTCGGCGGCATTTCTTCCATTTTGTCTTATTTGTAAAAATCACCATAACAGATGCCAACGAAGTTGGTGTCTGTTGTTTAACGATTAATCCATATATTTACCTATAAGGCTTATAAGAAAAAAATTCAGTTACGTATCAGTTGTGTCTTAATTTTGAAGGTATTACATACTAAACGTCCTCTGAAAAAAGAAATGACAATCGCCGCCTTTTATAATGTAAAACACAAACTATTGGTTTTTTATATTTAAACAATAGCATGGATGGAATTTACATTGAAAAGCTGACTACAATTCGCAAGTTTTCGTTATTAGGGGTCAGATCATAAATATGTTTAAAACAAATAAAAATAATATATTTTAATTATTTTCTCACCTCTAGTTATCCCTCTATTGAAACACCGTGGGTCAAAGCGTTCTTTATACATTCAGTATCAAGTTTGCTTTGTCTTTGATATGCTAACTTCAGTTGTTATCAGCACGTTACACACAAAGGAACGAATTACCATAATATACGCACATTAAATTCATTATTACTCTCTTTTCGTCTCGATTTTAACTTTTAACTTTCATCATATATGCATAAATAACGACTAAATATTATTTTCTAGACACTCTCCAAAAAGCAAAAAATATTCCTGGAGAACAGCTTGCCTAACGTCGAGTCTCCAGAGACGATAGCCGCAGTCACTTTGGCTTTAGTTTTGGTTAGAAGCGCTACGGCCGCATGGGCTATTGAAAAGTTAAGAAATGCATCTACTACAGAGGATGGAGAATTTGGGTGGCCTCATTTTATGCCCCGTAGGGATGCTGCAGATTGGCTCTATGAATCAGAAGCTGGAAAAACTCTAAAGGAACCATTAGTTGGTACGCATTCTTTACATGTACAGGGTGATCAGTTAACATTTCTACTTTTTGAACACATTTTTTGTGCTTAAAAATATAGCTAGAACAAAAATTAAAAAATGGATCTGCAGCATATGTTACTAAGTTTTTTCTATATGCTATGAGATTGCGTCTATCTCATAGTCAAGTGTTTTTAAACGGGACACCCTGTATATTTTCGGATATTTGGGTAGTTCCTTTCCTCCCCATTATAAATATATGATTGTTATATATTCCATCTTCAAATAACTGAGTTATTCAAATAAATATGTAATATTCTTAAAAGTTTGGGATACCTACAACTAAATTATTTTCAACATAGATCGCCATGCATAAAAAATAATGATTTAAAATATCGATTGTTGATCTGTCAAATTAATTTTGTTTAGTCGGTTTCGACTATTTTTCTGTTTGAGTAGTTCTTAAAGAGTTTTTTGTATAAAAATACATAAAAATGCCCGTGTATTCTGTAGAAGAACTTAATAATATATTAAATGTATATTTTCTTTCCAATAGAAGTATAACTAAAGCCAAACGTTTATATCAAAGACGATATTCACAAAGTAGATGCCCACATAAAACTTATTTTAAACACCTTATAAGAAATTTTAGAAGAACAAGGTCGTTGCATCACACCAAAAGAAATTATACTGCAAATGAAGAAGAGGAACTAAATGTTATATTATATTTTACTGCATCCTTCAAAATTTATTAGGGATGCAGTCCGAGATCTTGAGATGTCCTACGGATATATTCAAAATGTACTCAAGCAAAATAAATGTAAACCATATAAATTTAGTGTGGATCAAAAATTGAATGATAACGATTACGAAAAGCGTATGAATTTTTGCAATGAAATATTAGCACGAATCGAACAAGATGGTTTTATTGCAAAAAATTTTTTCACAGACGAGGCAAATTTTACTTTATTTAGATTATTTAATAAACGAAATGAGCATTATTGGTCTACTGAAAATCCCCAACTATTAAAGGAAATTTAGCTACAAGGTCGTCAGTTTATAGGGGTTTGGTGTGGATTATTGAACAATATAATTGGGCCGATTTTTTATGAAGGTGGTTTAAATGGAAGAAGATATAAACAATTACTAGAAAATGAAATAGAAGACTTTATAGATGATCTTCCTTTACAAATTTCTATGCAGATAGGCAGAAGTGGCACTATACTATGGCCTCCACGAAGCCCAGATTTAACACCTCTCGACTTTTTTATGGGGTACACTTAAAAATAGGATATATAAAGATAGACCTAATAATTTAGATGAATTGAAACAAAAAATTGTCAGGGAAGTAGGGGTTTTAAATAATAATCCAGAAATGTTTCCACGCATTAAAGAAAATTACATAAAAAGATCAAACCTTTGTTTGGTAAATAATGGTGGAATTTTTGAACATTTGTTGTAATTTTTGCTTAACTTGTATGTTGTTATATGTATTTAAATTGTTAATATTATTAAAACATCGTTTGTAATGCAAACTTGTTTTTTGATAAATTTAGGTGCATTTAGTTGAATAACTCAGTTATTTGAAGATGGAATATATAACAATCATATATATTTATAATGGGGAGAAAAGGAGCTATCCAAATATCAGGGTGTCCCGTTTTAAAAAAAACTTGACTATGTGGCGCCCCCTTTATATTCTTGAGATAGACGCAATCTCATAGCATATAGGAAAACTTGGTAAAATATGCTGCAGATCCATTTTTTTATTTTTGTTCTAGCTATATTTTTAAGCACAAAAAAAGTGTTTTTTTTTAAATAACATTCAAAATTCCTGTCGGATCGATTTTTGGTGCTAAGATAACTTTTTGTACTTAATAAACTGCGTTGAATGCCGTAAACCGCATCAAAATCGGTTGATTCGTTCAAGAGATATGTGTATAAGATTTTGAGCTAGGAGAGCTCAAAAATTAACTAATACCTATATTTTTGAGCGCTTTAAGCTCGAAAATAGCGGGAAGTTTCAGGGATGGCCTGCAGGGTCAACCGATTTTCAGATTTTTTTTAATTCTTGTCGTACACTGTATAGTGCCTTTTTTAAAGATCAACTAAGATTTATATATAACTTTTAGGAGGGTTGCAATCATTTGATATAATTTATAAAAAATTAAATTGTAAAGATGGATTGTGGCAAGCAAAGTAATATAGGTTCATTTGTATAGCTTGTTTTTGTTGAGGATAAACAGATTTCTTAAATATTGCTATTTATCTTCCTAATGTCATGAATTTGCATGTAGTTTTTGTCATGGAAAATCTCAAGTCATGGAATTTCACTAATTATATTTGGTGAGAACTCTGATTACAGTATTACAATGACTTATCTCATGGCATGGCTACAGCCCAAAAACCATAGTTTATTAAAATAATGCCCATGAGACATATCTTTTTATGACAAGGTGGTTGGATCAGATATAAAATATACAGCCTTGTTTTCTCCCCAGATTGTTAGAGGGCTGAATACGTTTATCAAGTTTCATGTGGAAATATAATACGAAACAAAACTATATATCTTAAAACTACAGATTTATATCCGTCTTGTTTTGTCGTAGCGTGTCGTAAATTTGAGTTAGAAATAAATAATATATAGTGGTGTCAGAATTTTCTATAAATAAAGAATAATAGTTCTCTCTCTACTTTACGCCTTGTACTTAGAAATCGTTACATGAGACTTTTCCTACATACAAAATTTCAATAATTATGAACATATATAAAGATATAGCACAATAAATTAACCTTTTTTAATGCAGACTGTTAGTATGTTTTAATCAAAATTAAATACTTTTGATGTTACTTTTGTTACTGCTTACAAAGGTTCTGAAACGGGACGCTTCTAACCATCAGGGAGAATGAAATACGAAATCTATTTTATCAAGACGTTTGTGAGTTGTATCGTCAGATTTTTTTGGACTGTCAAAAGAACCAGCATGTTGTAATAATTTACATCAATATTTCGAGAAATACAAGAAAAAAATTACCTGAATATTGGTTTCTCATTATATGCGTATTTATATTTTTCAGCAACCGTAGATGAATACAAAGCCTCTCTACATGCACTTACCACATTCTGCATAATCGGCGACCTAAAATCTGCAGAGAGTGTAGCCCGTTTTCTGTTCTACCGCTCACATATGTTGGACAAACATGAAGAATTGCTTTATCCTGCCGTAAAGGCCTTTTCTCAATATGATACCTTAGCCAGAGACAGGCACAGATCTCTCACTATTTCTTTAGCCACCTCAGGAATGGAGCTGACTGACACTTTAGAATTGAAGTCTGGTAAGCGGCCACAAGTTCTTTATCTGCCTAGTTTACCGACTAAGGTATTTGTTTATGCCACTGGAGCTGGTTGTGCCACCATACAGGTAAGTTTTCAAATCATCCTTCACCATAACAAAAAACTGATTTTCTTTATTGCAGGGAAAAACAACATTTTCTACATATTCTGCTAATAGCAAAACACAGTTGTTGGATTTATGGTCCGGAGTTACAGATGAGATTCTTCCGGATCGCAGTTCAGTCGAGGAAATTGAAGGAAAATTGCCCATGCTCAAATTGAAAACTTGTTTCAAGTATGTTTGTCCGTTTTATTTTTTCAAATATTTATTATTATAAAATATTATTCCAGGTGGAAAGGGAACAAACCCTCGGCAGTTCTTCGCCTAGAGATAACTCTATTCTCCGGATTCGAATTGACTACTACACCGCCCCAACTGTTAAATCCGCCACAGGAAATGGCAGAAATGCAGCATAGCTTCCACGCAAATAAGCTCTGGTTTATTTTTGCCAATGTTTCCACTGCCTGCCCTATTTGCGTCCAATTTATTGCGAGAAGTGCTTTTGTAATAACCTCTCTCCGCCCCGCTTATGCCAAAATTTATCCCGCTTCACGAGAAGATTTAGCAGCCGAAACCTTTTTTCACGCCCAGTTCAAGAGTAATTTGTTAAAAAGTGTCACTGCAGATGACATGATTACTTGGTTTGGTGCTAACGCTACAATCAACGACGATATTTTAGACATACCCACAGAATGTAAACCGAAAGAAGTCAGTACTACCGATAATACTTGGTCGGAAGAGAGCGCTACACTTTCTCCAGCTACATTTAGCCCTGAAAATTTGCAAAAGCTTAACGCCATCAGTGTTGCATCTTATACCATAAATTTTGACAATGGTTCGATAGTAAATTTAACCGATGAAAATATTTCAAAACCGTCTATTTCTTCAGAGCCTGCAACTACAACAACAGAGAGCCTTAGTTTGTCATCATCTATGCATCCGAGCACAACAAATTTTCCAAAATTTATTACTGGCAGCAGTGAGAAAATGATTCAAGATAATATCATACCTGATGATGACGGTGTGGTGAAATTCATTAACCCTACTACATTTGCATATAACCCTATTAATGATGGAGATCAGACTCAAACAGAAAATGATGTGGAGGATATCACTGAAAATGATATTGGTGCTAGGGAAACAACTGAGTTACCTAATTTGAAAAATTTGGAAGATAATACGTCTAACATCTCAGCAGCATATAGTGTTGGAAACTTTGAGATGTCCACCCCAGGCAGAATTATTGACGATAAGCTTCAATCTCCAATAAAACACATTAATATTGAAGAAGTGCATGATATTCCAGTGAAATATGGAAAGCCACAAAAAGAAACGGAAGAACCGATAACTTTTGCGCCAGAAATTAAGAATGATCAGTATATTTTATTAGATAAAGAAGCTTTGTGGGGCATGCTGAGGGAAGTAGTAGATGATGAATTCAAGAAAAAAAGAAATTCCAAAATAATTGATGGCCAAAAATTGCGAAGCCAGGGTTTCACGTAAAAATATATTTTAAATAAAGTTTCTACATTTCTCGCGTTGTGAATAACTCTGATCTCTAATAGTATTAAGATGTTAAGAATAATGTATCTCCTCACCCCGGAAGCTCTAATATCTAAATTATCACTTGAAGAGACACAGAATTTTGATTTTTTTGTTTGTGATTGAACATTGTATATAAACCATTAAACTAAAATGTCAGCTTAACAAAGTTTTAAATGTAGTCACTTCGATTAGCAATATGATGTAAGTGTCTTTGGTATTTAAAAAATCAATTAACAATCAATAGAAGATACAAATATAAAATTTAGATGACCTTTTTAAATTCGTGAATTGAATTATGCTGAGTAAAATGCTACTTACAGAAATATCTAAAAACAAATAGGGTAATTCAAGGGAATGCATCACCTTGAAACCACTTTAAAATAAATTTTGCAAAATTTAATGGAGAAAAACAAACTATATCTTCTTTTTTTATTTTTCAGCTTTTTTTTTAATAATGTTCTTAAGAAGATAATCTTAAATTTAAAATCGCCAAGTCACAATGACTCCCGCTAAAAGAAGCATTTTCTACAGAATAAAAAACAAAAGTTGTGTTTAAATAATCCGTATAAAAGTTATTTTTTAATGTGAAGTATTGAAATTCGGTGAATTTAAAATTTTGCTTGACAAAAGGCCTAAAAAATATTTCCTTCTTGCATATATGAGCAAAGTTGTATTTTTTTAAATATAAAAATACTGTCTAGAAATGATTGAACACTTAAGAGGGCTCCAGAGTCACCACGCAACGCAACATACACCTAACTCAATTGTTGCCCATAAATCTTGTAAATATAAATTTATGCAAAAACGACAAAACTTTCTACATTTTACAACTTCATTGCCATGTGGACAGATTATTTTAAAATCAAAATTACATGTCATAAGAACCTAATTTTGTGTTTGGCTGGAAATGAGGATATTGAAAATTACGTTCTTATGAAATGTAATTTTCATTTTAAAATAATGTGTCCACATGACAATGAAGTTGTGAAATTGCCTGGTGACTGGACTTTTGACATTTCCGTAAAGTTTTTATAAGTATCCATATTAGTTATTTTAAAAAGCCATTTGGTCGAGAATTATTTTTACAAAACTGATTTAATTTAAATTATAAATAAATATTAAACACCACACAAATTAGGCAACCCACGAAATTCAGAGCCGATGCTATTTAGATCGTAGTTACCTTCGATCAAAGAATTTCTGTATATGTTTATTTGTTTGCTTCCATAAACACCACCACAGAAATTAGACAACCCCCGAATCCAAAGTCGAAGCTGACTTTTTTTGTTTTGGAGAGTCGCAGAAGTGCTTGCTGAATTTGAAGAATCCTGCAGATCGCCATATTTTCTTAACTAATTCTCATAAATAAAAGTACATAAATCACTACTATTCTTATCCAAAGGTATTTGCAAAAACCCCCCTCTTTCATATCTAAGACAGTAAAAAATGCTATTACCACTTAATATGTTCATAATACCTTTAGATGTAGGTATTGGGAATTGATTTTATTTAATACCCTCATTTAAATGTTTCGGGTCGAGACAAATTCTTATGGTTTTATTGGGTTTATCAACAATTACTTTGTTGTTTACCCAGTATGTTGGATTTTCTACCTTAGTTATTATTTTCCTATGATACAAGTCATCAGGAGATTCTCTTAATTTTAATTTAACAGTATCTGGAACTTTCCTATAGGCATTTATTACAGGTTTAGCATCATATTTTAAAGTTATTTTATATTGATATGGTATCAGACCAACACTACTGATATCCTGATTATTATTAATTAAATCATCTTTACTACTTACTTCTATCTCAGAAACTCTTTTTATTAAAGTTTACTTTACGCAGGATTCTACACCCATAATTGCATGCCCCATCACATCAATTATTTTAAAATCAGTCAAATGACATTTGTTATTAATTAAACACCACCAAATGGTTGCAATTTATGATTTCCATATGTTACTATTATAGATTTTGGTTTTCTGGCGGCAACGCTAGAACCAAGTTCCTCTTTTATGACATTAAAAATATTGAAAAGTAATAATTACAATCAGCGCCACTATTTACCTTAAATTTTACAAAATGATTACCTACAACTATATTTTCATACCAACTTTTAGTTCCTATTCAGTTCACATTTAAGGCATTCACATATAAACTCAAAATCATCTTGTTCTTCCATTTCTTGCCTGTTTTTTTCTTTTTGAGATTACATCCAACAACAAAGTGACCTGTCTTATTACAGTTTCTAGAAACTTTGTTAAACGCAGTGCATTTTGCATAACTATGTTTTGTACCACATTTCTTGCAGTCATATTCTTGATTTCTTACTTCTTTACCATTCATTTTTTTTAATGAAGTTTAATTCTTCTTTCTTCTTATGATTTATAGAACTTACTTGTTTTTCTTCTATTCATATTGACATGGCCTGCATTTTAGCAGTTTCTACAGCTCGACAAGTGTTTACCACATTCTGTAGATCAGTTTCACCATCCCTTAAAAGTTTTTCTTGTAACTGATTATCTTGAATACCAATGATTATTCTGTGTCTTATTAGCGAGTCTCTTTGGTCCCCAGATTTACATGTAGTAACCAACTTCTTTAATTCAACAACAGAATTATCTACTGGCTCACCAGGTTTTTGACTTCTTTTGAAAAATTTAAATCTTTCATACACAATATTAGATTGCGGATTTAGATGGTTGCCAAATTTGGTCATTAAGTCATTCAGGTTAACGTTATCGAAATCAACATCAAACGTATTAAACAGATTCAAGGCATTTTCTCCTATACAATTGAGGAATATAGCTACTTTTACACCGAATAACCGGTTTTTTGGATATCCGATAGTCGCTATTCGGATAACCGATAGTCGACTGTTCGGATAACCGATTTCCGAGTAACCGGTTATTTGAATATCCGGTTACCCGATTAACCGGTTTTGATCTATATTTGGATACCCGGTTTCATCCGAAACTGGTTTTTGTGGAAACCGATTAAACGGTTTAATTTTTTTCCGGTTTTTGCCAGCACAAATATATTATATATAATCACGCAAATTTCAAAAATACGGTAATATTTATTTCAAACTTATTTGCAACATAAAAAACGTCGGCTTCTTTAACGGCAATAAAAAAGATCAAAGACGCCGACGGTTTTTATGTTGCAAATAAGTGAAATGAACTGTGCTATAACATGCATGTAAATTAACGGAGATAAAAAATAGAAATATTAACAAATTAAGTTACTAGATTTATTTATTTTTTATGCTAGAAATATGTTTAGTTGACATTTACAATGCTTTCACGAATGCTCATGATTGGACACCATTCACACTCTTGCAAATGACGACATGTCATTTCTATTTTCGGGTACTCTAAACAAGAATATGAATTTTTTTGCCACGCAAACGCATTTTAAACAAAAAATTAAAATGGCCTTTATTGCAGACAGCGCGCTCTTATTTGGCTGTGGCGGGCTTGCCAAAAAAAGGAAAATACACTTTTTTTTATTATTATTATGGATTGTATGTAAATCAAAGTTACCGTAAAGTTTACAGGTAAATTTTCAAAATTTAGAAATTTCACCTGTATAGTTTATTTTTCTCGAAAATTTTAATTTTTTTGATAAATTACCAGAGAGTGAAATTATTAATTGCCCCTCTTTAGATACAATTCATATATTTTTACATTTTATAAGTAGCATTTCAACTCATAGCATTTTGTTGCTCCCATTTACCGTAATTTTGTCAATGTTAAAACTGCAATGGAAGAATGTTTTAGAAATTTAGAATAGTATAATATATGAGGGCTACAAATATGTTACCAAAATGTTGTCAACAATTTTTTCAGGCGATTTAATAATTATGCTGAATCCACTAACGGCGTAACAAGAGGGAAGCGAAAAATTTTCGACAACTTTTATTTTGATGCAATTAAAACGGTATTTCCAAATCATTATATCACAAATTCAATTAATTATTTATCATGTGACTATTTGGAAAAGCCGTTAGATAATAAAGGTATTTTAAATTGTATATAGATAATAATGTAAAGTATCCGCCCATTAAGTATAAAACTTAAATCACCAAAATTATAAAATTTAACGTCAAAAAATTAAAGTAGACGAAACCAAGAGTTTCGTAAAGTTAATTATGTATATACAAAGCGCCCTAGTAAAGATAATGTTGCACTTTTATAGATGTGCCAAAATACTAACTATATCTTTCACATATTTAATTTAGTTGTCGTTTTTATGAATATTGCAAAAAAAAAACTGTTCCCATGTACCTAATCAAAACGACGTTCTTATTTAGATGCACCACATATTCACTCTATCCTTTGGCATCTACGCTACTACTACGGATTTGCTGAGTGATATATTTACTTCTGTTATCAAATATAAAAGCTAAAAACTTTAAAAAAAATATGCAAATTTTTAGGTAAGTACAGAAAATATCGTATAATAAAACTAACTTAAGTTAGACACAGCCTTCACATTGTTGACAATTTTGAAACAAAAACAATGAAGAAAATAAGGAATTTTTTTTCTGGATATTCACGTTTGTTCAATATTACCAAGTAAAGAAATTAGTAATTTCAGAAAGTGATTATATTATTGTGAAAATATATCAAACTATTGGACTATTCGTAATATATATATATATATATATATATATATATATATATATATATATATATATATATATATATATATATATATATATATATATATATATATATATATATATATATATATATATATATATATATATATATATATATATATATATATATATATATATATATATATATATATATATATATATATATATATATATATATATATATATATATATATGATTTGAAGGAAACAACTACTCAGCGGGCAAATACCCCGACCTGCATTGGATTACACCTTCAAATCATGATAGATCGATAGCCAATATCATTATTTGTTCTCTTCAGTATGCCATAGGTTATGGAACAGACAAATGATAGTGGCCAACCTGCTAGTTATATACTAAGGTGAAGTGAATAGTGGTGAAAGGTATGAAACTTCTCATATGGTCTGAATGCTACTATCCGACCGACATCATAGATGTCTCTATGATGTCGGTCGGATAGTAGCATTCAGACCATATGAGAAGTTTCATACCTCTCACCGACATCATAGAGACATCTATGATGTTGGTCGGATAGTAGCATTCAGACCATATGAGAAGTTTCATACCTCTCACCACTATTCACTTCACCTTAGTTAGTATATAACTAGCAGGTTGGCCACTATCATTTGTCTGTTCCATAACCTATGGCATACTAAAGAGAACAAATAAGTTCGATATCGATCTATGTCTGGTTAGGAATTGACAAATGATATTGGCTATCGATCTATCATGATTTGAAGGTGTAATCCAACGCAGGTCGGGGTATTTGCCCGCTGAGTAGTTGTTTCCTTCAAATCATATTTAATAACATTAGTTTAGTCCACCTGGGCTAGGGGTCGCCGCTCTCGGTACTTGCTGTGTCGCAAGTCGCTATCCGCCACAGAGACATCTATGATGTCGGTCGGATAGTAGCATTCAGACCATATGAGAAGTTTCATACCTCTCACCACTATTCACTTCACCTTAGTTAGTATATAACTAGCAGGTTGGCCACTATCATTTGTCTGTTCCATAACCTATGGCATACTAAAGAGAACAAATAAGTTCGATATCAATCTATGTCTGGTTAGGAATTGACAAATGATATTGGCTATCGATCTATCATGATTTGAAGGTGTAATCCAACGCAGGTCGGGGTATTTGCCCGCTGAGTAGTTGTTTCCTTCAAATCATATTTAATAACATTAGTTTAGTCCACCTGGGCTAGGGGTCGCCGCTCTCGGTACTTGCTGTGTCGCAAGTCGCTATCCGCCACAGAGACATCTATGATGTCGGTCGGATAGTAGCATTCAGACCATATGAGAAGTTTCATACCTCTCACCACTATTCACTTCACCTTAGTTAGTATATAACTAGCAGGTTGGCCACTATCATTTGTCTGTTCCATAACCTATGGTATACTGAAGAGAACAAATAAGTTCGAAATCGATCTATGTCTGGTTAGGAATTGACAAATGATATTGGCTATCGATCTATCATGATTTGAAGGTGTAATCCAATGCAAGTCGGGGTATTTGCCCGCTGAGTAGATGTTTCCCTCAAATCATATTTAATATATATATATATATATATATATATATATATATATATATATATATATATATATATATATATATATATATATATATATATATATATATATATGTGTATATATATATACATATACATATACATACATACATATATATAGTATAGTAAACAGTCTGACCCTGTCCATTTCCTTTTCCCTTTCTGTTTCTCCCTCTTTCTTTTTCTTCTTTTCCTCCATACTCTTCGTATTCTCTTCCTCCTTCTCTTACCCTTCACGTCCTATTTTTTTTCTCGGTCTCGTTCTCGTATAAAGCACAGGTTGAACTAAATACAAAATAAAACACATAAACGGTCTTGAACGTTTCAAAATGTTTATGAATATGGTGGTGCATCTATATAACGTTAGCATACATACACAAATTTGTTCTGCACCATTTCGTACATAGCGATTAGTCTGTCTGTGTTAGGGTACATACATATTAAAACAACGAGATACGAGACAAGCGACGAGTCTAGCACGAAACTCGAGGATACGGCCACATATCGTCGCGTCGCCGTCGTCACTATGATGGGTATCTTTTAAAATGCATTTGATAATTTAAGTCTCACCCACAGACACATCGTCTGTCTCCAATCTCGTCGCTTTAGCTTGTTTGTACCTTTATTCGAGAGTACTATAATATTATCACAACATAATATATTACTATACATATTCTAAGATAAGCAAACATTTATTACTATTATTACTATAAAAATGTACCTGTGCCATAATATATTACTTTTCCTGTTGCCAAACATTTTTCATGAGTTTATAGAAATTAGTGAGAGTTGTTCTAAAACTACGATAAAAATGCTAAATTGTATATTGTAAGTACGTAATATGTAATTTGACCGCATTGATTTTCATTCCTTAGATAAATGTTTGTCATTGTGCATAACACGTTCTACCCACACATCGAAATTTTGGAGCGCATTAAATTTGGTCTTTATACAGACTTGTATATAAGAAAGTCATTTTGATGTTTATCTAAATTTTGCAACTAGTAATCACAGACCTGCGATTCTTTTGCTGAATTATTGAATTACTTTATTCTTTCTGCTGTCATATTTACATGCAATTTTCGGAAACAACATCCATTGTTGCCCATCACATAGCACACATATCATATTCTTCATTATATCAAGCAAGTTGTTACAATAAAGATGGTCTAATGCGGAAAGGCCGAGGGAAAAGCTATAACCAGTAATTATAAACCCTCGGTTTTCATTGGGTAAATTTTTAATTCCTCTAATCAGAAGATACTATTGTACTACCAGGTTAAAAAATGGTATGGCTTTTCTGTTCAATAACATGTTTACTTTTTTTATACGAAGTAAAGAAAATATAGTAATCATAGAGAGTTAAACATCAATTTTAATTTAGTAACACCAGGTTATATTCCAACTAGATGATTACAAAATGAAGATTATTTTAATCCAAAGGAACCTACGAAAACGTATAAGGGCCAATAACTTTATTTCTATATAGTTTCGGGCACCTATTTGGTTAAAATTAAAAATTTATAACCAGAAAAGTACCACACAAGTGAGGACGGCAGCTCTTGGTTAGAGAGTAGCAGGGTTGAGGGTCGAAATGAATTTGATTAACTAATTTTTTTATAACTACTAAATATTTTATTTATAGTTTGGAAAAGGTTTTAATTATGAAATTGATTATGGCCGAAATAAATCTAAAATAAAACTTGCTAAGGGCGCCACGGTAACTTGATAAAGATAATTAAAGTAGGTACTGTAAAACCTATGGAAAACAATACGTACGTATAATTATCAATTAATTAAAGCTCACCAACTATCTGCTTAAATGTTAAAAATAGGAGAAAATTAAACACATGTTAATAAGTTAACAACTTTAATTGACAAAAGAAATATTTTAATTGAGAATCACGCAAAATTTATCCAGCTCCAGTGAAAATAACTAAACAAATAATAATGAGTACTAAGTAAAACAGTTATAAATAATCCAAGTTGAATAACTGATCTTAGTATAGTAGAAAATTGTCAGATGATAAGTAAAAAAAATAATGAATTATTTATTATCTAATAAGTTAAACAGTTATAATTAACCCAAGTTCGAATAAATGATCATAATATAGTATCAAAGTGTCAAACTGCAAGTAAAAAAAATAATTGATGAAATGGACCACATTTTACAATACATAAAAAATATTGTTACGTGTTTGCTATCCACACAAACACCTCTACTCGTAGATTCGTTGATTGAAAGTCCAGGTAACACTTACTCACTACTTACTAATTATCAATTAACAACAATAGATTAATTACTATCTTAACTTGAACACATAAGTCTCTTTCTTATTTATTCTTTACTCGTTCACGTTCAACTTCAGATTGAGACTTGGCCCACCGTGTGTCTTATTTATACATTCATCCACACAATCCAGAGCAGTCCAGAATATTCCCGGCCGTTAGCGTACAATTCCAGTCTCATCTAACCAGTCTACACAGTCCAGTGGCGTAACACTGCCCCCTCCTTAAGCCTGAACGTCCCGATCAGGCAATTCAGTATTCCCTGTATACTTGGCTAGTCTCTCTATATGCACCATCTTCATCTTAGATCTTGGATTTTGCTGAATTCTATATACAACGTCGTTTAATCCGGTGACGACAGTGTAAGGTCCTTCCCAAGGGTGGTGAAGTTTTGGGCACCTGCCTTTCTTTCGTTGTGGGTTATATAGCTAAACCAACTCTCCTACCTGGTATCCTCCTGAATTAGCCTTAAGATCATAACGAGCCTGCATACGGTCACTTGCTGTGGTAATTCGCTCAAATGGAGCCCTGGTGTTATATTGCTTATTTCTTATTTGTGGCCCCATTCTTGCCGCGCAAACTTCACATTGGCGGCACCAAGCCTCCACATCTTGACGACTGTTTACCCAGTAGAAACGTTGTCTTACTTTTGTCAGGGTTTTGTTGATGCCAAAATGTCCGCCAGACGTTCCATTATGCACTTGCTGAAGTACATCTACTACGTGACACCTGGGGATTAACAATTTCCAAGTAACTTTCCTCCCATCTGGACTTTCCCACGCTTTCTTCAGCAGTCCATTCTCTACTATAAGGGAGTCCCATTGTGCCCATAAAGCCTTTAGCCCCACTGATTTATTTGAAATGTCCTTCAAGTCGGGGCGGGTCCCTCTTTCTTTCCATTTGAGAATAGGACCAATCTCGTTATCGTTTAACTGCGCTTCCCTTAACGACACTTTTGTCCAATAATCAGGAACATCAATCTTAACGGTCTTCATTATTTGTACATTTTGTTGTTCTTCCTTACGGTGGCAAGGCTTGCAGTCTTTCTGACACGGTCTTTTGGAAAGGCCATCTGCTATATTCCGCGAAGTTCCAGCTCGCCAGTTTTCCTGCGGCTTCTCCATTACTGCGACCCTCTTAGGGATGCGCTGACGACAGTTACTCTGAATATGGCCCACTCTGCCACACTTATAACAGCGCATGCGTCCTCCACTCTGTCTTCCACTACTTTGCTGTTGGGTTTGTCTCGGATCTTGAATGTTGAGTTCATGATAGTTCCTCTTAATATGGCCCAATTTGCCACACTTATAACAACGGATGCCTCCATTCGGCCTCCCACTACTTTGTTGTTGGTTTTCTGTCTGCTGGGAGTTCGATTTTGTCAGTAGTTGGGTCATCATCTTGTATAGATCAGATATCAGGTTTTGTGTTGTGTTGTCTGGCTTGTCTTCCTCCACACTCACAGCTCGTACTCTCTGATTTGGTTGTGTAGTATCCTCATAGGCAGCCTCAATCTCCAGTGCATGTACTAATGCCTCACTACTAAGCTTATGCCTGGCCAACTTAAGAATTCGCCTAACTTCCTGGTCTCTTACTCCATCAATAAATGTACCAACTGCTAACTGTTGTTGAAATTCCATTGATGCATCAGGATAGGCTAGATGAGCTAATCTTTCTACCGCAGCCTCGAACTCCTGGAGGCTTTCTCCACCTCGTTGTCTACGTGATTTGAGCTGAGCCTGATATACTTGGGCGAGATGTTGGTCGCCATATCTTAGTTCTAACGCTGCCTCCAAAATGTTAAAGTTTTGTTGCTGTGCGGCAGGAATTGTTTGGAGCAGGTCTAATGCTTGGCCCCTTAGTGCTAATACCAATGCTGTTGCCTTTTCTTCATCGTTCCAGTTATTTGAACGTGCAGCTGCCTCAAATTGTCTCTTATAAGTTGACCATGAACTTTGACCGTCGAAGGAAGGTGGTTGTAACCTAGCACCAGACGACAGTACCAATTGACCACTCTTAATTGCTGTTTAAGTCGGGCTACTTCTTCCTTAACTTCAGTTATTTCTCCTTCAAACTTTCCTCTAAATTCACTGACTTCAACCCGTACATCTTCCTTCAATTGTTCAGTGACCGAGAGCATGACTTGATGCTGTCCCTCCATAATTTGTCGTAATTCTTTCTGGCGTCTTATTTCTAGGCCTTCCATCATTTTTCTTAAGTCTTCTTTTTCTTCCTATCTTTTTCTTTCTTGTTCTTCTTTTTCTTTCTGTCGTCTTATTTCCAGGCCTTCCATCATTTTTATCAAGTCTTCTTTTTATTCCTGGCGTTTTCTTTTCTGTTCTTCTTTTTCTTCCTGTCGTCTTCTCTCTTGATCTTCCATAATTTTCCTTTGTTCTTCTTTTTCTTCCTGGCGTTCTCTTTTCTGTTCTTCCATTTGTTGCACCAATACTGCAAGTAAGTCTAGTGTTTGTTTCTCCGCCATGCTTCTTGTTGTTGGCATTAACTCACGATACGTAAATCAGTTCAAAATAAAGAGTATTACACTATAAAGTCCGTAAAATGTTGATATCACGTCTATTTTAATAATGGAATGTTCCAGAAAAATCTCGAAACAGCACTATAAAGTCTTATTTAGAGTTTATACTTCTTTTGTGTTGACAAAATTCACTTATCTCCACTAATTGTCCAATGGAGTGTTCGAGAATTTTCACGAAATATCACTAATAAGTCTTGTTTTGAGTCTATAACACGTTTCTGTTAATACAGTCTACGTATTTTCTGTGGTTTCCAAATCGAATGTTCTAGAATTGTCACTAAAAGTCACTTATAGTCTTGTTTTTAAGTCTACAACACGTTCCCGTCGACACAATTCACGTATCTCCTATAGTTTCCAAATAGAATGTTCTAGAATTTTCCCGAAATTGCACTAGTAGTCCTTTTTCTCAGTCTACAACACGTTATTACTAGCGGCACTCGCGTATTTGCAACTATTTCTAAATCGAATGTTCTAGAAACTTCTCGAAAATCCACTTTAAAGTCACGATTCAGTCCAGAAATAGTCCTCCAAACACTGTTCAGTAGCTTAATTCTCCGTGTTACCACTAATTTCTGAAAAGAACACTGTAGAACCTTTTCGAATATTCCAGAAATTTCTCTTCCAATCCCACTTCTGACACCAAATTGTTACGTGTTTGCTATCCACAAAAACACCTCTACTCGTAGATTCGTTGATTGAAAGTCCAGGTAACACTTACTCACTACTTTATTTACTAATTAACAATTAACAACAATAGATTAATTACTGTCTTAACTATAATCACACTTGAATACTTATAAGTCTCTTTCTTATTTATTCTTTACTCGTTCACGTTCAACTTCAGATTGAGACTCGGCCCACCGTGTGTCTTATTTATACATCCATCCACACGATCCAGAGCAGTCGAGAATATTCCCGGCCGTTAGCGTACAATTCCAGTCTCATCTAACCAGTCTACACAGTCCCGTGGCGTAACAATATTAGTTTGAGAAATTGCTGCAATAGAAAATTTTGACGTTGAATTTGGTCAAATACAATATGTATACTATATACCTGGTGACGATGACATACTAAGTGTTGGTGAGTTGATTACCACTTGAATGGCTCGGTGAAAAAAATGTCCTCCAGCAACGTCTGGAAAATTTAATCAAAATTGTTAATTGACGTCGTCCTGGATCGTATAAAAATGACGTGGGCGAACATATCCTTACCTGGAAGAGTCTGTTCAGCCGAGGCTCTCGGAGCAAATCCGCTAGGGTCCGCCCTCTGAGAATGGGGCCATGACCTTCCTAGGGCTTTGCCCTGGTAAGTCGCCCCTTTTAGTGGTAGGGGCCTTACAAATTATTGATGTGGAGTATCAAATGAATCGTCTTAACGTCTAGAATACTGATTTAACTAAATTAACTAAATTTTCTTTCTAGGAGCGGAAAATGACACTTGAAGTTTGATCTTTGACCTTAAAGTATGAATTTGTTCTACGGTTTGAAAACGCTAGGATCCACAAAAAAAATGACTTCTGGTGTCTACTTTCGGTCTTTTAAAATATATAGTGTGGGGTATCAAATGAATCATCTCAGTAACATCTAGAATACTAAATTAACTAAATTTTGATTCTACGTGTGAAAAATGACATATGAAGTTTGATATTTGAATTAAAAGTATGTAGGCATGTTTTATGTCACGGAACATATTAGAATCAGCTATAAACAACTTCCGGTCTACCAAAATATGTGTTGTGGGGTATCAACTAAACTAAACAATTGCCACTCCAGTTAGACAATTTTCACATTGAAGCGACATTTGAAAATTATCACTTTGATGTGACAATTGTCACTTCGAATTGACAACTGTCATATTGAAGTGAAAATTTGGCATAATTATATAAAAATAAAGTTGTTGACCCTTATATGCCTTCGTAGTAAGCTGTTTCCACAATATTAATGCCTATTTGATTTAAGCTGCAAGTCGTATTGATACAATGAAAATTTGCCAAATCCAGAAAAAACGTATAACAAAAAAAAATGCAAATTTGTATCCGACAATCCTTAAATTATACTAAAAATACTAAAATTAACGAATAAACAAAATTTAAATGATATTAAGAATGATTATTGTCATGTGAAGGAATGACTCGTTTAAGCCCCTCTCTAGTTCTAAGAATTATTTATGTTACGTAACTCGACACTAATATCCACCAAAGGCATTTACTCCAGGGAAATAAGGTAAAAAAAAAGGCCATCTGCGGAATGAGGCCGAACAAGCTGAATTTTTGCAGAGACCTTCGTTTTGATGTTCCAATGAAGCACAAGAAAAGCTCATATGCCTACCCTTGTGCGTCTTGAGATATCGAAGGTCAAAGGTCATGAAAATCGGTTTTTCGCGAAAATCTCGCTTCCAATGCATCTGACGTCGTAAGAACTCATAACAAAACTTACGTAAAATAGTATTCTCTACAAAATTGTTCATATAAATTTTTTTCGCACGACCAACCGTTTTCGAGATATAGCATGATAAAGCGGGAGCGCGCATTCGTAATAGGTAATACTGTATTATACTGCAGAGCTATAAATATAAAAGCACTTTTCTTAATCTGTTAGACTGGAAAATTAAATGCCCATTATTAAAACCGTTAAAAATTTGTTTATTTATAAAAAAAATATATAATAAATAATTAATAACAAAACAATGTATTATTTTCACACCACTTTTGTGAAATGAAATGCTTATTGAACAACTACAAGCTGCCAACATCGCTACAAAACAAGTCAAGGATGATGCAGATGTTCTAATCATCGAAACAGCCATGGAAGTATCGGAAAAAGAAAGAACCGCCATCATCATTGGAGAAGACATTGATTTGCTTGTTCTCTTAATAGGACGAACTCAGTCACATCACCGAAAAATTTTCTTAAAGTTAAATTGGCAAAGGGACTACATCAACACTAATTTATTTGTCTAAAAGTCTCGACAAATATTGTCTTTGCAAAGAACATATTTTGTTTTTGCATGCCCTCACTGGATGCGACACTACATCGGCACTATTCAACAAAGGAAAACTTAAGGTTATGACAATGTTTGAGAAACATCCCGATTTGACTCACTCGGCTCAAATATTTCAAGCAGAAAACTGCCCGCCAGATACAGTATTTCAGAACGGAAAGCGTTTTCTGTTAGCTATGTATGGTGCTCCAAAAGATGAAGTGAACCTTGACAAATTTAGATACACCCAATTCATTAAGGCTACACGACATAATATACCTGTTAAATTGTCATCTCTTCCACCTACCAGTGAAGCAGCTCGACAGCATATTTATCAGGTCTACTACCAAGTACAGATTTTGCTAGGGAAAAATCTACAACCCGAAGAACGGGGTTGGGATTTAAAAAACGACATATTACAGCCGAAAACAACACTACTGCCACCTGCTCCAGACGAACTATTAAATACAATATTCTGTAATTGTAAAAAGGGGTGTGGTGCGCAGTGCGGGTGTAGAAAAGTCGGGCTGCCATGCTCCAAAGTTTGTGGTCAGTGTCATGGACAGCCATGCCTGAACCCGTCAACAGAGTTGCAAAACATCGAAGACTTCAGTGACCTTGAGCCTGAAGAGGTTTTGCCAACAGACATAGAGCCAACAGATATAGAGGAAGCGTCTGACGAAGATAATGTGTTGATCGAGGTGCTAGTGGAACCCGACAAAAACGAGGAGGAAGGCAAGGAAACATAAGGCGTGGTGTGAAAAAGAATGTATTTTTTGTTATTAATTATTTATTATATATTTTTTTATAAATAAACAAATTTTTAACGGTATTAATAATGGGAATTTAATTTTCCAGTCTAACAGATTAAGAAAAGTGCTTTTATATTTATAGGTCTGCAGTATAATACAGTATTACCTATTACGAATGCGCGCTCCCGCTTTATCACGCTATATCTCGAAAACGGTTGGTCGTACGAAAAAAATGTATATGAACAATTTTGTAAAGAATACTATTTTACGTAAGTTCTGTTATGAGTTTTTCCGACGTCAGATGCACTGGAAGCGAGATTTTCGCGAAAAACCGATTTTCATGACTTTTGACCTTCGATATCTCAAGACGCACAAGGGTAGGCATATGAGATTTTTTTTGTGCTTCATTGGAACATCAAAACGAAGGTCTCTGCAAAAATTCAGCTTGTTCGGCCTCATTCCGCAGAGGAAGTTTTATTTCTCTGGAGTAATTGGTTATTTTACATAGATTTGTGAAAAAACGTTATATGTGTTGAAATAAAATGGATGTCGTTTACAAAATAAGCATAGCAGTGTCGTGTGATATCAGTAGAACTAAAACGATTTTTCCAAAGTACGAATTCGCATACAAATGATTCAGTACCTTTATTAAGGTGGGTTACTTTGCTAATTGAGAAGTCACTAATTAAAACGATTGTATTGGGTCCCAACTTTTAACATTACTCACACTAGATTGACTGCAGACTAATAAGTTTAAGAATGTTTAATTTTTGAATATTAATAAAAGCAGCATATAAATACTTAATTGTAAACTTTATGAATATTACATATTGACTTGCACTGGAGGTACCTACACTACCCACTAAAAAAGAGGTGACGTAAAGTGATATATACAATGTGTCTACGTTAAAGTGGACACGAATGAAATCTTTATTTTTTGAGATAATCAACTGATTTTTTTCGTTGTGGAGAACATCTAAATCTGCATATTTTTACCATATTGCAATCCTCGAAGTGCACACGCATGGCCTACTATGATTTTTTATACACCCAAAATTCGAGAAACCATATTAGTGATTTTTTATCCAAAATCTGGCACTATAACGTTAATAATGACCCCTCAAAATGCCCTTGTACTATATTTCATCAAAAAATGTCATACGGTATTTATTTTATTAAGGGCAAAGTTAGTAAAAACACTATCAAAATATTTTAAATATATGAAGGAAAGTTGCTTTTTAATGTTTCAAAATTAGAAACTCTACACGTGTTTTGTCTTTTTAGGCCTTTGTCAAGAGTACAAGGAATACTGAACAGTAAAATTTGTGTTCATTGCTTATATAACCACATCTGGTACCTACTACAAAACTATTGTAAAATATGTTTTTATAAGTTAGACATCACTTTATTCTTTAAATCTAAATTATTTTATCTAAAATATGGTGACCGCTAAAAATATGTTGTTAATTCGTTAAATTTTTATTATTTTTAACAGCCTTACTTTTTTCTAATTGTTCTAATAGATCAATTTTGCCCGTGCTATATACATTGTTTACAATAGATTTATTGTGTTCCTTGAATCTCTATTTTACAAATTGTCCAGTTTATCCAATGTACATAGCATCGCAGTCACTACATTTTAACTCATATACTGCAGTTTTGTCTTTATTATTTATTAACATTTTATAATAAAAATGAAAATAATTTAGGTAAAATATTATTAAATAATAAAGATAAAACTGAAATGTTACAAATAACAGGAGTATATGAGTTAAAATATTGTGACTACGATGCTATATACATTGGATAAACTGGACGAAATGTAAAAACGCGATTCGAGAAATACAAGAAGTCTATTGTAAACGGGCAGGCCATCACATTGCATAGAAAATAGTCATTTTATAGGTTTAAATGATGTTAAATTACTCCGTTCGGTACTTCGTTCGGAAAAGAAAGGAGAGAAACTTAATCTATTAGAACAATAAGAAATGAGTAAGGCTGTTGAAAATAATAAAAATTTAACGAATGAACAACAAATTTTTAGCGGTAACCATATTTTAGATAAAATAATTTTATGTCCAACTTATAAAAACATATTTAGTTTTATAGCAGGCACGAGATGTGGTTATATAAGCAATGAACATTTTACTGTACAGTATTTCCTGTACTTTTGACAAAGGCCTGAATAGCCGAAACACGTGTAGAGTTTCTAATAAAAAAAAATTTGAAACATTAAAAAGAAAATTTCCTTCATATATTTTTGAAAACTTTCTTAAAATGTTTTCTTAACCGCGCCTCTCAAGTCACTGAAGTAACTCCCAGAAAATCCTAGGATTTTGTGTAGAGTAAAGAGAGACGAGACCCTACAGTTTATTGTGGAGTCCGAATCACATCTAGGGCATCGACAGTTCTCTCCCATCTTAATCCGAAACAAATTAAAAATAAAATTACTTGCTCCATATATAAAAATATATTAATAAAAGAAGCTAAATAGGTATTGGAAAGAAACAATCGACTATCGAATGGAGAAAATACGTCTTGTTTTTCAAAATAGGTCATGCTTTCACTGAATTTCTTTGGAAATTCCAATTAGAATTACTGTGTTGAAAATATGATTATTTTAAGAAAAAAATTTCAAAATTGGCTTGTCCACCTTAACGTGAACACACTATACAGATTTCTCTTTGCGTCTTACAAAGAGGAATTACAAACAAACATTGAAACAGTTTGCACAAACATCATTCCAAAATATACTGTACATAAATAAAGCAAAGTTACCCACTCATAGTGCACTCTATACTATTTTTTTATATATTAATTAGTTGATATAATAATTCTTAGTAATATTTGAGGAGCGTTCACATTATACGATCGCTTTGGAGTGTAATGCCAGAATTGAATTACGAGGTGAATCCGGTTTCGCCGGAAGTGACACTAACTTTCGATTTTTAAACGGAACACCCTGTATATTATTGCATTTTTGATTTCTGCATAATTTTCTGAATCCAAAAATACCAAATAAGTGACATTTCAAACGTCAATATTTTTGATATTATAATTTTTAGTTTTCCATTTAAGTGTGCCATGACGGTTCCAGTTCCCATGTAATGCTAGAAAATTCGAGATCCCGTCAAAAATACTAAATTACCTGATTTATGAGTAAATAAAGTTCATCAAAATGGTTTTAGGGGAAAAACTCCAATTTTTTCAAATAGAACCATATTGGTATCGTGGTACCATTTATTAGTACTATTAATAAGGAATTTATTCATATGTCGTATTAAAATGTGGGATAAATACAAATAAAATTACAGCTAAAAGAAAATAAGAAAATACAATATTGTTCTAATTACCTTGTTATACATAAGGTGGCTTTGGAATACAAAAAATGAACACGAAACATTACAACAGTTGTTCAAAATGCTGTCAATTAACATCAGTGCACTTCTGAACTCGCATAGCTGTTTCTCGAAGAACGTTCGCCAATTGCTGGGCCGTTATGCTATTAATTGCGCGTCTTACACGTAGCTCCAGATCTTCACGGGGCGGTTGCGTAGACAATATTTTTTAAATAACCTCAGACAAAGAAATCAAGGGGTGTTAAATCAGGTGACCTTGGGGCCCACCTCACAGGCCCATTCGTCGCAATTTCGCTTTCTCCGAATCTCCGTTGAAGGTAATCAATTACTATCCTTGAATTATGGGAAGGAGCGCCCTCTTGTTGGAAATACATTCCCTGTCGTAAATTGATATTCAGCTAAACTGTCCACAATTTCATTTTGCAGAAATCCCAAGTATCTGGCACCAGTCAGGGGTACTTCAAATATTATTGGACCAATGATTCTACTACTGATTATTCCAAGCCAAACATTGAAACCGAACCGCACTTGAAAAATAAATTTTGATTTTCTTGTGACCAATATTTTGTATTTTGTCGGTTAAATAATCCCAAATTTGTAAATCTAGACTCGTCCGAAAATGAATTCATTCCCAAAAAATCATTGTTTGGCTGCACGTTATTCAGCAAAATCCAATTGCAATATTCCATCCTACGTTCGTAATCATTTTCGTACAAGTGCTGGTGCAATTGGTATTTAAAAGTTTTTAAGTGGTATTAGTGCAAAATTCGGATTACTCTTTGGTGACTGATTTCCAATTCAAACCCAAATTGCCTTAAACAAACAGTGTTTTCAACTTCTATTCAAGCCAAAACATTTCCGTTCCTTGGTCAATTGGTATTGATTTTCAAGATGGACATTGTCTATCAGGATATCGTTCGGCATAAAGGTGTCTAACCGCAACGTCATATTTTCTACATTCCCCATAGATAACATGTCCACTTTTTCATCACTTGTATAAATTTACGGCATTTTGAACACAATTAACAAGAATTTTAAAAGACACAATAAAAACACCGGTAAACTAACAAATATTTGACAAGCTAAATATTTCATTGTTTTCAAAGCCACCTTAGTTAGTTACTTCTTAACATTTAATTAGAATAAAATTGTATTTTCTTATTTTCTTTTAGCTGTAATTTTGTTTGTATTTATCGCACATTTTAATACGACATATGAATAAATTCCTTATTAATAGTACTAATAAATGATACCTCGATACCAATATGGTTCTATTTGAAAAAATTGAGTTTGGCACCTAAATCCATTTTAATGAACTTTATTTGCTCATAAATCACGTAATTTAGTATTTTTGACGGCATTTCGATTTTTCTAGCATTACACATTTACAATAAATCGGAACCGTCATGGCACACTTAAATGGAAGCTAAAAATTATATTATAAAAAATATTGACATATGAAATTTCCCTTATTTGGTATCGTTGGATTCAGAAAATTATGCAGAATTCAAAAATACAATAATATACAGGGTGTTCCATTTAAAAATCGAAAGTTATTATCACTTCCGGCGAAACCGCTTATTATGTATATAGGATATCCCAAATTTCAATCAATTATCTTCAAAACTAAAGGAGAAAAAGGGGGTGTACCATTATCCTGTTACACGCGGTATACTGCGAAAATCAATAATAAATTTTCTTTAAACTAAACTAAATCTTAAAATAAAAAAGTTGAAGTAATTTCCGATTAAACCGAAGTAAAAAAATATGTGTGATATGCATTTGGAATTAGTGATTTATCACGAGTTTATTTAGGATGTAAATTTTTTGATTTATTAGTTTTTCAGCCAGAACTTGTCAATTGGTTTTTTCTTTTCGAATTTGAATTCCTCAGAAAAAAAAATACATAAGTGTAGTTCTGGAATTTTTTTCCTAGGTGAAAATTAAGCCCTAAAATCGAGTGGGGATCTTAAAAATGACCACTCGCTACAATATTTCCTACTTTAAACACTAATCATGGAAGAAACATAATATACATAATAAGATGTATTGAAAATAATAAGTTCCAAAACAATAAATGATAATGTAAAGCAATTACCATGTAATCTATGAATAACACTTCTAGAGTTACTTCTCATCGTTGAGAGATGCAATAACAAGCAGTTTTCTATGTTACACCTTTTAGGTAAGCATATAAATAAAACAAATGTTGAATATAAAAGCAATCTACTATTTAATAAGATATTATTACTTACCTACCTTTTAGATGGTACTTATTCCTCTAAATAAAGAAAAACGAATAAACGGCGTATGTCCTATAGGACATACGTGTTAGTTATAACTACTTCTATCAAGTAATTATAATACAACGTATATATCCCTCGGCTGATAGTGAAATAACCCTTCTGGGAGCTCGATTCTAATTCGTGATAATAATTTCCCATGAGAAAATTAACTTTTGTCTCTGTCTTCTATATTCTCTACGTATTTTTCAAATCTCCAAATCGATATTTTTTTTAGTTGAGAGATCAAATTAATTGAATTAAAAGATATGGAAATGGAAATATACGTAAAGAATAAAGAAGGGATATACAAAAGCTATTTTCTCAGGACGGAAAATTATTGTTTTCATAATTCGGGAATCGAGCTTCTGGTGGAGAAAGTTTCCCTACACAACTAAAAGTCAGTTGACAGACTGGCTTATACGTGTGTAGCTTTTAAACAGTTTAGTAGAATTAAAATGTTCTTCTATACGTTATTTGTTACATGTCATTCAGTCTTAAATAAAGGAAGAAATGCAGATTGCTATGTATCTAGCGAAAGTCCTGTCAAAGATTTATCTGCAACAGTATAGTATGGGCACTCCTCAAAGTTTACTAAACTGTAGGTACGCATCGGAAAATATTTCATATAAGCCTTCAATTAAATCGATAACTTTTTCATCCTTTTCTCTTAATTCTAAATACCTACTAGTAATAGTTTTTTATATTACTATTGCTCTCAAAATATTCTCAACATATTGGCGAAATAATGTAATAATACAAATTATGTTAATATATATTAGGTATACACTAGAAAAATAATTACTAATTAATTACCTATGGATGGATGATCGAAAAATATTTAAATATATATCAAATAGATGTTTTTATGGTAAACTTCTAGGTTTAGATGCAATTATTTGGAACATACTGGGAGGTATTCTACAAGAGTTTTTATCCATTAGTATATAAATATTATAAACTGCTCACAAAATGTAATTTTAAGAAAAGCAATATATTATTTTATCATTAATATTTACCGCTTAAGCCAAAATTATATTAGCATGTCAGCTCTATTTTAAATACAAAGTTGTACGTATTTCATGTCATATCAATGTTGTATTATTTTGTTACATATAACCTCAATAAATATGATTTTATATATTAAAACTGATTTTTATTATAACATATTATCAAAAAGACGTTCGTGCTGCACTAATTTAATTTATTGTCAATTACTGATTCACCGTCTGCTACGTTTATAGAGGTAGGTGGATATGAATCAATTTTCGTAACTAGGACCTTAAATAGATATTTGTATAACAAGGGGGGAAAGTGTGAGGAATGATTTTCTACAATGATGATAACAGTCGTTTGAAGGCATTTTAGATGAGATTGTTGCAATTGTTGAAAATTCAATACCTTCCTGATTCCTCTAAAGGATTTGTCAGAGAGGCTTGCAGAAATCAAATCTCGACAAACATTGTCACTAAAGTTAATAAAAAGTCAAAATCTACAAGAGACAGAAAAATTATCAAACGGTTGCGTGAAAAATATTGTTTTTATTTAAAAGCTGATAAGGGCAATAAGGTTGTTATTTTAGATAAAGAGGACTATTATGAAAGGGTAGACAATCTGATTAGTAATGGTTCTTATAAAAAAACTTTCGAGAAATCCATTACCAAAAATGGTTACTGAAGTAAAAAATGTACTTAAATCCTGCAACAACCTTATTACTCCAGTTTTAAGTAGGAATTTACATGTATCTAACCCAAGTGTACCTAGATTGTACTGCTTACCTAAGATACATAAACCCGGAAAGTCGGTACGTCATATTGTTTCAGCATTCGGATCGCCGACTTATCACCTATCAAAATGGTTAACAGAAGAGGTCGAAAATTTACCTATTGCACCACCTAGTTTCTTAGTGATTAATTCCAACGATTTCAGAAATAAGGTGAAAAATATTCAGTTGTAAGAAGGTGAAATTTTGATCTCCTTTAACGTTTGTCACTGTTTCTAAGTGTTCCTATACCACAGACCTTGGACTTAAGGATCTATTCGAATTAAACAATCTCGATCAAGATGTAGTAAAAGAATATCTTAAACTCACTAAACTTTGCATGAAACAAAATTGTTTTCGATTCAACGATAATTTCTTCGAACAACTTGAAGGAACAGCAATTGGTAACTCATTGTCACCATTCATTGCCAGCCTCCTCATGAACAGATTTGAGACGGAAGCAAAAGAAGAATTCAAGTATTTCTCCAGGGTTCGGCTTAGGTATGTAGATGATATTTATGCAGTGTTCGATACCAAAGTCGCCGATATTGATAACTTTGTATCTAAATTAAACAGTCGTTTCGCGTCAGTTAAATTCACATATGAAACTGAAAACTCTGGACAACTACCATTTTTAGATGTATTAATAATTAGAAATAGTGAAAATAAGTTAGAATTTGACATATACAAAAAAGATACCAGTACTCTAAGATATATCCCTAAGGACTCTCACCATTGTGCTTAACATAAAATGGCGAGTTTTAATTTTCTAGTCCATCGTCTATTAAGGGGCCTAGTCGGGAAAAAGCTTCGGATATCTGTGTCATTCTCTAGAAAGTTTTAATACATACGCCGCTGAATAATTTTGCTCTTGACTATACCTTCACTGGACGTTTTATTCACCGACTTCATTGAGGTGCGATTCTCGATAGAGGTAACACTTTCTTGCTCCATTTGTAGTGACAAAGATACTTATTTAGAAAATTCATTTTAACCAAATTGTACGGAATAAAAGTTTGAAACTTGCTAAGCATAATTATGAAGATTTATTCTAGAAGACATGTATGAATTTTACCTCGAATTTTACCGATTGATATCATAATTCGGGAGCTAATCAAGTTCAAATTTCACTTATATTTACAGTATAAATTTTCCCTACATAAAGTGAAAATTAATTAAAATAGATATACATGTACTCTCTAGTACACTTTCAACTACTGATCCTCCAAATTTGGTGTAATTTGACCAAACCGTATGGAAGAAATAAATTTTGAAAAATTACCTTACACACTGGTTCGATTAGCCCTCTTAAGCTTGTCCCTCAATAAAGAGAGATTTGAAAAAAGAAAAGGCATTGATTAAGGATATAGCTGCGAATAATGGATATTTTTGTAAGTTTAATTGATAAAATAATTAGGAAACGAAAGTTTAAAGAGACGCTTCGAAATTCCTCCATCTTTCAAAATGAAAGAGCAAATCCGAAATTTGTATCGATTCCATTCGATTTTCGATTCACCCGTGATATTAATAAGATTTTTAAAGATGTAGGTATGCCAGTGGTTCATTCATCGGGAAACAAACTACAACAACTTTTAGGCAATCCAAAATACAAAATTGAAACAAACGAAAAGTCGGGGATTTACGAAATTAGCTGTAAGGACTGTAATCAAAAATATGTTGGACAGACTAGACAATCAATTCAAACTAGATTCAAAGAGCATATGGCCAATTTCAAATATGGTAGAACAGATAAGTCTAGTGTTGCCCAACATGCGTTTGAGAACAACAATAGATATTAGCAATTTAAGATTAATTAGGAATGTAAGAAATACTAGACAGCTGGATGCATTTGAAAGCTTGGAAATCATAAATTGTAAAAATAGTATGAATAGTGACAAGGGGTCTATCCCAAATAGCCCGCTTTATTGGTTAGTGAGTAACAGTTCACCGAACGGTCACAATTCGGTGAACCATGACAATAGTTTAGGTATAAATAGAGTAAATTGTTAGCATAAGTTTAGTTTTAATCATCTCGATATGATGGCAACTTGGTTGGCGAAACGCGCGTCGAGTGCAGTTTATAAATCATAGTAAAAATTGACATGTTAGTTATAATTATATTTCTAAAATGAGCTGTATTGTTTAAAATTAATAAAATATTACAACAACACCTTTACAATGAAATTACTTGCATTAATTTTGGCATTTTAGCAGACATTGAGATTTTAAGATAAATATGGTAATAGTTAAAAATGTGGATAGAAAATACATTCCTCCCTAGGGATGAAAACTATTTTGTCTCCCTAGGGAGGGAAAGTACCACATATTACTTTCTATAGAAGTCGTAAAAAAATAAATGTAAGAACATTTTAATTCTGGTAAAACCAGGGATGCCGGAGTAATAAATGAAAGAAGGGCATAATTATTGTTTAAAAAAATATGCAAAAATTAAGTTGGTACCTATAACGTTTTATAAATAGAAAAAAACTTAATTAATTATTAATTTATTAACCTATGACATTTTAATTAGGCCAAAAAAAAAATTAACGTTTTACATAAATAAAAGAAAATTAGAGTAAAACATGTAGAACCTACCACACTGGTCATTTTCCGACTACTAAAGCAGTGGCGGAACTAAGGGAGGATCCGAGTGGGTCACCCAGGTGCCCATTAGTCTGTTAGTCAAAAAGAATACATTTATAGTTTTGCCGCCCATAGGCCAAGAACATTTTTTGCCGCTCGTTACAGCCAAAGAAAGGGGAAACAACATTTTTGTTTGATTTCCAGGCCTAACCTGACCTTACTATGAAAAAAAATTGCAAATCGCAGGCGCACTGCGGAAGCGGCAGGTCGTCCTACGGCTGGTGAGTTATAGGTTGGAGCCCACGTCATTATTTTGTAAATTTACGAAATTTTGAAATTTTGTTTTAGGCGGATTGTCATTTTTACGAATTTCAGAATATCATAACTACAGTTGGCAAAAATGCGCCGCATGACATAGGCGTACGCAACATAATAAGTGTAAGAAAAGAAATTAACTAATAATAAAAGCAATAAACTCTTACAATTTATAACAATGTATACACAACTTACCCTCTTAACTAGCTTGGTTATCACAAACTGGAAAGAATATGTAAAAAAACTTTGCAGCATCATGTTTGTTTCTATGGTTGTCTCTGAGAGTAATATTCGACGTGATGAAAAAATATGGTTATATTTTGAGAACGACCGTTCGACATCTACTGATGTAATACAAGCATACTTAAAATAGAATTTGATTTCACTTAACTGATCTGCAGATGAACCATCAGTACCATCACAAATTTGTCTTAATCTGGCAATACCGGTGTCTTGCTTTAACACACGTGCGAACTTTTCTCCAATGGGCTCGTTTTTTGCACCACCTATAGAACGTAGCAGTCGATTTACTTCGTTCACTATTTGCAGTGGCTCCGCTAATGACAGTGCACTGTTTTGTAAGTTTTGTATGGTGTCATGTAATCCTTTATAGTTCTTGTGAATAGTTCTTAAAGCTGTTTCAACAGAAACATTTTCGAATTTTGTCTGGCTTTCTTTAATGGCTGCAGCCCCATCTGGTTGAATTGTAGTATCACAGCTTTTATTTGTTGTAAATGTCAGCACAATAAAATCCTGCCTCCAACCATGTTCCCCAACATGTAAAAATCGGCTGTTGTGGTTCGGGAATACCGGAACACTTGCTATGAAATGCGCGAAGACATTTAGGAGATTTAAGAAACACTTTTTTAGTACTTGCTATTAATGTATCTATCTCCGGAAAACCTTGTCGAATCGTTTCTGCCATAAGGTGTAAAACATGCACTTTACACGTAATATATACTAACCTATAACCGTGTTCTTGAAGAAAACGGCCTACTAAACGCATTGTTGCGGCACATCGGTCACAAACATCAACACTTGACTTTTTGACAGGTCAAATCTTTCGAACGTCTCCAGCACCACCCGCGTAATTGTTTGGCCAGTACTCTCAGTTAATCTTTTGCTAGCTAGTAACAATGGAAATATTGGTTTAAGAGGGCCCAGCACACGTACTATAATATTTTTTTTACATTCTGTCGTCTCGTCAACACATAACCACAGCCGTGTATTTTTTAGTACACATTTGATCTTGTTTACAATATCTTCGCTTACAGTTGCTACATAGTTACGCAACGTTGTGCGACTTGGTAACGCCACCTTGGAATTGTATTTATTCCAGAACTTCTGAAATGGTTGTTTATCAAGTATGTACAGCGGAACATCACAGGCAATCAACATTATGAGTAAATCGAACATAAACTGTGTTGTCAAAGGCACGCCATTTTTTTAAATTTTATGTTGCACAGAATTTACGCGACGTTTACAGTTTGTCCCAGCACATCAGGTCAATCTCACACACCTTACAAATTATTATAGCACCATTGTAGAATAAATCCGGGAATTGACAGATAAATTTATTCACTTTGTCTGCGTATGGCCGTTTTTTACCCTTATGCAGGTCTGACATACTTTATTATTAAATTAATATCAAGAATAAAGTACAAAAAAATAAAATTATCAACAATACAACGGAGAGAAATAAATTACCTTATTGACACCTTGACTCATAACAGTAAACTAAAATAGTAAACAATAGGCTTGTTGAAAAAATATCGATACATCGATATATCGATGTTATTTTTTTCGATGTATTGATATTTTTGAGCGATATTTAATGTTTCGATATAAAATTCCAACTATCGAAAAAGTATAAAAATCGATATTTTTTTTCAGACGATAAACATTTATAAGTACTTTTTATGATTAAAAATCCTTATTAAAAATTATGTCTATTGATTAGTATTTATCTATAGTAATGTAAGATGATTGAAGTAGATTAGGCCAAATAAACTAATTTTTAGAGCGCCAATATTCTCTGTCAAATCATATCGATATATCAATATTTTTTAATAAAAATATCAATATCGATATTGATATTTTTCAAAAAATATCGATACAATATATATCGATACTTTATTGCATTTCCGACATCCCTAAGTAAACAAGTCTCGCTTACGTACTTGGGTATATCGCTACCTGGCACCGCCCACGATTTGCGGATCGAAATGCCAACTATAATCATAACTTTACAGTAAAATTTTTTTAACGAAATCTGAAATCTGTCGATACATTTTCCTCCTGATTGTGAAAAACAATGTTTTGCTGATATTAATATTTTACAAATTGTCTACAAAATAAATGGTTAATTATTGTTTTGCATTTTGAAAATTCATATGTTTTTGGGAAGAGGCATGTCTTACTGATTTCCCATCATCATGTTTAAAAGTAAATTTTAAATTGCATAATTTGCACAAAGTATTTAATTTCCTTTCATTTCGATCCACGGAAATGTGGTTTTTCTTGAAAATAAGTATTGCTACCCAACGATGTAACTTGGCACTTGGCGGCTCAGGAAGAGAAGAAATGTCGCTAGTATGAGACAGAGACGAACCAAACCGCTTTACAATGAAAGGGCGGGGTTATTCGACCTCTGCGCATCCAAATTCAAGTGCTAAGCTAAAATCGTTGATTAGTACACAATTTACTTACTATTATATCACACGGCAATACGTGTAGTCATCTACAGAATAGGTTCTAAACTCTACTGTGTCGCAATCGGTACAAAGCAAGTCGCAACGCGACTTCTGATTGTTCACCGCGCCGTGTACCGACTTTGCCCAACCACAGCCTTCTTTGAGTCCTAGCCACGAACTAGATATGGCAACACCGCGTCGCATCGAAGATGTAGACCATTTGAAACTGAGCACAGGCACAGCATCCACAAATAGGTTTACTGTGTAGAAATAGAATGCAAGAAAAGCAAAAACATAAAAGGTATAGTGAAATCACTTAATACCTCGTCAAAAAAATTCAGTGACTTATTGTCACACTAGTGTTAAAGTTTCGACATAAATCCTAAAATACGAGACCATATTTTAAAATTAAAAAAATATAATAAACAATTATATTCAAACGTACCTTCTTTACTAGGTTGTCACGTAAAGTTCCTTGGCCACTTTTGTTTAATATAACGTAAGTAATTGTAATTAACACAATCCCACTAAACAAAACACAAAAATACATAAAACAACGAGGAAAAGCAATAATATCAATTCTTTTTCTGTTCTGTGATATCAATACACAAAACGGATCGAGGTTAGGTAAAATATTTTCTTTGTTGTAACAAGCGCTGCAAACTTATAATTCCCTAAATTACAAACATGATCGCCAACTATGGCATTATTCGAAAACTATTACGATTTTTGCAATAAACGAGTATTTTGTTCTAACTGGAATCTCAGTTAATCTATGATGTTTTACGGTTACACTGCATAAATAAGAAGGGTAATTTTCTTCGACCGTAAAACATAGTCGAAGATAATATCATATGGTGTAGCCTCCGTATGCGTAAAACTACTTAGATTAACTGAAATCTCAGTTAGAAAGAACGAACCTATTTACTTTTTGCAATGAAGTGTAATAAATAAAGATAGCATTAGCACAAACAAGGTACGTTAAAGTGAGCTAACTATACTCGTTTATTGCAAACATCATAATAATTTATGAATGCTATAGTTGGCAATCGTTTGTAATTTAGGTATATTTACAAGTCTGCAGTTTGCAGTGCTGACCTGTATGTGTGTGTTAATTCGGAGTCTATTTGTTTTATGTCATTTTGTAATTTTTAAAGTTGCCTGAAAAATGTACCACACAAAGTACTTAAACGTATTGCTTTTGTTTGTGCATAGAGAAACTAAAAATAAAATGTTTGTCTGTGTGTGCGTGTAATTTTGAACTGAACATGCATCGAATTGGAAACGGAGGGTACTTTCGACTCCCATCAGCTGTAATCGAATAGCACAAATGCGGTCTAGTAAACAGAACGTGTTATTTTAAGTGTATTATGAAGTTTGAAAAACTAATATTAATGGTTATTTAACATTTAAAACATTTCTTATTGTTTTATTTCGTTAATTTTGTGTGCTCAAAATTGAGACGAGTTTTGTATTTTACGGAATTGCCTCGTGATATGGAAAAATTGCTTTTATACCTTCAAAAAGAAGACCACTACAAATAGTGATGAATTTCCAAATATTACACATGGAAATATTGTTATTTATTTGGTTTTTGAGTGTAGTGTCTATACAAAGAAAGAATTGTGTGTGTTAGTGGTTGAGTGAAGAGAGTGCTTTATGGAATTTTCCGCAAGAGAGCTTGTTGTGAAGGTAAGATTAATAAGTTCAATTATCAGTTTTCATCACTCTCAATATCAAGGATTTATTCACTATAATTTATTATAATAGATTGGGTATATTTCCATTTTTAAATTGTACAATACTCACAAAGATGTAAATATTTTGAATTCCCCATTTCGTATTTGCACGAGTATTTCCATAAAAACACAGATACTGTGAAAAACAACAAATTTAATGATGTGAAAAAATGTAAATCAATCAATAGTGAGAAAAATGTTTTAAGCTGTAGTTGGATTCATTAAAACAATTCAATCAATCCATAGGTTACTATGTTTTACTTTTCTGGCTGTTACAAGATGTTTAATTTTCGGGTAAAATATTTAATTTAAAAAAATTAGTTTTGACCGGTAGCACAGTTAGACGCTATGTATCTAATGCTATTGGAAAAAGAAAAGAATTGTCGCCAAGTAATTGACATTGAGATTACAATTTGGCAACACTGCCATAGCTTTCGCACACGCCTAGCTTCGTTAGCGGTTCTCAAACAATTTGGTGTATTATTTAAAATATTTTTTTCTGCCACTTCTGAGCGACTTTTACTAAGGTAAATTTTTAGCAATCAACTTCTTTTACCAAGTACTACCTCCCATTAAAAATATATTCCCCAAGTTCGTAAACACCCTGTATATATATATATATATATATATATATATATATATATATATATATATATATATATATATATATATATATATATATATATATATATATATATATATATATATATATATATATATATTGTCGCACTTGCAATAAACCTCATCATTCAATGTTGCATTTTGAAACATCACCCTTCACCAATTCACCAGTACCATCTATAAACAATGATTTTACGGAGGAAGGCAGGACTGTGCCTACTATAAATGTTTCTTGTGTAAATGCATTTTCTACATCAGTGGCTCCTCAAGTGGCGCTGTTGTCCAAAGCTCTTGTTGATATCCGTGATTCACAAGGGAGGACACACACATTCCGTACAATTCATGATAGAGGAAGTGAAGCCAGCTTCATTACTGCGAAATATGCTCGTATTCTAAACTTACGAGGAAATCGCGATCAAATCAAAATGGGGCAAATGCAACTGTGTTGTCATTAGAATCAATTTATTGTCGAATATGTCTACGTGGATCGTCTCAAAGTGTCATCTCGGTGGATGCACACATAATTCCCCAAATTTCCCCTGTGGTTCCTTCTCGGTTATTACAGCATAAAGAATGGCATCATATTGCGAATTTAAAATTAGCTGATCCAGAATTTCATACTTCTCGTCATATTGATTTATTGCTAGGCGCCGATGTCTATGCCCAAATTGTACGACCAGGAATTATTGCCGCTCCAAGCAATGGTTCTCCCTCTGCATTAAATACAGTTTTCGGTTGGGTTTTGTCCGGTACAGTCTCGGTCGAACAAACTAATAATAGTATCATTAACTCGTTCCATACTTCCATAATTGAAACCTCTTTAGAAAATGAACTTGATCATACAATGAAGCAGTTTTGGCAGGTTGAAGAGCTGCTAGTCATTTCAAAAAATTCTCCTAATGATGACCTCTGTGAAAAGTAGTTGTTTGTCAAAAATTTCAGTCGATTACCTTCGGGGCGCTTTGTGGTCCCTCTCCCCTTTCGCGAGTCGAACGCTATTTTTACTGAATCTAAAGATATTGCCATACGTCGTTTTTTCGCAATGGAACGACGATTAAAAAAAGGATCCAGTTCTTCAAAGGATGTATATTGATTTAATGCAAGATTACTTGGAAACAGGTCATATGGAGGTGGCTTCGCCGATTGACACCCCTAATTCCTATTTTATACCTCACCATTGTGTGTTGAGACCTGAGTCGCTCACCACCAAACTACGCGTGGTGTTTGAGGCGTCCGCAAAGGCTACTAATAACAAATCATTAAACGATGCTCTACTTGTGGGCCCCAAATTACAAAACAACATTGTTGACATGTTGCTTAGATTTCGTCTTCATGCAATCGCTTTTATTGCTGACATTAAGCAGATGTACCGGCAGGTACAAATAGCTCCAGAATATTGGGATTATCAACGAATTGTTGGCGATTCAATCCAAATGAACCCTTGACTGAATATAGACTGAAGACTGTTACTTATGGTGTGACATCCTCACCCTTCTTGGCGTTGCGAACTATGCAGCAACTTGCTCTCGACGGGCAAATAACCTTTCCTTTAGCCTCAGCGGTGTTGCAGAGTGACATATACGGCCTCAAATAAGCTAACGATTCCCCCGATTGGAATTGTGTGGTGCAGTACTCCTATCGAAGCTACTTCGTTTGGTGATAAACATCTATTCTAGTTATTTACGTATTACTGAGATTTTTGCGTGGACTGATTCCTGCATTGTGCTGTCGTGGATCCTTTCCCGCCTCATCGTTGGAAAATGTATGTAGCGAACCGTGTCGCGTATATACAGGAACGGGTTGCCCCAAGCAGCTGGCATCATATTCAATCCTCGGACAATCCGGCGGATTGTGCATCCCGCGGATTGTTGCCATCACAACTTGTTGATCATCCACTTTGGTGGTCAAGCCCCCCATGGTTGCTATTACAGCAATCCCAGTAGCCTTCTTCGGATTTTGATTCCTATATTGGCTCTGATTCATCATGTGAAGAGGAGAAAGTCGTACAAGCGTTCGTAACGCATATTAATTACTCTTTATTAAATGAACTATTAACTTGGTTTTCTTCATTACGAACTCTTATTAACGTTACTACATTCATTTTTCGGTTTGCACATAACTGTAAGCATGCTTCTAATCGCAATGTCGATGCAATCGATACACTTGAAGCTCATAATACACTGTTAAAATTAGTAAAGTTGGTTCAGACACAAGTATTTGAATCAGAAATTATTAAATTGAAATCTAATCAATTATGATCAAAGCCATTACGTAAGTTAAACTTGTTCATTGATGAACAGGGGATTCTCAGGGTGGGCGGCCGCCTTAGACATGCCAAGCTACCTTTTGAACAAAAATTCCCTGCATTATTGCCTCAAAAACATAGATTAACTAATCTTATCATTGACGATACACATCGGAGACATCTCCATCCAGGATCTAGGACTCTCCACTATCTGATTCTACAAAATTTTTGGATTTTATCGCCACATCGGGCTATTAAAAACTATTTATCTCATTCTCATAAATGCTTCCGTGTTAACCCACACACGTCACAACCTCCAATGGGAGATGTGCCATCATTCCGCTTACATCAGTTAAAGGCATTCCAAGTCGTCGGAACAGATTTCGGCGGCCCTTTTACGATCACCATGAACCGTGTTCGTGGTGCAAAAACCTTAAAGGCTTATTTGTGGCTGTTTGTTTGTATATCTACCCGAGCTCTTCATCTAGAAATAGTTTCCGATCTTTCAACTGATGCCTTTTTTGGCCGCGCTACGTCGCGGTCGCTTCATCGCGTGCCGTGGTCGTTGTTCTGAAATCCATAGCGATTGTGGGACTAATTATGTCGGCGCTGCACGTCAACTATTGGAACTAGCTGGTTTGGCCTCACATATTGAACAAATCCGCTGGAAATTCAACCCCCCTCGGCCCCTCACTTCGGCGGCATTTGGGAAGCGGGTATAAAGGCAGTTAAGACGCATTTAGCACATGTCGTTGGAGACTAAATCCTCACATTCGAAGAACTTTACACTGTCTTTGTACAAGTCGAAGCAGTTTTGAATTCACGGTCTTTGAGCCCGCTCAGCTCGGACCTCAATTTGAGCCCGCTCAGCTCGGACCCCAATGACCTCAACGTCTTAACTCCTGGAAATTTTTTAACTTTAGCTCCTTTGACATCATTACCCGACCCAGACTTGACTGAAATAAAGGTTAATCGTCTCAAGCGTTGGCAGTTGGTGCAACAGATGTATCAACATTTTTTTAAACGGTGAGCCACTGAATTGTTACATACTTTGCAACAGAGATCAAAATGGACGGATCCTTCTCCGTCCATTGAAATTGGTTCTCTTGTATTGATCAAAGATGAGTTGTCGTCCCCACTGCACTGGCGTCTGGGTCGCGTGAAGGAACTTCATCCTGGCTTAGATGGAGTAACTCGTGTTGTAACTTTAAAAACCCAACAATGCACGGTAAAACGGCCTGTGGTCAAGCTATGTCCTTTACCACAGTCGAGCTAGTTTCGGAAAATACTTCGTATATTGGTGGGCGGCATGTTCACTGCTCGCTATTCAGTTGTTGTTCACATAATTTGTTCTTTTTGTTTGCCAGAATAAGTTGCAATAATACGCGGCTAAATTTAAATATATTACTTTTTTATTTTTGTTGTCATCGCGCAAGTACGGGCTATTGGTAACTTAATTCCCAAATCCACCAATCCCATCATTTCCCTCCAAAACTTTACCTCCCGAATCTGGACAGAACTCGATAAATTTAACAGTCTTTTACCAGAACTCAGGTTAACCATGCGTGCTACCTGACAACGTGCCGATAAAACCATTATTAGTTTGCACAAAACATAATAAATATTGTGGATGAACAATAGTATCAGTGCACCTCTTTCTCCATTCCGTCGCAGGAATATTTTCGAAACTGACCGAAGTAGCCGTAGCAATAATTTATGCTAAACGAACCAGCCCTCCACTTCATGGTAAGTTAATTTTGCCCAATACGTTAATGTTCGTCATAAACAATGATATATCACAAAATTGTTTCTATATAACATTAAGTTGTATCCATACATATCTTGTTACATTTTTAACAAATTTAAATTGATCTTTTTTATGTTGGTAGGGGTTTCAACCCGCTGTACCTAATGCCCTCCTAAATTTTGTTTATAACTTTATAACAAAAATTAAATACTTATTCATAAAGATGCAACACTCTGAGAGAGTGACTTATTTTCCAGAGAGATAGAGATATCCTACCAATTTAAAAGCCATTGTGAGCACTGCGCATGTGCAGCAATGGTGTAATATCTCTGATTGGTGTAATCGTGAAATCTCACACCACAAATGTCTATTATGAACAAAATACGTCATGTTTATTAATCGCAAAATAGGTCACTTGTTCCTACTTCTTAAATGGACAAGGTCACTGAAGACAGTAGGGAGGGATCAAAGCAATGCCAACGGAGCGTCGTATCTTTATTAAATAATAAAAGTGTAATTGATCTATAATTTATATATTACGAATAAAATATATTATGCATATTTCTCATTATGAGTATTACGGGCAATGCATACGTCATCCTCCTACCTTTTTAAAGGAACGAAGTCACTGAAGATAATGGCGAAAGATGAAAGCATGCCGACTGAGCGTCGTATTTTTATGTATATTTAATCTTTATTTAGAATGACCAATTCACCAAATAGGTACTGATTAAAAAACAAAGTACTTCAATTCCACGCCAATACAAAACACAAAGGAGATTTATGTTTTCAGCAGAAAACATAGAATCTGTGTTACTCATAGGAATATGTTCGTTGATGCGCAATCTCAGCCATTGTTCTCGGTCGTTCATATATAAAAAATGAGCAATATGTTACTTTATTTCACCATCTGCCATAATTATCGGGAATATAGATAGGTACCCACATGGGACGTTATTGAGAGCTGTCTGATTTGCCACGCTTTTGTAAGGAATTGGTGTGTCTGTTCTAAAACAGATGAAATTTTTTTGTCTACAACCAAAACATAAATTAATAATTCTCTGTGCAATTTCGTGTCACGGTGGCGTTGTTTATATCGGAAACATAAACAGTGGCATCCACTGTGACAAGAAAACTGTTCTCTGAAACCGCAGCTCCGTATTTGACGTAAAAAATTTAAAATTTTAAAATTTTTGGCGCAAATTTCAAATTAATGGTGAGTTCTTCATTAAGCTTTTTTTGCGTTACAGGTTATCAATACTTAAAACAAAGATAGCGAAGCTGAATATTTTAAATTTTTTATCGTTGGGTTCTTTTGGGTGCTCACATCACAGATTCAGAGAACCCACAGTTTTGCAGCGCTTTCGGTCATGTCTCATCACCTTGCCGCTCCGGTTTGGAACGCGAACTGTTTGGGTTGAAGCACACACCACCAAATAATCGACCAAGCTATGGAAGGAAGCTTCACCAATCGGAATCAGACGAAACGCGAAACGCTAAACTTGGAGAAAGAAAATTATTATGGGATTTGAATCTGAAATTTTAGTGGAATAATATATTACTATTTGGCTCCGTGATCTAGAGGTAACGTACTTGCCTCGAAACCTCGGGGTCCCGGCTTTCGGAAAGAGAAATTAATCTCAGTATACTCGGATATTGGATGTGTGTCCGTTGTCTCCTAATGTGTAACCCTCTCCCGCACAAAGCCATTCCAGACCTTCAGGGTTAAAGGGGGTTGTAATTACATGTAGTGTTATTATTATTATTATTATTATTAAATATAAAACCTTTGACTCAAGGTTACATTTTTATTTGCCTCTGTATAGATGGCGCCGTAGAAAATTTCGCTATAATTTTAATTCAGTACAAAAATAAATTAAGAGAACTCGTAATAAAGCTAACATAAAGAATATTAGCTATATAGAATCAACAAAACAGCCTAAAACGAAAAAAAGAAACTTTAAAAAGAACTATGAATAAAAAATATAATGAAAAAAGTTTTTACATAACACTTTATTTACATCTCTATACTGATTTACATTTTTCGTTCAACTCTTGCCGTTTTCATGAAGTCATCGTGCAAGAGAGTTAAATATTGATCACCCTGTACGTTGTCTATATACCCCCGATTCTCAATTTCTACCCGTATAAGCAAGCTGAGAGCATCTATTGTTCTCTTTATTCACACGATTTTGTTGAGGAAATGTTAAATGCTACTGCAGAGTGCAGTAGGAACCGTTCCTTATTCCTTAATTTTTGTTAGGTTCCCTTACACTGTACAACAAAAGAACATTTGATCCAGGTAAAAATGAAAAGATGACCAACCCTCTAGATGTTGCGGAAGACGTTGATTTTATCATAAAAACCGCGAGTAAGTAAAATAGCAAATTAAGATCACTTTTAATTTTAATTTTTAAAAACACGTGGTAACATCTGCCAGTTGCACCGAATTTAAATCGATACTAACCAACCAGTAAGGAGTAGGAATTATTTTTTGCTTGACTGTACTCGTACTTACAGATTTGGCCATTTTACCGACGCCCGATAGAGTTAGGTTATGTTATTAAGATGTCATTATTTTGTTAATTTATTTTGAAATAATCTTAAAATGAGTTCCAGTATGTATATTTTGGTTTTATTTTTATTTAGTTGTTATTTTTTCCATTAGTTATTGTTTTTATTAATTTGTGGGCGTTTATCTGCACAAATAACTTGCCCTTTTTTCCGCAAAAAGTCACTTCATTAATCAATAATGCAAATATAGTTATTAACTAAAGTAAAACTATAATACATGGATTTTTTAACAGTAGAAAGGGACCCGAACAAAAGGAGAGTAAAGCCAGTGGAGCAGGCATGTGTCTTAGATTTTGATGAGGAAAGTTCAGATGACAGTGATTTTCGAATCGAAGATCATCCAGATGCTAGTGATGATGAGTATTCCTTGGACAGTAATCCTGAAGGAAATGGTATGTTGACATACTTAACAAACTTTTACATATGTTTATGAATACATTGTAATTTTTTAAATGAAGTAGTTTTTTCAGAAATTGAAAGCAGTGGGGAAGAGGAAGAAGAATCTGAAGGGTCCGACTTAGATGAACTGAAAAACTTAAATCTTTCAAACACTAATGGTATATATTCAATAGCTGATGTAATACATCAAGCCACCATTCAGTCTAAATTAAGGGTAAGCTGTTTGTCATCTTAGTTTTAGTGTTTTAGTGTTTGTCATCTTGGTTTTAGTATTTCGTGGTTTTAGTATTTTTTTAGTGTTTAAATTAAGATTTATCTACTGTTTTATAATGCTTTTGCTAACTTTTAAATTTAAAATGATACTAGTAGATAAAGAGCATGTGCATTAAAAATTTGAGATATTTAAAATTGTTACCTACTTGAAAATAAATATTTAAAAAATTCTGTTTTGTTATTCACATTGTATAAAATATTAAGGATATATATTTGCCATACCGTATTAACACTTAACAGTATTCATTTTTTGTACAGCTATATAAAAACTATATTCACTACCAGCTAGTAAAATATCATCAGCAAATAACTATGTATTCGCAATCTACAAACATATTTATATAATTTAGTAAAAAAAGCAGTAGCCCCCAAAACACTCCCTTGTGAAACACCAAACTTATTAAGTATTTCAGATAATGTGGTATTTCTAACTCTACCTGTTTTCTACCACTTGAAGTGATCTATAAACCATTCTAGAACCATGCCACTAATTCCATATTAACTTTTGATAACAGAATACTTCTGTCGATAACTTAAAAAGCCTCTTTCAGATTAAGGAAGACCTATTATCCATATCATTTGTAAATTTAGTAACTGTGGGTTGCAGTGCTACTTCATTGCTACTTCATATTAAAATTTCATTACCGTCAATATGTTCTAACAACAGGTAAATGATAATTTTCAAAATTTTTCCATTGGTGGTAATATGTTAATAAGCCTAAATTCAATAGAAATAACAGTATTGGCAATTATTGCAACAGGAATAATAGTACTTATTTTCAACAAATCTAGAATTTTTGCTTTTTCTAATTTAATAAAGTTCAGTATCACATGACCTATAGATATGAATATTGTTTCAAAACATGTTCATTGAGAACCTCATTTATGCTGTACTTATTGTCAGGTGCTGGAAATATTTGCCATTTTTCAAAGCCGACAGATATAAAAAATAATTTTTTAAATTAAAGAGTGTATATAATTAAATTACCTAATTGATATGTGTGCGTTTATTTATATACCTGTAATATATGCAACCGATCGTGCAATCAGGATCCTTGTGGGAACACAGGTTTTTATATATATAATTTATAGGCAACTAAGCATGTGTTCTCCTATTCCTTGGCAGTTCGCATTGCCTTATATTACTACCTAGAACTCGGATAGTTACCCACTAATACTTTTGCGGAGTGGGTGTTTGGCATACACAGTAAATAATATTGAATCATTTTAACCTTGCCAGAGTGTATATAGTCCACAGTGCTCATCATTATGTTTTTTCTAATATTACTATATTAGGAAAGGTATTTGACACAAATATTGCATTAATATGTAATCGAATTTATAAGAATTATAATAAATTCATGATAAAATGTAGAAAAATATCTAATGTGGCCAGCACATAACTTTCTTATACCAATATATAGATCATCCTGATATAAAGAAATCATTCTGTTTAATAATAAGCCCTCAGCACTCAACTATGTAGTTACTAATGCCACGTGTTTTGAAGCTTGTAACTTAGACAAGAGTTTCTGATCACAAAGCCCAACATATTAGTGCTTTCAAGCCCTATGAACAAACAATGGAAAAATCTAAAACCTTTATTGAAAAGAGATACTTTTTGGAAGAAATTGTTCTCTAGTACAGATCTTAGCTCTTTGTACAATTTAACTGAAATTAACGATGCCTGGCTTTACTTCTGGTCTAATTTTAAATACTGCTTACTTGTCCTATGAAAAAAGTTAATGTCCTCTGTGTATCTTGTCACAGCCGGATCGAACCTGACTTAGTTAAAGAAAGTCAGAATCTAAAAAAATTATTTTGGATTAGTAAGAATGCCAGCACTGAGGAACATAAAAATCAGGTTGCTAAAAACTATTTTCTGAAAGAGTCCAGGCGGTTAAGAACAATTTTTTTAAGAACAAAATTATAAACTCCGCTAATTGTATGAAAACTATTTGGCAGGTCGTCAATACTAATCTTGGTAGAATAAAACAAAAGACTGCTCCATCTCTAATAACCTCAGGTGACTGTATTAGTGACACCTTGGAAATTAGTAATGCGTTTTGTGAATACTATACTACTAGCGTTGAGCAATTACATGCTAAGAAACTAGATCCAAATCTTACAGGCTGCACTCTCCCTGATTCGGTTCTTAATTCCATCTTTGTTGAAAAATTAATGATTGATGAAGTGTCTAAGGCAATCTCACAACTAAAAAACAAATCAGCTTGTAGGGGTCTGGATGATGTACCGATCTTTGTTCTTCAATTTATCTGGGAATATATCAAATCTCCCCTGTGTTTTCTCTTTATTATTTCTTTAAAAACAGGAGTTTTTCCAGATAAGCTAAAAATAAGCGAAATCATACCAGTTTATAAAAAAGGTGACCCCCAAATTACTGGAAAACTATAAATCTATAACGGGATTACTGACTTTCTCTAAAATTCTTGAGAAAATTGTTGTTAACCGAATGGAAACCTTCTTAAATAAACATAAACAGTTGTCAACAAATTAACATGGATTTAGGAAAAACCACTCTACCAATACTGCAGCTTTTCAACTTGTCGAATTCATCTATAAATCATTAGATGGACACAACTGCACGTTAGTTTTGTTTTTCGATCTCTCTCGTGCCTTCGATTGTGTGGATGCTGAATGACTAGATACTTTCTTTCTTTAAAATTGGACAAGAACTTTCAGAAGTGGGAGAGTTGCAATATGGTGTCCCTCAAGGCTGTATTCTATCTCCCCTTCTATTTACATTATTCATCAATGATGTAGAAAAGTACTTAAAAAAAGTCAATATGCAATTAGTTTTATACGCGGATGATACCACCATTGGCATATCTGCCCAGTCAGAATTTGACCTTTACTGCGATGCACAAATGGTGCTCTCTGAATTCTAAACTTGGTGTAGCAAAAACAAACTTGTTCTTAATCCATCTAAAACACACTACATTATTTTCTCAAATGACCTAAACTTTCTGAATTTAATCTAAAACTAAATGACTGTGCTAGAATTAGATAATTAGATAACTGTAAGTTTTTAGTTCTCTACTTTGATCATCAATTAACCTGGGACGCACATGTTGGTTTTGTGACCAAAAAGTTAAATTCTGCATATTTCGCAAGTCAATCTAAAAAATATCTTAGATACTAAAAATCTTCTGAATGTCTATTATGCCTTGGCATATTCTCAGTTAAACTATATGGTAATTTATTGGGGCCAAACAACTAAAATGAATCGTATTTTTGTTATCCAAAAAAGAATAATACGCAAAATTTTTTCTGCTGATTCACTAAAATCATGTAGACCTATTTTTAAAATGCATCGTATTCTACCACTTCCCTGTATAATTATTTATCAAGCACTTATTTTTGTTAAATCGAATCAAGGAAAATTTCCACAAAGTAACTTGGTGCACGCTCATAACACTGGATTCAGTACTAATATTTATATTTCAATTTTTAATATGTCGTTATATAGGAAAAGTCCCTATTGTTTTTGTAGTGGTATTTACAATCACTTACCTACCTCCTTTAAGGATATTAATTCTATAGCCAAATTTAAAAAAGACATAAAGCGCTACCTTCTAGACAACTGTTTTTACCCTCTTCAAGAATATTACAAGTAATCTTCACGTATTTTAATAGTAAATAATTACATGATATTATTTATTAGGATATAAAACTCTCTGTTCTAAATAATTATTTTAAGTGTATTCTCATTTGGTGTGTGATTTTATTTTTCTTATGTATTTTAATTATTGTACCGTAATTTAATTTTCAAAATGACGTCAATATCTTTTATAGATCATATGATAATAAAGTATTATTATTATTATATAGAAAACTTGTGGCATAAATCAGTGATATAACCACGCTGGCTGTGGCTGCAACTGTCGGTAATTATTTTCCAAGTAAAATAAAAACAATTGATGAAAGTACCGTAAACTGCTGCTAGTATATAGAAGCTCTGAACCATTGTGATTTGACAGACTGGTATGATTTGCGTAGCTGAATTTACTTACTACTACTACTATTTAGCTTACACTGGGGAAATTAACTTCTAAAAATATGGCTCAAATTATATTTTTAATGTATCGATGCTAGGCTTCGATGCCCTTTATAATTTTTCTCTTTTTCATTTAATGTGATAAATAAGGTTCAGAGTTCAATTTAATTCAGAAATCAAAATTAAAATAAAAAAAACGTACTATTTGTGTGCTCTACATGAGTTTAAAATTCAGACCCCTCTTTTAGAGTCATCTCATATAAATAAATGCAATACAAATACAATTGTCATTTGTAAATATAGAAGTGGTAGTCATGGAAATTGTAGGTTTGTTTCAACAGCAGTCTCGGACTAGTTTGAAACCGTCAGAAATATTTGCCCAATTAAGTATTAATGTAAACACAATGAGCCTAGCATATAAGAGGCAACTAGGCGTATATTTCTGACGGTTTCAAACTGGTCCGAGACTGCTGTTGAAACAAACCTTGTAAAAATTTGTAGTCATCGAATTTGACTAAGAATTTATTTTTGTAGGAACCCTCTTTTTATCTGATCTCTATCTATCTATGCAGTTTTTATTTTATTTTTTTTTTTAGTTTGAGGAAAAAGATGCACAAATACTTATTTGTTGTGGATGCCTGGGAGACCAAAGTGATGGAATAAATGAAATAGTAGAGTGTGATGGCTGTGGTGTAACAGTCCATGAAGCTTGTTATGGTGTGTCTGACTCAGCTAGTTTAGCCAGTACTGATTCACTCTCACCTACAACACCTTGGTTCTGTGAAGCTTGTAAAGCTGGTTAGTATTACTTTATCGACACATGAATCGTGACCTAATCTGTGCTTATATGACAAGAAATATATTTTTTTTTGTTGAATTGACTTGTGTAAATACTCTATTGTATAGAATACCAATAAATATTAATCTATCATTATTTGTATTGAGGTGTAATTTAAGTTTTTTTTTTTAATTTCTTCAGCCATAGAGAGATCCTAGGTAATTTATTATAGGTAAACTATGGTATGCCAAGTGCGCCGTTTGCGGGAGAAAGAGAGGCATATTTCCTCTTCACTTTTCTCCATATTATTGTATTCTTTTACGTACTTCAATAAATAATGACTGAAAAAAAATATCGCTCAATTTTATAAGTAGGTTTTTCTTTTTAATTTTTAGCAACTAATGATAATGCCCATCCTTAATTACATTTTGACGGCGCTCATGTATAAAACTTAAATTTATGATTATGAATGCAATTTAACCTTTATATAGATTTTCTGTCATCAAATAGAAATGCGATCGTTACAAACAACCTTGAGCAATGAACGTTTTTAATTTTTGCAGTGGTAAACCAAAATTTATAAAATATCGCTAATTTATTTCTGTTGTATTTATTTAAAAAAAAAATTCTAGGTGTCAAGGAGCCCATATGTGAGCTATGTCCTAATTCAGGTGGAATTTTCAAGGAAACTGATGTAGGAAAATGGGTACATTTGGTATGTGCTCTCTATGTGCCAGGAGTAGCTTTTGGAGAGGTGGACAAGTTAACTAGTGTGACATTATTTGAGATGCCATATAGTAAATGGGGCGCAAAGAACTGTTGTCTTTGCGAGGACGATCGATTTGCTAGAACTGGTGTCTGCATCGGCTGTGACGCAGGAATGTGTAGGACATATTTCCATGTCACATGGTAATTAGTAATAAACTTTTAGCATATAACATTTTTGTTTTATAAAAATTTTTATACAAAAATTATGTGATTAATAATAAAAATTAAATTTATTAACCATTTTCTGATACATAATACGAGCCCTAACAATTATATGTTGAAACAAACTGTTATTTTTCAGATACATGCCTGATTGCTTAAATACATACGATGATTCTTCTTTAAATTTAAAGCTGTATATAACACCATATTTTGGTTTCATTTTAATTTAGATTTTCTCAAATTTAACTTCTTATTTTTTTTATTACCGTTAGTTAGTCAGAGTCTGTCCCAACATATAGTTGTTAGGGCTCGTATGTACATGTGTCAAAAAGTTTAAATTACCAGTATTATTACATAATATAATTATATAATATAAACAAACATCTTACAATTAGAAAAATTAAATACAATACACACATATGTGCAAATAAAAAATTTATATACACAAATTCCTGTACACCATAAAAAGCCATTTCTAATAAACAATTTTTATTAGGTCTTTTGAATTTGTTAAACATTTTTATGCTTGTCAGGTTTTCTCTTTTTTTATCAGCATTTCATTGGCTTTGGCATATTCATAGCTTTTCAAGTTACTAGGTAGTTTATCGAGTAAAACTATAAAATTGTAATTTGGTGATTCTTTATAAATAGTAGTATAGTAAAAACGAATATTTCCTTGTATCAAGTATAAAAATTTGATAAATTTTTATGTACAGGGTGTCCCAGTTAAGATGTCACTCGCGATTTTCTCGGTAATTTTCCAGGCAAATTTGTAATTCAAAAATTAGTGTTAAGTAGTTTGTTCCGAGCAAACCGATGCCACCAAGAGTGAAATATACATCCTAACTATTTAAATAGTTCAACCACAAATCTTTCGCAAGTCTATCTTATTTAGCTGTATGTGCATTGGAAAAAAAATTCAAAATTATGTCATTTATATTTTCACTTTGCAACCAATGTTCCGTGATTCATATTATGTCAACCTTTTCTACTTTATCAAAAACCTCAACTTCATCCATTTTAGTTAATAAACTTAGGACATTGACATTACCTACAGTTTAAATTTATTTTGATAATTTTTTCACATTCTCTACTATCATCCTGTTTCATCTGACATTTGGATGTTTTCTGTGGAATCCATAAATGTTATATTGTTCCAAATTTTGAAATAACATGTAGTTTAAGTTTTTCCCAGTTTTGTCTGATGAAAAGTTTATTTTTTTTATTGTCTTAGGAATATAAGTAACATAATTTATTTATTTGTTTAACTTTCTAGAGATGTGGATTTCATGGACATGTCCAGATTAGTCGGAAAAGTTAGACCTAACCTTAAAAATAAAAATATGTTGAATACACATAACAATAATAGTTATGTGTATTCATTATATTATATACCAATTATTGGTACAGTCAATTAGATTGGAAAAATTTGCGGCAACCGAATTTCATCTTCCAGACAATTCATATGAAGGCAATATTTTCCAGAATAGGAAAAGTTGTTACGATTTTATTTATTATTTATAGAGTTTGTCTGAAAAGAAATTTTCTAATTTACAAGAATTAAAGAAGTTTTGAAGCAATGAAGCTAAAGTATATTCGTATTATGGCAATCATCCTCATCTGGATTTTAAAATATTTTTGTTATTTAACATTGTAAGAATAATCCTTCCTATAATGTAAAAAAAATATCACTTCATTCTGCATTCTAAAGTTACGATACATTATTTAGGCAAAATTAGATAAAAACAGGGTGAGTGATGCGATTTAATCCTGGTTCTTCCCAAAACACTTTTGTATGATATATGTAAATGGTTTACTGAATTATGTGCAAATATACCTTAATTTACCCAGTGACGTTTGACGTAGTTATATATGCTATTGCCTACCTTTAATTTAATCACTAATCACCGAATGCACTGCTACTAATTGTACACTATACACAAAATAAAATTTTAGAAAAATTTCGAGACATTTCAGAATCGAACTAAATTAAATTAACCCTAAGTAATTCTAGTCCGAAGCATTTCTTTTTGGTCTTATTTATGCGAGTTTTGACAAACAAAATATAATTGAAAAAGGAATTTTACTTGTAATTGTTTCAGAGTGCAAGTATCACACAAATATTTATTTGAAATAGCCCAAGAATACTTAATTTATTACTTGAATTATGATGTAATACTTCAAGTATTATTAAGAATATGTAAAGTAACTTACTTGACAAAATCAAGTAAAAATTCAAGTTTTTTTATATGAATAATTGAAATACAAGTACAAATATCTACTCAGATAAGTACTTAAAGTAAAGTACTTCAGGTACTAATAAATACTTGAAGTATAAATTCAAGTATTTTACTTTCAGTATTGACAGCTCTGCCTTAAATGCGACTATAAACTTCGCAACCGCTTTTCACGAGATTTACTGCGCATTCGCATCCTACTTTTCCATGTTGAAAAGTGCTTCGGGCTAGTCCACTTTTCCAGAAATGTGATGGATTTTTCCAATGGACTTGTCTCACCACATCTCTGTCATATCAAAATGAATATGTAAAAAATTTACTATGTTCATACACAGTCAGCTAAATCCAGTTAGCTGGGTAATACAAGTCTGTCGATTCAAGAAAATATGTTACAAGATTCTGCAATTTCTGCTTGGTCCACGTTGAGCCCTAGATTGGTGGCTCTATTATTATTTTCTAAACTACTAATTTGAACGTGTAACCACCAAAGTGTTAAAAAACGCGGATACACAACCATTCCTTTTGAGTTTATCAGTCGGCAAACAGTTTTCAACACTCTAGATTACTGTGCTACCGAGCTCGGTAAACTACATGATATGTTTGTCCTAAATTGCTACAGTTATATTGACAATCTGACAGATGTCAGACGAGTTCAAATAAGAAAAAAACAAATGACGCAATTACCGAAATAGGTGCTAGCCAAAAAAACACTAACCAATGGTGATCCAACAGAGCAGTATTACAAAACCAACTGATTCATACCTGTTTACAAAAAGGTGTTACATAATTCTATTTATTATTTTTAGTGCACAGAGAGAGGGCTTCCTTTCAGAGGCCCATTCAGAAGAAGTTGATCAAGCAGATCCATTTTATGCACATTGTAAACTACATTCGGATAAAACATTGGTGAAAAAAAGAAAAAAGAACTATTTGGCTCTTCAACTCCGAACTCATTACAGAAAATGTCAATTTGAACAAGAGGGTCATAAAGATACTCCAGAACAAGTGAGGATACAACGAAAATTGGAAAAACAAAAGGTTCACTATTTAAGTCACAAGGCCCTTAAACCTCCACCTTGGGGTAAGAACTTTTTCTTTTTGCAGTAAATTTTACACGGTCTGATTATAATTCTTTGTTTTTTTTCTATTTTTGCGAATAGCCCACTCCCCAGGAATTTTGAGCTGAGATGAAATAATCATGTGAAATTTTGCATAGAAGTACTACTTGACAAACATTACTAGGCACAGATATGCGCAAGGCGGTTACATTTATTGCACCATAATTCACAGAACACTGAATACAACAGGCTACAACAGTTTTCTGAAAGTTACTTTTTGCAATAGTGTACAAATGATATGCGAATGATGGTCCCCATTCTAAACAATCCTGGTCCTTTGCGCATCTTATCTCACTGCTGGGATATGTTCGTCAAGTAGTAGATCTTTGCTACTAGAAAAGTATAAAGAACAGTTCTTAAGGCTACCGTTGAATATTCCTAGTCGATTTTAAAGAAAAAAATTTTTATGAACATAGGTCGGAAATGGTTCCCAGCAGTTTTAAAAGTTTTTTTTGGTGTATTTTTTAAATGACGTGACTTAAAATGGTCATATTTCACATGATGATGAGTAGCCTAATTTGGACACAATAGCTTTATTCTAAAGGTAACCCACCTTAAGAATAAAGCTACAGGGAACCCCGAAGGTTTATCTAACAACTTATTTTCATATGGACCAGTTTGAAAATTGAAAGAGCCATATGGCAAGAAATTCAAAAGGAAAGTTTTTTGTTCGCTTGCATTTTCTCTTATATGAGTAGCGGGTTTTCACAAAAAAACGATAAAAACAATAACAAAGAAATGGGCACCCCTTACAATGAAAAAACTCTAAAATTTAATGTTGAATGTTTAAAGTGCGTACCTGACAGATAAACTTTTAGCTGTCATAAAAAATGGAATTGTTAACATTATTATTCAATTAAAATTACGAAAGATCACAAAATTTTTAATTTTTTTACCATAATTCTGCAGGGAAGCATTTCTGACCCATGTTCATAGGAACTTTTTTCTTCAGAATTGTTCAAGGAATCATCTTCTGAAGGTTTCAATATTACTTAAAAAACGCCCTGTATAATGTTCGCCGGGTTCATTATATCTGTTTTTTTTTTTATGATTCCTAAACATGTATTTGCGCTAGGGATAAATAGGATAGATAATAATTATTTGTGACAAGTTCATTCGAAAAACAAGTTTAAGAATGAACATCTTTGCTTTGTGATAATCATGCCAAAATGAGTGACACTTAATTTTAAATGGTATTTATTACTTTTCTAATCGTTTTCATTGTTTTTTCGTGCCATGGGACTATCATCAGTTATCACCAATTGAGTGATACAGTGTTCTTCATTTTAAATAGTATTACTTATTGGTTTTCTTGTTTTGCTTTTGTAAAGAGAAATTATGTTTTTTTTTTTTTATTTTTTACTATATTGTGTACAACTGCAAAAAATATATTAGACATTGTTTAAACAAACGAATTATTATGCAGTTCTTCAGAATCATCTCGAAAGGTAAAATTCAAAATTTGGATAAAAATAAAAAATAAAAACATCAAAAGTTGAAAAATAAAATATTTTACGTTTTTGATGAAATATTTTATTAAGAAATAATGTTGAGAATTATCTAGTGATGGGAAGAATCGAATTAAAATAATTCGAATAATTCGATTATAAGATTAATGGAGTTATTTCGATTAATTATTTTAAAAATATCTCGAGATAATTTAGCAGTATTAAAATAGTAGAGGTGGGCGGTCAGCTGGAGAATCAAGTGAAGAGAGAGAGATGTCAAATAAAAATATACTATTATCAAAAGGAGATGTAATACGAGAGAATTGCTCGTACTGGAAAACTTTTTGAATTAATCGAATTAGTAAACGTACTGAAGAGTCTGAAGACTGAACGTAGTAGTACTAGGGGTAGGTGTATGCACAGACGGAGGCGGGACATGACAACATGAGACGTTCGTTGATTTCGTTGCAGTGCAACAGAGATAAGCGCACTGTCACTGTGGAGGCTAGTGTGTTCTGAGAAAGTAATCGGCGGCATAAACTCCTGAAAATGTAACTAAATTATTTCATCATTTACAATTTTTATAAATAATATAATTGGTGAGAGTAAGACAGTGAAAGATGATATGACAGACCACTTCTCCACAGAGAGCTGCCGAGGAGTATTCATGTTTATATAAATTATAAATGAACAATAATTCAGTTACCCTAAAAAACTTACACCGCCGATTGTAATTTTTTAAAATGCCAATAAACTATTAACTATTCTATTTTATTCCGATTTATTTCATTCTGCAGTCGTGAATATATTAATTTGATTAAATATTTCGAATTTTCATTCTGACATCATTAATAGCCAATTCGATTAAATATCTTGAATTATTAATTCGATTATGAAATACTCAATATTACTAATAAGTCGATTATAAAAATATCCCGATTAATCCCATCACTAGAATTGTCCCAGTAGGTCAATTTCTAAAACTGCTAAAAAAACGTAAAAATATATATTTTTTATTTTTTCAACTGAACAAAATAATTCATTTTTGGTTTTTAACCAAATTTTGGATTTGGGGATTCTAAGGAACTTCTTAATAATTTTTTTTATAAGAAATGCCCATTTTTGCATTTTTTTTCATTCAATATTGTATTGTAGGCGGTTTTGCATTTGAAGACCTCTATATTTTGAAACCAATTTGGTTTAAATGGGATAAGAACTAAAAAAGTTATAGGAGTGTTACAGTCTTAAGTAAGACTGCATGTTAGTTTAGTACCTATAAAATCAAAAATTTCTGTAAAAAAATTTTAAAAATATTGGAATAAACTTTTTGTTTTAAAATTGCCTGTCGTGCTAAATAAATGTGTTTTTACAAGTCACCCTCCTTTTCCGAAAAAGAATTTCACCTATGGTGCATCATGTAATGTCTCTCTCCCTTGCCAAAATTTCGAAACTCGGCGCCTATGCTTGTAAAGAATATAATTTAAATAAGTTCTCATGATTTATTTATTTAATTTTCCACGAAATACACATCGATGGGCAGTGAGTGGCATGTTTTCAGCAAAATTAGTTAAAAATTCCAAAAAATGGTTAATAACTATATATTGGGCAAAGTAACCTATGGATTTGAATTCAGTGACTCAAAACACTCAAAATAAGATTACCAGTATATTGTCAGCAATCTCAACAAATTACTGATCCCCCAACTGATGCTCAAGAGCTTACTGTTCTTTTTGAAATCAATTTTTTATAAGGGCATTTTTTGTGTAGAATTTTATGCTTTTTAATTTTCACCTCTACGAATTTTTTGTATTTTGCCTGTTTTAAGTTATTTCTGAAAAATCAATTTTTGGGATTTTGACGCCATTTTGTTTTATGTTGCAATCATGGTAACCTTGGGAAATTTTTCCATACGTTTCTACTTACTACCAAAAACCTACTTCTGTGCAAAATTTCACAAGGATTATTTAATCCCAGCTTTTACTGTAATTTTATTCTCTGAGGACTGGGCCTATCAAATAAATATTGCTTTTTAAAAAATTTTTAGTGCCAACACAAAAAATGCCAAGATTGCTAACGACAAGTGCTTCAGCTTGTCGAAAGCTTCTGCGCAAGGCTGAGCTAATGGGGATTAACACTCTGGCATTAGAGATGCAAGAGGCCCAAGCAGCCGCCTTGGTAGATGTGAGAAAAAAATGGCACATTCCTCCAGCTTTTACTGTGGAATTTATTGCGTACTTCCTGGATCGTAATGATCGTTTAAAGGAAATGAAAACCACTTTAGAAAAATTTATGGAGGATAACAAGAATTTGTTGGATGAACAGCAAAGTTTACGAGTTAAATACGATGAGGTAAGACAGTTTAAATGAAAATTATTTTACGGTAGCTAAAGATGGGGAGGTGAAATTAATAATACATGTTCATTGTAAAATCATTAGGTACTTAAGAAGAATACTGATGTAACTTCAAAGAACATTGATCTGAAGCAACACATCCATAAGTATCACTCCGCTATATTAAGTGCTTGTCCAACAAAAAATTTGCCTAATATCGATGATTTAGGCAAACCACCAGTCACTAGAGCACCACAGCCCATGATGGTACCCACTGCAGCTGCATTAAAAATGGGAGTTGGTTTTCCATTGAAGAATATTCCTTCAGGGAGAGGTGATAGAGTGCTTAGTAGCCATGCTAACAAAGGTAAGATATACATATTGCGGCAAAAAACTAGAGATATACACCGTTATATGAAGAATTTAATCGCGATCCATCCGGCATAACTTTTCATCATCTGATCGGCAAAAAAACTTACAGCTGGAAAAAAATGTTTTCTTATACAATGCCGGATCCGGGGGTACAGATGCACGTGCCAGCGTTTAACATGGGAGATTACACTCCCTGGATGAACTGCACTTAGAAAGGATTACCCAGTACACAAAGTTTACTGTTACTTCCTAAAAGTAGGTCAAGAAAGGTGAATGTTTGTTTAGAAATATGTATGTAGGGTTATTCAATTTCAGCTTTGAATACTAAGATTACTTTAATGACAGAAAATCACAGTATTTTTTTAAATGAAACGATGGAAAGAAAAACTAAGCTGGTACCTCTACTTATTTGCAGTTAAATGAACATAATTATGTGATATATTAGCAATAAGTAACAGCGCTTAACTTTGTATAAAATCACTAAGTAATATATTAGTGTTTATGATATTATTTTTTCTATCAGTACCTAATAAACATATTTCATCATCAGTATCTCCGTTTTCATCATTGGAAGACATAAAGCTCAAATCTACAGTTAAAAAGAGATAAGACCTACTGGAGGCCAACCATGGAGAAATTAGATGGTCTGAGTTTGCTAAATATTAATACAAATCTTAAAGTAGTTCCTGAGGAGGTCTTAGACATGTTTTCAAAGAGACAATCGCGAAAACCACTTGTAATTTATATTGTAGAACTGGTTTACTTTACTTTTTTTTTCTTATTAATGCCCACTAGCATTTAGCTAGTGGACATTATACCGGGTGTAACAGGATCATGGTTCACACCCCTTTTCTCCTTTAGTTTTGAAGATAATTGATTGAAATTTGGGATATCCTATATACATAATAAGCGGCACTTTTTGACATACAAGTGATTTCTTTTCACTTCCTGTTTCGCCGGAAGTGACACTAACTTTCGATTTTTAAATGGAACATTCTGTATATTATTGCATTTTCGATTTCTGCATAATTTTCTGAATCCAACGATACCAAATAAGTGACATTTCAAATGTCAGTATTTTTTTTAATATAATTTTTAGTTTTCCATTTAAGTGTGCCATGACGGTTCTGATTTATTATAAATGACTCGTGTAATACTATAAAAATCGATATCCCGTCAAAAATACTAAATTATGAGCAAATAAAGTTCATCAAAATGGTTTTTTGGGCAAAACTCAATTTTTTCAAATGGAACCATATTGGTACCGTGGTACCATTCATTAGTACTATTAATAAGGAATTTATTCATATGTCGTATTAAAATATGCGATAAATACAAACAAAATTACAGCTAAAAGAAAATTAAAAAATACAATTTTGTTCTAATTAAATATTAAGAAGTAACTAACTAAGGTGGCTTTGAAAACAGTGAAATATTTAGCTTGTCAGACATTTGTTAGTTTGCCGGTGTTTTTATTGTGTCTTTAAAAATTGTTTAAAATTCTTGTTAATTGTGTTCAAAATGCCGCAAATTTATACAAGGGATGAAAAAGTGGACATGTTAATTATTTATGGGGAATGTAGAAAAAATGCCGTTGCGGCTAGACACCCTTATGCCAAACAATATCCTGATAGACAATGTCCAGCGAGAAATTATTTTAATCGTCTTGAAAATCAATTCCGAAGTGAGCCGTACAATGATCCCGAAGAAGATTTCATTCTTGACAAAGAAACAGAAATTAATGTTTTGTCTTGAGTAGAAGTGGATAAGACTGTTTCTTTAAGGCAAATTGGGTTTGAATTGGAAATCAGTCACCAAACAGTAAGCTGAATTTTGCACATATACCTCTATAAATCTTTTAAATACCAATCGCAGCAACACTTGTATGAAAATAATTATGAACATAGGATGGAATATTGCAATTATATTTTGCAGAATAACGTGCAGCCAAACAATGATTTTTTGGGAATGATTTTATTTTCGGACGAGTCTAGGTTTACAAATTTGGGATTATTTAACCGACAAAATACAAAATATTGGTCACAAGAAAATCAAAATTTATTACGGAAGGGTAACTTTCAACTGCGGTTCAGTTTCAATGTTTGGCTTGGAATAATCGGTAGTAGAATCATTGGTCCAATGATATTTGAAGGACCCCTGACTGGTGCCAGATACTTGGGATTTCTGCAAAATGAAATTGAGGACAGTTTAGCTGAATTACCTTTCCATTTACGACAGGGAATATATTTCCAACAAGATGGCGCTCCTCCCCATAATTCAAGGATAGTAATTATTACCTTCAACGGAGATTCTGAGAAAACGTAATTTCGACGAATGGTCCTGTGAGGTGGCCTCCAAGGTCACCTCATTTAACACCCCTTGATTTCTTTGTTTGGAGTCATTTAAAAAATATTGTCTACGAAACCGCCGTTACAATCCGGGAAGACCTAGAGCTACGAGTAAGACGCGCAATTAATAGCATAACGGCCCAGCAATTGGCGACATTCTTCGAGAAACAGCTATGCGAGTTCAGAAGTGCATTGACGTTAATGGACAGCATTTTGAACAACTTGTAATGTTTTGTATTCATTTTTTGTATTCCAATGCCACCTTATGTATAGCAAGGTAATTAGAACAAAATTGTATTTTCTTATTTTCATTTAGCTGTAATTTTGTTTGTATTTATCGCACATTTTAATACGACATATGAATAAATTCCCTATTGAAATGAAATGAAATCATTTTATTGATCAATATTTACACCTTGGTGTTTGATACGTCGTTTACAACAAATATGTAGGTATATACATACATATACATATATATATATATAAATATATATATATATATATATATATATATATATATATATATATATATATATATATATATATATATATATATATATATATATATATATATATATATAAAAATATGAATAAAAGAATAACATATAAAATTATTTGTCTTACTAACGTCATTTAAAAAACTACAAAAAAAATTTCACAAGCAAGAAAAAACATCACTCCTAGGCACAAACAATTTACATCAAATTTTACACATAATTAAAATCTGTAATGTCATAGTAGGCACTGGCTAAAAGATGACTTTTCAATTTAAATTTAAAATGGTTCATAGGCAATTTTTTCAGTCTTTGGCAGAGAGTTGAACAACGTTACCCCTAAGTTGCCTCTTTTAGTTATTTCTAACCTTTGATTGGGTATTCGTATATTGTTCCTTGTACAGGTGTTGTATTCATGAGTATTTCCATTCATAGTATAGTCACTGATATGCTCCTTTATGTGGATCAAATTACATAATATTATTCCCGACGGTAGTTAAAATTTTAAGTTTTACGAACCAAGGCTTACAACTCACCATTTGGTTTATATTTACAATTGCTCTAATTGCTCTCTTTTGGACAATAAAAACTTCTTGAATATGAGTAGATGATCCCCAGTTTATTAGGCCATAAGTCATTGCACTATGAAATAGAGCATGATACGCTGTAATTGCAGCATCTGTATTAATAGTACTAATAAATGGTACCATGGACCAATATGTCCATTTGAAAAAATTGAATTTTGCGCCAAATACCATTTTGATGAACTTTATTTGCTCATAAATCAGTAATTTAGTATTTTTGACGGGATTTCGATTTTTCTAGCATTACACGGGTCATTTAGAATAAATCGGAACTGTCATGGCACACTTAAATGGAAAATTAAAAATTATATTAAAAAAAGGTACTGACGTTTGAAATGTCACTTATTTGGTATCGTTGGATTCAGAAAATTATGCAGAATTCAAAAAATGCAATAATATACAGGATGTTCTAATTAAAAAAAGAGAGTGTCACTTCCGACAAAACCGGAAGTGAAAAAAAAAATCACTTGTATGTCAGAAAGTGCCGCTTTTTATGTATATAGGATATCTCAAATTTCAATCAAAACTAAAGGAGAAAAGTACCATGAGCCTGTTACACCCGGTATATTATATTATTTTTTTTTTTTAATAAATAATGAACAGTAATATTAGCTGTTACTGTATTATACAGGATGTTTCAAGATTAACTGGACAAATGTAAAATTTGATTTCAGGAGTACTAAATAAGAAAAAAATGTTCTACATAGTCCAGAAACGTGTCGTAAAAGAGTTACACCCCTACAAAGATGGAGGCTATAACTAGGTTTTTATTTTTTTCTCCAAATTAGAAAAAGATAAAAAAAAAATTAATTTTGGTAGACATGTTCTACTAAGAGTAATACTTCTAAGGGATGTTTTTTCAATGATTTCTTATCAGTAAAATGGGTGAAATCTTTATTCGAATTTTTTAAGAGACCTGAATTTTATCTTATAAAATCGTGCCTTTGAAAGTTTGGTTCATTTAGAAACTCTTCTGTCTTTATTATTATTTTTTTAATACAATTGACAGTTTTTGAATAAAAAAATTGAAGTAATCTCGAACCATAGGGTTATTTGGGAAATTGCATTATTTAACCCTTTCGCTGCGAGAGTGCTGTCTATATTGAATGTTGCTTATGCATTAAGTGTGAGGCACGTAGTAGTGTCAGTATGGCAAATTTCTACCCAGAGATTTGCTGTACAGTGGGATACTACTTAATTTTAAATAACATCGTGTATTAGCTGAAATCTTGAGGAATGTAATTTTTTTTTTTTTTTGTTTTAGTTTTATTATAGGTAATATAGAATTTTACAATATTGTTACGTGTTGGCTAACCATACAAACACCGATACTCGTAGATTCGTTGACTGAAAGTCCAGGTATCACTTGCTCACTACTTTATTTACTAATTAACAATTAACAACAATACTGTCTTAATTATAATCACAATTGAACACATAAGTATCTTTCTTATTTCTTCTTTACTTGTTCACGTTTAACTTAAGACTCCCATTCGGCCCACCGTGCGTCTTAATTATACATCTATTCACACGGTCTAGAATATTACAGATCACTCCTGGCCGTTTTCGTATAATTCCAGTCTCCACAGTCCAGTGGCGTAACACTGCCCCCTCCTTAAGCCTGAACGTCCCGATCAGGCAATTCATTGTTCCCTGCATACTTGGTTAGTCTCTCTATATGCACCACCTTCATCTCTGATTTTGGACTTTGCTGAATTCGGTATACGACGTCGTTATTCTGGTGACGACAGTGTATGGTCCTTCCCAAAGGTGGTGAAGCTTCAGGGACCTGCCTTTCTTTCGTCCTGTGTTATATAGCCAAACCAACTTTCCCACCTGGTACTTTCCTGAATTAGCCTTAAGATCATAACGAGCCTTCATATGGTCATTTTTTATTGCAATTCGCTCAAAAGGAGTCCTGGCGTTATATTGCTTATTTCTTATTTGTGGCCCCATTCTTGCCGCGCAAACTTCACATTGGCGGCACCAAGCCTCCACATCTTGACGACTGTTTACCCAGTAGAAACGTTCTCTTACTTTTGTCAGGGTTTTGTTGATGCCAAAATGTCCGCCAGACGTTCCATTATGCACATGCTGAAGTACATTTGCTGTGACACCTAGAGTTTACCAATTTCATAGTAACTTTCCTCCCATCTGGACTTTTCCACGCTCTCTTCAGCAGTCCATCCCCTACTCTAAGGGAGTCCCATTATGCCCATAAAGCCTTCAACCCCACTGTCTTATTTGAAATGTTCTTCCAATCGGGTCGGGTTCCTCTTTCTTTCCATTTCAGAATAGGACCAGTTTTGTCCAATAATCCAGAACATCAAACTTAACGGTTTTCATTATTTGGACCTTTCGCTGTTTTTCCTCACAGTGGCAAGGCTTGCAGTCTTTCTGATGCGGTCTTTTGGAAAGGCCATGTGCAACATTCCCAGAAGCACCAGCTCGCCAGTTTTCCTGCGGCTTCTCCATTACTGCGACATTTACCCTCTCAGGGCTGCGCCGACGACAGTTGCTCTGAATATGGCCCACTCTGCCACACTTATAACAGCGAATGCCTCCTCCACTCTGTCTCCCACTACTTTGCTGTTGATTTTGTCTTGGCTGGAGATTCGAGTTTAACAGTAGTTTCATGGTCTTTTGTACTTCGGACATTACATCCTGAATGTTGAGCGCTCATGATAGTTCCTGTTAATATGGCTTAATTTGCCACACTGTAAAGCGGTTACCTCCATTCGGGCTACCGCTATTTTGTTGCTCTCGTCTCATTTGAGAATTTATCTTTTTCAATAGTTGTGCGATCAACTTTTGTAACTCGGTTAATACGACTTGCATGGTTTTATCTGTCGAGGTCTCTTCCACAGCCATGGCTCGCACTCTCTGGTCTGATTGTGTGGTATCCTCATAGACAGCCTCAATCTCAAGTGCATGTGCTAGGGTCTCACTACTTCGCTTGTGCCTGACAAATTTAAGGATTCGTTTAACCTCCTGGTCCCTTACTCTATCAATAAACGCTTCAACTGCCAACGTTGTTGAAACTCTATTGGTGCATCACAATAGGCTAAATGAGCTAATCTCTCCACGGCAGCCTCGAACTCCTGTAGGCTTTCTCCACCCCATTGTCTGCGTGTTCTCAGCTGAGCCTAAATTCACTGACTTCTTCTTTAACTTCCATGACTTCAGCCTGTACATCTTCCTTCAATTGTTCAGTGACCGAGAGCATGACTTGATGCTGTTCCTCCATAATTTGTCTTAAATCTTCCTGGCGTTCCTTTCTTTGCTCTTCTTTTTCTTTCTGTCGTCTTCTCTCTTGTTCTTCCTTTTCTTCATGTCTTTTTCTTTCACGTTCTTCCATAATTTTTCTTTGTTCGTATTTCTCTTCCTGTAATATTCTCGTTCTTCTTTGTCTTCTTTTCATATCCTTTCTTGATCGGTCATCCATTCTAATAACGCTGCTAGCAAGTCCTGTGTTTGTTTCTCCGCCATACTTCTTGTTATTGGCATTAACTCACGACACGTAAATCAGTCAAAATAAAGTTGACGACGGTATAATATCCATAAAATGTATCTATCACGTCTATTTTAATAATGGAATGTTCCAGAGAAATCACGAAACAGCACTAGAAGGTCTTATTTAGAGTTTATGTTACTCTTGTGTTAACAAAATTCACTTATATCCACTAATTGTGCAATGGAATGTTCGAGAACTTTCACGAAATGTCACAATTAAATATTGTTTTGAGTCTATAACATGAGAACACAGTTCACGTATCTTCCGTGGTTTCCAAATCGAATTTTCTAGAATTTTCATGAAAAGTGCTTGTTTTTAAGTTTCTAACATATTCCTGTCGACACAATTCACATATCTTCTGTAGTTTCCAAATAGAATGTTCTAGAATTTTTGCGAAATTACACTAGTAGCCCTTTTTCTCAGTCTACAACACGTTATTACTAGCGGCACTCGCGTATTGGCAGCTATTTCTAAATCGAATATTCTAGAAACTTCTCGAAAATCCACTTTAAAATCACTATTCAGTCCAGAAATAGTCCTCTAAACACTGGTAGCTTAATTCTCTGTGTTACCACTAATTTCTGAGAAGAACACTAGAACCTTTTCGAATACTCCAGAAATTTCTCTTCCAATCCACTTCCGACACCAAATTGTTACGTGTTTGCTATCCACACAAACACCTATACTCATAGATTCGTTGACTGAAAGTCCAAGTAACACTTACTCACTACTATAATTACTAATTAACAATTAACAACAATAGATTAATAATTGTCTTAATTATAATCACAATTGAACACTTATAAGTCTCTTATTTCTTCTTTACTCTTTAACGTTTAACAAAACTCCCATTCGGCCCACCGTGCGTGTTACTGATACATCCATTCACATGGTTTAGAATATTCCAGATCACTCCCGGCCGTCCTCGTATAATTCCATCTCATCTAACCAGTCTACACAGTCCAGTGGCGTAATATAAATAACTAAAAAACTTTGGATAAGTATAAATGAAAAATATCAAATTCTTTCTTTGTTATAAAAATAGAGAACTATTATCTAATATTGTTTTTTGGTATGATATATACCAATATTATCTTCAAAAATTAATTTATTTGGGACTAAATTTGAGGGCGTCCACTCAAAATAATTTTCAGGCACTTCCTCCTCTTCAGATTCACTTTGGAATTTGAAATGTCACAATTTTTTGGATTATGTAAAAATCTCGAAGTTGATAGCCTACACACATCTAATGCATTACTCTGATCTTCAGATGATGAATCACAGTCATCTACCTCTGGTAGTAATTCATCATCGCTCTCAAGCAACAAAGCTTCTAATTCTATATCAGTAAGTTTTCACTTATCATGATTCATTATTTTTCAATAAGAAATACAAACACACTCTTAACTAGTCGAAAGTTAACTGAAATTATACATGCCCAATTTCTATAATATACAATCCTTCCTAAATATTTATTCCACAACCTAGCTGTAATATGACCACCCACCACGACTGCCTCATCCAGTAATAAATTATCCTCTAAGTGTAATCATACCCACTTTAACAGCATTGGTAATCGGACAACCCACTGTGGCAATAAATTAAGTAACTGCAGTGAATGGAAAAATATATTTCAATATTTTGGCCTACCGCACTAAGAGCATGCAATTGAAAGCCACTATATTGGGCTACCACATTGAGAGCATGGAACTTAAGAGCCACTATATGGGCTCTCCGCAGCGAAAGGGTTAATAAAATAAAAAATGCCTAGTAGGCTGCTGCAAATAACCATGTGGATCATAACAGCACATTTTAGTAAATCTGTAGTAAAGAGTTAGTAGCAATTAATTATTATTGATCTCTAGTAGATAAAAGAGACCAAAATATTTCTAATTGAATCAAGCTTTCCAAGGCACATTTATATGATAAAATTCTGCAATACCCTGTATACATATTGCAAAAAAAATCTGTGGTGGCCCTCCTGGGCTTAGAGCTAACTTCTGCATTTGCCTCCACCATCCTATGTGAGTTATGTGCTCCCCCTGTTAATTTTTTCTGGATTCGCCCCTGTTCTAGATATTTAAAAAAGTTAGTATGTTCTGATACACTAGTGCGTGTCCATTGAATAACATTCGAAAAGTAATGCGTTGGCTGCATTATTTCTTGAAAATTTCATGAGGAAAATGCAAATTGACACAATTTTTGTTCGTAGATCCGTTAATGCTGAATGAATGTGGTATTTGCCGCCAGAGGCGCGATCAGCATCTTCTAGCCAAGTGTGACACCTGTCACTTATATTATCACCTTGATTGTCTCAATCCTCCATTAAGTCGCCTCCCGAAAAAAATCCAAACTGTATGGTTGGCAGTGCTCTGAATGTGACAAGACTTCCGATTCTGAGGTGGAAGAGGTAAAAACGCCTCGTCGTAGCCGTAGCCGATACAGCAGAGAAAACAAATCAGATCAAGAGATTTCCTCACCACCAAAACTTAAAATCAAACCTCTAGGACCACATGAAACAAAATCCAATCCTACCAGTCCTCTGCTTCATGTAAGAAAACATTCCCTTTCCTTTAAAAGCCCTAGTTCTAACCTCAACACATCACACGATACACACATACAAGACACTTCCTTAAACAGTACTACTGAATCTAATGGGGTACAAATTATACTTGATAACGGTATTGAAGGTCACAAATCCGCCAAAAAGCGTAGAAGGGAAAAACATAGAAATAGGTACTCTCCCGATCTAGGAATTTCTTCTAGAGAACACAAAAGGAAGAGGAAGAAGAAGAGTTTGGATATTGAGGACTGTCTTCCACACCCAAGGATAACGATTAAGGTTTGACAATAGGTTTTTTTTTGTTCAATTTTTTTTTATCAACTTGTTCCAGGTATTTTAAAATTTAAGGTTTTTTATTTGCGATTTTTTAAGCTCCATTAAGTTTGACATTTTACTTTTGCCTATACAATTGTAGAAAAAAATCATATATACCCGTGTAAATGAAAGTTAGAACACCCCCTTTATTTTAGTTGTTTATAGAGATAAATTCATGAAATTTTAATGTGTTATTATATACATAAAACTGCATTAGAAAACAATATTTTCAGTTTTAATACACTTCCGGTTGCGCCGAAAATTGCCCCAACTTTCTTATTTTAAATGGAACATCCTCTATATTTTTATATTTTTGGACTCCATGGTGAATTCTGAATATAACGGTATACGTTTTCTTTGATATTTTATTTATTTCTTTTTTTAACAAAAATTTTAATTTTTAATTTAGTGCTTTGATTTACAAAAAAATGTTTTTGACGGGGTTTCTTACTATTACAAAAAATTAATTTACTGTGTTATGATAAATACTTCTTATATATTAGAGTATTTATCATAAAACAATTCAATCTTTACAATAATATGAAACCCCGTTTGAAACATTTTTTGTACATCACAACACTAAATCAAAAATTAGAATTTTCGTTAAAAAAAAGAAATAAATAAAAAATCAAAAAAAAAAAGTACTGTTATATTCAGAATTCATCACAGATTCCAAAAATGTAATAATCTACAGGGTGTTCCATTTAAAATGAGAAAGTTGGGGTAATTTCCGGTGAATCCGGAAGTGCATACAAATTTAAAATACTGTCTTCTAATACAATTTTATATGTGTAACAATATATTAAAATCTCATCTATTTATTTCTATAAACGATGAAAATAGAGGTGGTGAGTCAGGTTTCATATACATCCGGATATTATTTGGGTATTATATAAGCAATATTTCAAACTTAATAGGTTTGTTCCAGTCACAGTCAGTAATGATTACAAACTGTCCTCAACATGCATAAAATGAGATTGGCATTCCAACAGACAATAATCGGGGTTTCTGTCTACTTGTTCAGTGTTCCGGTAAGTCAACAGATTAGTTTCAAACCGATTTCAAACTATTTGAGAAATTCTCTAATTCTCCTAGGTTTCTATCCTGGTCATTGCAGTTCAAATATAAAATGTCGTTTAAAACTATTTAAATTATAAACGTATTTGTGAATAGGGTTTCCAATTTTCAGGATCGGGATACCGATTTCGGGATTTCGGGACTCATGGAAAAAGTTTAGGGATTTCGGGACTAATCCCGAAATCCCGAAATTTAAGTAAAACACCCTCCAGTCCACGCTCCACAGTTTAATCATCAATTAATAAATAAAAAGAAACAATAACTACATAAACATTAATTATTTTGTAGTAAAAAGCTTTAAAAAAGTAAAGTTTACTTCTGATTTCAATAATAAGAACAAATATCTAATAACTAATGAGTAAATATTTTAAAATAGTTTAAACTTCTCAGCTATTTTTTGGTTACACGATATGTAAATAGATTTATCTGTTATTTTGATACGTTTCGGGATTCTACTTCGGGATTTCGGGATTATCCCGAACATAAATATTGGTCGGGATCCCGAATTATCGGGATTGGAAACCCTATTTGTGAATAACCTAACATTCTGTGGTAGTATTCTCTAGTTTGCATAAAGATAGAAATAATTCGCTCCATCTTCTAAAACTATTGTTTTGGGAAATTTAAACACAAGTGATACAAAATGATTGCAAAAACAGAGCTATATGTTATGTTATTTTTACGTTTCAAACAAATGCAATGGGGCGAACTGCGAATATGCGAAAAGCAGGAGAAGCAAAAATTTTGTTCCAGTAGCATAAATTGCCCACTATTTCCTGACTAGTTGATGTTTAGAGGTGCACATTCAAAAATTGCATCAACCGTTTGTGATTTTCTGCTGGAACAAACCTAAAATATGATAACATAGAGCCATACTTACGAGCAATATTCATTGTAAAAAAAGGTAACATGCCACCTTTTTTATTTTATTTTTTAGCATTAAAATTACTTGCATATAGCTAATCAGCTCTTCACAAAAGACCACAAGTTTAAAACTGCCTGATATTGACCTACTATAAGATTTAAAACTGAAATTTTGCGTAATTTTTCATTATTCTCCAAAACATGACCTTTTGCCCATCGAGTTGTTTTTCAAGATATTTAAAAAAAATCCTTAGAAAATGATTATTTATATAAACTGTAGAAGTTTTCAGAAAAAAAGATCCGAAATAGGTAATATTTATGGAGTTATCAAATACAATAGACAATATAAATGTGGGAAAGAAACCCAATCCAAATGGTTCAGTTAGCGATATTATTAGCATCAGGCATACAACAGTATTACATGCCCAAGTGGTAATTAGGTAATAGTGTGCTCTGATTGACATACATTTATATATATATATATATATATATATATATATATATATATATATATATATATATATATATATATATATATATATATATATATATATGTATGTATCGCACGTCAGAATAATCACAAGCCTTGTTCGGTGTGGTCGTTATTATTTTATCTTTGTGTTACGTATTTGTTTATGCTTTTAATATATAAAAGCTAACATCAGAAGTGGGTTAAATAAATAAATAAACAAATATGGTAAAATCTAGAATGTGATAAGTTAGTGAAGATGTTAATGGTTGGTGTAATTGTGCTAGAGCTATCATATTACTGAGGCAGTAATGTTTAAAGTACGAAATGTTGAAAACATCTTATTAGGGGTGTCCCTAGGAGTCTCTATCAAGATTTTGGATAAATAATAGAGACGAGTCTAATATTTATTTCAGGATGTCAGAAAATGAAAACATAACCTCATGTGCCATATTGTTACCCCTGGATACAGTTATGTAGGTGGTGAGCCTGTCTCTAATATATTCAGAATATTCAAATAGTTGTTCTGTGATATTCAGTTACTTTGGTCAAATGCTTTAGAAGGAATTGTTACAAATTGTAGAACTACTATGAAAGTAGTATTTAAGTTTAATCTATTGCATTGAAATGTTGAGGATCGGTTGGACTCTGTGTATGAGTATATGCGCCGAATTGTTTATTTAGTTGTTGAATATAGTTTACTAAAGTGGATATATTCATTACAGAGGCATTTTGGACTTTGTGTGAATGACTGTAAATGACAAGATTAAATAATTTTTACAAATTCCTTCATACAATAGTGTATTTTCCTTATAATTATAATTCAATATTTATTAAATTATTATTCCTATTGAAAACAAACACATTAAATATTTAATTGATTTGAATAGCGAATGTTTATAATTGTGACTTCGTGGACTCTCACCATGGGGTCGCGGGTTCGATTCCCGGTCGAGGGGCTAGGATTTTTCTAAACCAGAAATTAATTCTAGTATACTCAGACATTGGGTGTGCGTCCATTGTCTCTAAATATGTAGCCCTCTCCCACACAAGATACCTTGAGGCATAGAGGGGGTTGTATTACCTGTAGTGTTTAATATGAATTTAATTTGATTTTAAAATTAATGCAGGTGTCTTAGGAAATGCATCTAAAATGTAAAACAAATGGACATTAATTAGCACTTGCTGAGTCCAGAATGAAATCGGTTTTGTACATGCAATTAAATGTAAACATGGATAGCACTGAAGGAATAGTCACTTTGTATGATTGTGCGAAGGAAAATATGTCATGTCATCAGGAATGTTTATATTCTAATATGGCAGAATTTCGCAGAATAAAATGGTTTACAGTATTCAATGTTTGGGTCATAATTATTGTGATTTCAAATTATAATTTAAAAGCTGAACTAGTGAGCTCTAAAATGAATATTGGTAATTCATGTCACTCTTAAATTTGTATAAAGAAAACAAACATTTTGAGATTGGAAAAGCTATAGTATCACTAATTGGTTTAAATTTTTATAATATTGAATGAATACCTTAAGTTATTATGCGGTATGTGTCGAAAAATTATTGATTTGAAAATGATGGTATATTTGGCTGTGATGAAATGTTATTCCATTCTTATGTTGATTGTTTAATATGTTTTGACAAATCTTGGTATGGTAATGTTTTAAAAACTATAATTGCAGGTGCATTTATAAGGTTTGTATTCGCTCTTAAAAGAAGGACAACAAAGATATAGAAAAAGAAAGTTCTTTACTCTTATTAGTGATCTTTCAAAGATTTTATGGGAGGTCCAAAAACTTTTTGAGAGATGGGCATGACTTACTACTTAGGTGCTGTTGGGTTTACTGAGGGAGAGTGCTCGAGTGATAGGGATGTAACCTGATGATACTTGATTGTTCATAACATATGATGATGATCACTGGTGAGGTGTATAATGATTGGTCGTGATCAATTGGTACAATGTTGATATTGTGTTCATGAAAATTATCAATTGGTAATGTGTTTATGTTGATGGACAGTTGGTGATATGTTTATGATGATGGGTATCATTAGTAATATAATTGTTTAAATTATAATTAAAATGATATTGAGAGAGTCTTGGGTATGGTTTGAACTTGTATCTGCTGAATAATTTACAACAGTTTTATGAATGGTGGGTGCCCCTTCCTTTCTGTGACTTATCTGTGATTGTGTTTGTGGCGGGTGTCTAGCCCGGCGGCATGTGTTGATCTGTGACCCGGTTGGTCTGTGATGGTGACTGTGCTGACAAGAGAGTGTTCCCCTTTCAATTTCAGTAGCCGTGTTAGCGGTATAAGTTAGAGTGTTGACGCTTGGACCTAGTGCTTTCTGGCGGATGTCACACTTGTATACATTAAAGTGTTGATGCTTGGGGCTAGTGCCTTCTGGAGCATATCACACTTGTATACATTACAGTATTGATGCTTGAGCTTAGTGCTTTATGGCATATCACACTTGTATACATTAGAGTTTTGAAGCTTGGGCCTAGTGCCTTCTGGCGGATGTCACACTTGGATAAGTTAGAGTGTTGATGTTTGGGCCTAGTGCGCTCTGGTGGATGTCACACTTGTATACATTAAAGTGCTGATGCTTGGGGCTAGTGCTTTCTGGCGGATATCACACTTGTATACATTAGAGTGTTGAAGCTTGGGCCTAGTGCCTTATGGCGGATGTCACACTTGCATAAGTTAGAGCGTCGATGCATGGGCCTAGTGCGTTCTGGCGGATATGACACTGGTGTGAGTTAGAGTATTGATGATTAGGCCTTGTGCTTTCTGCGGATATCACATTAAATGTCGATAATATTTGGATCAAGATTTACAATATTTTGCCTGTCAGGAGCTGATATCCCCTGCGCCTCCTATTCCTGGAACGTACATGTTAGTCAGGATGAAACCGAGTCCTAGGCCAAGAAGGTCCCCATGTCAGTCCAGCCGTGTTAGCACCAAGCGTACTACAATATTACATGTCCAAGTGGTAATTCAGTAATAGTGTGCACTGGCTGACATATATATTATATGTATCGGAGTCAGAATAACCACAAGCCTTGTTTGGTATGGTCGTTACTATTTTATCTTTGTGTTAGGTATTTGTTTACGCTTTTAGTATATAAAAGTCAACAAATATAATTAACTATCTGCTGATTTTTTTTAATCTTTTCTTTTTTTGAAAATTTGTATATCAGATTATAGAACTTATTGTGCTAGAAAGAATTTTCGTAATATCTCTAGATAACTAATTGGAGACGAAGGGCACAAACATTTTTATAGATAATAAACAGTTTTGATAGAACATTTTGAAAATTTTACTCATATCAAAATGGCACTCCTGCATCTTCATATAAAATTATGCTTAAAAGTAATACATTGTTTTCAGGAAATGGCCAATTAAAGTTTAGTGTGAGTGCCATTAGAGTTTTTTTTTTTTTTTGTATAAATTATTAAATCTTCATAGCAATATAATGTAAATCATTCAAATGTTAATGAATAGTTTATAGATAAAGGATACACATTTCTTTAAATATTTCTTCCAAGCTGTTTTTGAGATATTCGCCTTTATATAAAGTGAAGTTTGAATCCTATTATTATTATTTTTTTTTTAGATTAAACCCATTCCTTTACCAGCAGGGGAGGTTGCTTCTGAATCAAATCCACAATGTTTTTATGTTCCCAATGAGGCTGACGACAATGCTCCTCCGCCGCTTCCTCCTAAAATAGCAAAGATAGAGAAAAGGGAAATGAGAAAGAGCAGAAGTCCTAGAGTTTCCGATGCCGGAAAAAGTGAAGAAAAACCTAAACCCGTGCCCAAGAAAACAGTACTGGCAGTCTTTGCGGGTAGTGCTTGTGATGTTTGTCAGCAGGAGGCTTCCAATACCGATTCAGTAAAGTAAGTTAAAAACTTTTTGTATTCTCATTTTAAAATTTTTTGATTTTACAATAATTTCTGTTTTAAAGTGTTGGTTAATTTCTTTGACCTAACATGTGTTCAGTATTAGTATATAGGGAGTGGATGATTATCCATTTATGGGAAACTTATTTGAAAGTAGTCATCCGGCATTATCAGATGTTATTATGGCTGATGGTAATAACACTGAGAGAGTTGCAAGAGCGCTTACTGCTAAAAAGGAAGAGTTAGTTTTTACAATAACAAAGGCTACACCAAATGAAATTAAGCTTTTATTTATGCAGTGTAACCGTAAAAGAACTCGGAATAGCTGAGATTGGTGGTAAAGAACGCACCTATTATTACCAGAAATGGCGAGGTTACCTTTTCACAAAAGTACAAGGCACTACAATTTTTATAGCGAAATTTGCGGTGATAGTAATTGCTTATATAAGTAACCAAAAAGTATATAACACATCAAAGGTAACAGTTCTATAGCAACAGTGATAGAGTTAACACCTATTTTTCTCTTTTTTTCTCTTGCTTATAGAACACAAGTTGTTAATAGTTAATTTTTTTCTTTTTTTTTTTGAAATGTCAAGTGAAAGTGATGGAAGTTACAGTGAAATGGACATTTGTGATAATGGTCAATGGAAAAAAGTAAAGCATAAATGAAAAGCAAGGACTAGATTAGGAAGTATTTCAAAAAAAAAACAAGCAACTCTCAACAGAAGAAATAATGAAATTATTATGGGACAACATAAACCAGAAACATCAAACAGCCAGTCCACAACAAAGACAAGAATAATGATAATGAAATTCCACAATAAATACAATCAGATAATGCAAATTCATATACACTGCCCAACACTAGTACAAATGAAGAGATTCTCACACAAAAAGAACAGCACATAAGACAAAAAAATTTATCAGCAAAAATTAAAGAAATGTCATAAAAACCATTTAAAGCACTATATTATATAAAAACACCCGAGACATTAACAAGGAAAATGATGTCAGATATATGGGACACGGAACATCCTAACACTGACGATATGATTCTCAAAACAAAAACAGGATTTCTCCTTAAAACTAACCAAGACAAAAACATAATTAGTCAGACATTAAATAAGCTTATTGATCAGAAACATATTCTAAATTACAAGGAAACTCAACCCTCCCTCGTCTATGCCAACAAACACTCATGTTTCTAATATTCATACAGTGTGGTCATTGGATCTCTAGAATATGACATTACAGAAGAGGAAATTAGCGCATTTCTCACACAATCCAATATCATTCACAGGTACTGCAAAGGAATTGTTCCAAAAGCCACTAACAAACCTACATACCTCATAAGAATCATTACGGGATGCATGAACTCCTGAGAAAAATTACTTAACGAGTGCCTCTTTTATAAACAGACATTACCCGGTTTATCTAAGCTTACCACCAGCTCATACCACAACCTTGTTCTCGTTGCCAAAAATTTACACATACATAAGATAACTGCATCACACCAATAAAATGCACTAAGTGTAATGGACGTCATCACCATACTAAGTGTAATACACAACTTCCACCAAAATGTACAGGATGCGATGCAGAAGATCATACTGCATGGTCACTAAAATGTCCTAAAAGACCTATAAAACCAATTGAAGGCATACCAAATAATCAAATCAACTCTCTGAACAAAAAATCAAGCGAAATAGATTCAAAAATCACCAAAAATTCAAAGATATACTCCCAAGCTACAGTACATGATATGATCATCAATACTTACAGAATGTATATTTTGATGTTTGACCGCAAACAACCTTCGACAATATCTCCAACTCAACCAATACAAGGGATTAATATTGTTCAAGTTCACGTTGATAGTTAAAATTTTATATACAAATGTAAACAGCTATATACCAAAAAAACATCTTATCAACAATATTATAAAAACAATCGCATCAACTACATTATTTGTAGAAATAAAGACCAAAAGTACTAGTAACACAAGATATAAAAATTGGGATGTTCTACAGTTTTATGGCAGCAATGTTGTCAATAATAATGTGAGAGGAGGAAGCCTTGTGCAAATACACCCTGGATTAAGGATGACCAAGGACAATCCACCGAAAGTAAATAACCCCTTATGCAAAACTATACCCATATCACCATTCCATTTCTGGAGGATAAGTTACACATATTTTTAGTATACATTCATCCCACTGCAAACATTCATCTAACTATATTCACAAAAGCAGCATTGTACAAATATTGTATCATCATAGGTGATTTCAATGTCAACAAGAACAAGCAAAAACAGCTTAATAATTTCTTAGAAAACTCCAATTTTACAAAAGCAAAACTACTTTTCATCTGGCAAACAACCCAGACACAACACCAGACCTAATACCTTATACAAATAACCTTAAAAATAATATAGAGAAAATCGAAATACATCCGGACATTGGTTCCGACCACTCAGCAATAGAAATATCACTAAATCTGAATACGAAAATTGAGGAGCAAGATGAAAAAAAGAATTAACTACAATAAATGTAATATGGAAGAGGTAAACAAGATTATAACAAAATACATCGAAGATATGCAGCATGTACCAATGGACAAGGACACAATCAAACAATTTAATGAAAAGCTGATAACTAACAACTATCATGGAGAATACACCCAAAGAACAAGTAAGATACTACACCATATATCATTAGAATGATAGAAAATAAAAGGAATATGTACAGAGACTGTTTAAAAAATCCAAGTGAAGATTACAGGTGACATATCAACAACTACAACAAGGACATTCAAAAACTTATAAGGCACTACAAAGAAAACAATTGGATAAAAACGTGATGAAATAAACAAGAATCAATGGAAAAACTACTGGCAACTAGTGTTGTTAAATTTCCGAAATTTATAAACTGACGGAAACTTTACGAAACGTTTCCGAAATTTTCAGAAAAATTGAAATTTATTGGAAACTTTAAAAATTTCACAAATTTCATGGCCTTTGAAAATTTCCGAAACTTTCGGAAAATTTCCGAAATATTTCCGAAACTTTCGCAATTTGGCGCAATTTTTTAAACCGTTAAATTTAAAAACTAGGAAATTTTACGGAACGTTTCCGAAAATTTCGGAAAAAAATTTAAATTTATTGGAAATTTTGAAAATATCACAAAATTCGTAGGTTCAGGAAAGTTTCCAAAATTGCGGAAATTTTTGGAATTGGCGTCACTTTTTAGAGTATAAAACTGTGAATCCAACCTAAAATTATTGTCATACTCAAACAACTGTAACCTCCATTTGTGAATTTTTTCCTAGCACAAAAATAAAATTAGGAAATCCAGTGTCGCGTATTAATAAAAATTATATCACTTTAACTAAAAATGTTTATATTAATTTCTGTAATAGAAAATACCTATGAAAATTACTATAAAAAATTACCTCCTTTCTGTTAAATATTTATTTTGTGTATTAGCATTAACGTTTACTTTACATGAGGGCACTAGTATCCATTTATATTATTTGTGGCAATGAGGGACTATAAATAAGCTTGTTATTGAAACAGGATAGCTTAGTGGTATTAAAATAATATCCTATTTCTTTGAGCTGACTTGTTTGAATAATAAGCTTGCTCCGTCACCGAAAGCAGACATTGATATCAGCACCCCCGGTCATTTAAAGAAGACGTAGCTGTATTTATAAAATTACATTTACCATCATCAAGAGAATTAAATAAGAAAAAGAACTGGGGAATACCAAAATCAACCATTATGCACAACTCGCAGCAGTCACAGCAATAATAATAAAAAAAATATGAATTGATACACGAAATATATGGAAATTATATACGGATAATTTATTTATTTAGAAACTACTTAACATTATCAAAGCACAATTTTTCTTTAATTGTAGGAACTAAGTTATAAGGGTCATAACTATTTTTTTCACGAGAATTAAGTATATGAAATGTTATGAAATCCCCACGAAATTTATGAAATTTTCAGAAATTTTGGAAAATTAAGAAATTTTAGGAAACTGTCAAAATTTCGGAAATGTTTCAACGTTTCCTACTGAAATTTTGCCCATGAAACGTTTCGAAATTTCCGTTTCATTTCGTTTTATTTCCATGAAACGTTTCCTTACTCACAACACTACTGGCAACAAATCAAAAGACTCGATACAAACCACATCAGAAACTACCTGTCCTAAAGAAAAATAACAAAACATAACTCTGACCCAGAAAAAGTACAATTATTTGCAGAATATTATAATGAAACCTACATGGAAAACAACTATCCTCAATTTGATGATGCTCAGTATGAAGATGTCAACAACTGGTACGAAACATATTTCACTGAACACCCAGTGCCAGACACAAAAGAAATAGATGAGGAAACCTATTTTGAAATGCTCCATAAAGGTAAAAACGCAGCACCGGGATACGATAATATCACGAAAAACATAATAAGAAAACTGAAGTATGAAATACACTTATACATTAAAAGAACATATGAATATTGTCTCAATCACTGTTATTTTCCTCCAGAATGGAAACATGAAATTTTAATCACTATTCCCAAGCTTAACACCGACCACACAAATGTTATCAACTATCGTCCCATTACGTAACTTTCTGTTATGGGAAGAACTTTGAAAAAAATCATCAAAGCGATATTACAGAACAAAGTAGGACATGTCATCCCAAGGTATCAGTTCGGCTTCCGAGAAAAGTGCTCCACTGTACACGCCTTAACAATCGTCGCATCTAACATACAGACAGCAAAACTTAGTGGTCAATGTATTGCTGCCATCTTTCTTGACATCCATAAAGCTTTTGACAGTGTCTGGCATCGTGGCATATTATACAAACTTATGGTAACCAACTGTCCCAGATATCTACTTTTTCTCCTCAAAGACTACTTGTGTGGAAGAACTGTTCAAGTTAAAATTAATGACCATTTATCACAAAACATTACAATCCACCAAGGTGTTCCACAAGGCTCTCCACTCTCGCCCTTGCTCTACGATATATATTGTCATGATATATATAACTTTAATTCAGAACCAGAATTGATTGTTCATTGAGCATGTGCAATAACCAGACGATTATTTCTCAATAAAATGTCCGGTAATGCTGGACGACCCTCAAATAAATTATCTGGTAACCAAATGGCTGTCCACTCCCTAGTACATAACAGCAAATAATAAAATATGTTTTTTTTTTTTTTTAATGAATTTCTACTTTCAGATGTGACGAGTGTCAGAAAAATTATCACTTCACGTGTTTGGATCCCCCTGTGAAGAAAACTCCAAAAAGAAGAGGATACTCTTGGCACTGTGCTGACTGTGATCCAACTGTAAGTTGCAATTGTGCTTATTCATTGACTAAAAATTAATTTTTTTTTTTTTTTTTAGGGTTCGGAGTAATTTTTTGTTTAAAAATGTTTATATGTGCATTAGTTGTACAATACTCTAATATTATTCAAATAAATTTATTATTTTAAAGAAAGTATGACTAGTTTATTTAAATTGTCCTGACAGGTTTGATATTTGTGAATGGCCTGTATAAGAACACAGTACCCAAATATCAGTTACTATTTTTTATAAACTTTCCCGTTATTTAAAACCAATAAAGTACATGATTTTGTAATAATTTATAATAAATGTAAACCAAATTGTAACTCACTGCCCTCTCTATTTCTATGTATTCGTGCCACAACGGCAGTAGTCGTCTTTCATCGGAGTAGTAGTAGGGCTAGAGCCAGGAGCGGTCATATATCTTCTTTAAGGTGAAATGGGGGGTCACTTCAAAACGTACACGTAAAAATTTAATTCAACACTTTGTTACGATCCACTAGATTTGAAAACAAATAATAACATAGCCCCACAAAAAAAAAAGTCCTGATACAGAAAGGTGAAGTACCTTCTGGGACGTTTTTCGGAGTGCTAAAAACGAATCTCAGGTCAGAACTGACCCATCACCCTTAGGTTTTGCCCCAGCACACCCTAGTACCCCCCCAAATGGTCAAATTTTCACATCATATAAAAATTCAAAATAAATATCTTATTCTATGTTTTCCGGTGTGCTAAGAACGAATCTGGGGTCGTGATTTACCCATGACCCTTAGATTTCACCCCAGCACCCTCCCAAATGGTCAAATTTTTACATCATATAAAAATTCAAAATAAGTATCTCATTCTACGTTTTTCAATGTAATTTAATAGTTTTAATTTTGCTATATCTCCCCATCCCCCTTCACCATATTGTTATATTTTGACCCTTGTAACGTTGTACCAGTATTAGAATATGACAATTTTTCATTTCCATGCGATGAAATCAGGCAACAGAATCATTCCTAGAAAAAAATGCTTCTATATTAAAACACATAAATAAATTTAAAATGCTTGGAAGATATACTGTATTATCGGTGTCAATATCTGACCGTACGAATCTACGGTCACATATTGTCACAATTGTCGATGTTAGAAATACAAAAAATTAACCACAATTTTAAATTTTTATTAATAGTTTTTATAATGTAATTGAAATATATTGTATATGCATAAATTGGGCTCAGCTTTAAATTTCCCAACATGGAGATCTTATCTTGCGAGTTACATCGAAAAAATTAGAGAAATGTTGAGTGATATTCTTGCTAAGACCTTGAGGTCAATAGAACTTAATTATCTGATTTGGTTTATCAGATATCTGGAAAAAATTAAAATATTCATATTTTGTTTTTCTCCTATATGTTGCTTATTTGATAGACAATATTTATTCTGTAAAAACATTCCTAGAGCAACTTCTTGTGTTTTATATGATTTTTATAAAATGAAAGTATTACAACATTTAGCTCAGCATTATCTGCCGTGCTCAAAAAACATCGTCTAATCAACGTGTGCACTAGTTACAAAAACGTATTGCACAATACCATTGTCACAGTAGCGCCACGCTACAGGGGTAATACAACGTTTAACAAAATTATTCTAATCAAATCTGGAAATTAAGGTATAACTTGAACCATTTTATTTAATCTACAACTAACGTGATCCAAATTATTTATTTCCTAAAATGGACTGTTACAACCTAGTGGAGTTGAGGATTACTGTGTTTGTGGTTTGTTTCAATTATTCTATATCTATTGTGATAAAATTGTCTTTTGTATTTACTGTGGTGGTATTATTATGACTTCTGCGCTGTCTTACAGCCGGTAACCACACCAAGTAGCCTGTCAACAATTATTAACCTGTCTGTGATTTTGTTCGGGAAAATTTTCCAAAAGTGAACCGAAGAAAGTAACTCAAGGTGTTCCACAGGGTTCCATTTTGGGCCCTTATACATAATTTTTGCCAATTACTTAGTCTCTTTTTTTAAAATAAAATAAGAAATTACAGAGTGTGCCATGCAGATAACAACAACTTTTTACAGAAGGTATTGTTATGTTAGCAATAGATTCTGCGGAAAATATTTATAAAAAAATGCATGCTTTGGTTAGAACAAAATTTCATTAATTTAAACAAAGAGAAGACTATTTCGTTACGTTTCAGACAACAAATCTCACAAGGTGGTATAGACACTCAAAGTTCTGATATATTTAACATGCATAATTCAGGTAAAATATTAGGAGTCACTTTTGACTGTATTCTGAAATGGGAAATCCATATTGATGTACTATGTAAAAAATTATGATTACTGGTAAACCACTGCAGTCAGATGTATTTAGTTTATATTATGCAAATGTCCATATTCAACTGCGATATGGCATCATTAATTGGGGTACAGGTAGTTATTGTTAACACGTTTTTATTTTACAAAAATATGCTGCGAGATCATTACCTAGGCTGCCAAAACGAGAATCATGTAGAACAGTATTCAAAGAGTAAAAAATCTTAACAGTAATGAGTACATATATTTATGAACTAGGTTGTTTTGTTTACAAGAATTTGTCATTGTTTAAAAAATTTCAAGTTAACTACAAATACCCAACTAGATTTAGAGGCAACCTTATTCCTGATCAACACTCGTCTACACGTTATCAAAAAAGTTAATATTTCAATGGTTCTAAAATATTCAATGTTTTATCTACCAGCATAAAAGAATCTCAAAATATTTTCATTTTCAAAAAAAAAAAGCTGAAGACATTACTTATCGATAAGAACTGTTATTCTCTTGAGGATTTTTTTCTATAATTGTAAATCAGTTTCTCACTGTTTTTTTTTCTTTGGTTTCTTTGTTTATTTATACATATTCATATTGTTTTTTGTTGTTTACTAGCTTGCGTAAGGACGCTTACATTCTTAAATGTGTGTATGTGTATATACTATATGTACATATTTTTTTTCTAATATGAATATACTTATTAAGGTATATTATATTTTACTTTACACTATTATATTATTTTATATATTTGACGATCTCTACAATTGCTTGTATTTTTTTGTGCAATTAATTGAGAAATAAAGAATATTATTATTAATAGTTTCCTTCGGTCAATCAATAATTTGAACACTTGTATGCCTGTATAATAATTAAAACATCTATTTTTACATACAAACACCACTGCTGTGCATTAAAGCATAAAAAAGAATAATATTAGGATTATTTCATTTTTTTTAAACGTTTATTAAAAAATAAAATTTAACATAAAATTTAACATAAAAAAATAAAAACAAAATTCATTAAGACTTATTCCAGTCATTACCTCAACTTTGGTCAATTAAAAAAAATCATCATGACAAGTCCTTGGACAATGTTTAACATAAAAAAAAACATGCAGGTAATCACAACAATTTGTCGCAAAAAACTAAATATTTGTTTTCACTTAAAAAATCGGCAAATTCTTCTGCCTTATAATTAACACAATATCAATAAAAAACTTAATAATCAAAATTCATTTGTACAGGACATCCACTATATCTTTCTTTGGGCTATAACACTGTTAGGATAAGCTCTAGAACAAAAAAAATTGAAAAATCTTCGTAAATATACAAGGGAAATTAAAAAAGTAACATTTTTTAAATGGAATGCCCTAGATACTGTGACAGTTTTTGAAATAACTGTAAATTTTAAAGAAAATAAATTAGGAATAGAAAGTTATTTATGTTGGCCTCCAGATGAAAATACCATCTTAAGTAGGTAAAACAGTTGAATAAGTCTTTGAAAAGCTGTGAATAGTTGAAGTTCATTTAAAAAAAACAATTTCTGTTGTCCCTCATATATTTACGCAGTTCTTTTAATTCTAAATTTATATTCGAAATCTGTACAAAAAATCACACAAGATCCAGATACGTCCTTCACTTTTTCTGTGCCTTAAATTGTTGATGCAAGAACCCAAACAAAGATATACCTAGTGGATACCATTGTACAATTAAAAATCAGGTCATGATAATTCGTAAAAATATTTAGTTTGACGTTAAAAACTTAACAATTAAAATGCATGCAGAATAACTGTAACATTTGTACAATTAAGTATCATGCCACAAGAGAAACTTGATCTCATATAAAAAAAAAAATCTAAAATAAACAAAATATCACATAAAAAAATAAATAAATGTCATGCCACAAGAAAAACTTGATCACATTTAAAAAAAATCTAAAATAAACAAAATATCACATAAAAAAATAAATAACTAAATGACAGATCTATGATCTTTTAAATAACAGTAACTAAAATGTTTCCAGATTAATTACTGCTACATTTGTAGTATTAAAAATCATGTCACGATGAGCCATAGGAATCTCTTTGTAAAACGAAACATCTGGTTTAATGCAAAAAATTTTGGCGGGATCGTCCTTTTTAAAACTGTTGAAAATTCTTTGAATTTCACAATTTTGTTTTCTGGTATTACTCCTAACTACAAGACACAAAAATATCAACTGGGGATTTTTTTGCATAAAAGTGGTAAATAATGAACGATGCGAATATTTTAAATCTTCACATTTAATAAAAATTCTCAATAATTTATTGTTTGGTAGGTCTATCAAAGTATTCAGTATGTGATCTGTTAACGAGTCTTTGTATCTCAGCCTGGAAAAACAAAATATATCACATTAGTTTAAAGATATCACTAATATTAATGCATTAGTACCTGAAGTCTCTAAGATTACTTGCATATTGTAAGTTTTGAAACAAATTTATAATAAATTTCTTATTTGAAGTAAAACACGTTAAATTCAATGATTTTAAGTGACTACATTTTATAAAAACCTAAAAGGCAGATGATGATTAAAAAATATATAAGAACAAATATGCCACCGAGTATTAAAGCGGAAAGTATAAATTTCCATTTTACTCAGCTTTTTCATATAACAAATCATTCTTTACATCGTTCCACAATAATTTTGCAGCGATCTAACTTTGGATCAATATACATTGCTGCCATGTTCACAAAATGTCACACAAATGTTGGCAGTTTATTTTTGATACACTGAACCATTGCAAATAAATATGGCACCATTCCACAGCTACATACATCGTCTAGTAACATTTCCACTAAGCGAAGAGAATTTTAAAAAAAGAAGTTAACGTAATCAAACAAATCGCGAAAAACAATGGCTATAAAGAAAACCTAATAGATAAACTATTAAAAAACAAACAAAAGAAAACATTACGTAAAGAGTTTTATGCTGCTTCTTCTCAGGAATGCAATAAGAGATATAAATGCATTAATTATAGGCCTACGATCAGCAATAGAGTTAGTAATAAACTGAATAAACTAGGATGTAGAACAATTTCAGTAAATAAAAATAATTTAGGTAAAATGTTAATTAATAATAAAGATAAAGCTGAAAAACTACAAAAAACAGGAGTATATTATTATGTAGTGACTGTGATGCTATATACATTGGACAAACTGGACGAAATGTAAAAAAGCGAATCGATGAACACAGGAAATCTATTGTAAACAATGTATATAGTACGGGCATGTCAACACATTGTATAGAAAACAGTCATTTTATCGATTTAAATAATGTCAAATTACTCCATTCGGAAGAGAAAGGAAAGAAACTTGATCTATTAGAACAATTAGAAATAAGTAAAGCTGTTAAAAATAATAAAAACTTAACGAATGAACAACAAATTTTTACCGGCCACCATATTTTAAATAAAATAATTTAGATTTAAAAATAAAGTAATATTCCACTTATAAAAACATACTTTACAATAGTTTTATAGTAGGTACCAGATGTAGTTATATAAGCAATGGACACAAATTTTACTGTTCAGTATTCCCTGTACTGTTGACAAAGGCCTAAAAAGCCGAAACACGTGTAGAGTTTCTAATAAAATATTTTTGAAACATTAAAAAGCAAATTTCCTTCATATATTTAAAATGTTTATTTTTGACATCAAAAAAACTACTGAATTGAGTATAGAACATATAATTATAATGTTCAATATCTAAAACTATATTTAATGTCATGTTAGTTTATTTTTGTAAAATGAAGCAGTTTCCAATTCAACAGAAATCTCATGATGACATGACACGTTAGATATGTGAAAACCATTTGTTCCTTTTCAACCATTTAGGTGACCTAAATCAAAATTGGGAAAATTTTGCGCATGTGATACACACAATTTTTCTACGACTTATACAAAAATTAACTAAACCATTTATATATTTACTGAAGGTAATTTTACTTTGTCATCAGCCAACTTCTGATCACTGCAGATATGATTATTATGGAACCGATGTATAATAAAATTAAAATTATATACCGGCTGTTCATTTTAAGTGGTTCATTTGAAATAACTGGCTTTTTTGGAGGTTACATGAAAACTCCTTTAATAACAGTTAATTTCCAGCTTCATATTTGTTCTAAAACATACTGTTTAAAAATCATTTCATTTGATTTATGTTATGCATTTCTAGAAAATATTAATTAATTATTTGGATAATACATAAACATGCTTTCAAACCTAATATGATAACAATAAAGTACCTATGTAGTTTCCTATATCTTACACTGTCATTTTTATCTGAATGCGCTAGTATAAAAGTTTTAGGTAAAAAATTAAATTAAATACAATACTTCAAATACATTGTTGTAATAAGACCTAAATGGGTTCTTCTTTCACTTTGGTACACCCTGTATACGATAACTTATATTAATGTTTATTTTAAAACTGCTTTGAACAAAACGTCAATTTATTTTATTAGTCAAATACTGGGAATAATAATTATTCCTCGAAGGTAAAGTTTATTTCAAACTTATTTGCAACATAAAAAAACGCGGTTTCTTTGACAGTGGTAAAAGGATCAAAGAAGCCAACGTTTTTTATGTTGCAAAGAAGTTCGAAATAAACTGTAAATGTTTCAAACCGCTTTCTTTTCAGGGTAATGTTAGTCTGTTTTATTATCCTAATGATAAATCAACTATTATGGCTATGCATAACCAGGTAACAGGAAAGTAGTTTAATTCAGTTTAATTTAAAACCAAGTTGAAAGAATTTATTAATGGTAAAGAAATATGTTTCTATTTGTTTTAATAATTTACCGGATGTTATTAGTTGATTTATTTTAAATATTAGTGCATGGCCGGCCGTTTTAAATTATTTCTTTTTGGAAATATAGTTTTAAAATTATAAGAAAGCGACTCCCAGCCTCAGAATATTTTATAAATAATTGTTTATATGAATGAACGCAGGGGATTTAAGTGAGATGCACTAAGCTGGCTTAAATAACGTTTACCATAAACAGTAGCTGGCAACTTCGTGCCGTCGCGCAGATTCAACGTCAATTTGGGTATAAATCTAAACACGCCGATGAAAACAAACAGTTCTCCAGTCAGTGGTTAAGTTAACAGCACACAGTCAAAGAGAATACGCAGCTCCCGATCTCCAGTGTGCTCCGCAACCAGGTAGTGGTAAGAATTACTTTGACCGTTTTATTATTTTTATTTGTATTTCAGTCATTAACCGATTGTATCCAATTGCCTGCTTCACTATTCTGTCCGTAAACTATTGATTATCTACGAATGTCTGTTATTCCTTTTCGGCCAGGGATATTCGGGAAATTTCACGGTTGATTAGTAAAATTAGGGTTATCTATTCAACAACTAGCATCGGGAATATTCGGTTGTCATTGTGGATGATGTAAAGATAGAATTCTAAGGCCTCATCTCTGGATAGGACTTCACTAGGTAAACGCGAAGTGGCATACGTGAGTTTTTAAGGTCTCGTATCTGGATAGAATCTCACGAGGTGCCTCGGGAAGTAATGTATTAAACGATCCATCCGCCAGCCGTGCTCAGTGAACATATATTGTAAAGAAGATAAGCTTGAAGTTGATGTGATAACCTATCACATTGAACTACCGATAGTTAACTTCGTTCATTCACGCATATTTCTGATCTAGACAATATAAGGGACAGTTTATACTAAAACACGAGTAAAATAAAACCCGTGCTATAGAGTTAAACGAGCAGCGGGAATATACGGTTGTCATTATTTGTTGTTGACGTAAAGATAGAATTCTAAGGCTTCGTATCTGGATAGAATTCCATCTCAGTTCTATTTTAATTACGAGTGGCGTTTTAAGGCCTCGTATCTGGATAGGACCCCACTAGGTAAACGAGAAGTGACATACGTGAGTTTTTAATGTCTCGTATCTGGATAGAACATTACGAAGTGTCCAGGGGTGTAATGTATAAGCCGTAAAGGAGCTAATCTAAGATTATAGCACATTTGCGATTATAAATTTAGATACACCGCCTATCCCTGGACTAAAATCCTGCCGCTGTGTCACGCTTGTACCCAGTAAACACTTGCACTTGGTGTACCGACCGTCTGCCGTAATACCGCCTTAAGCACTAGTGACTATAGTCATTAATCGCTTGCTGTAGATACCAGTATCAGTAGTAGTTGCCATAACTTTGGTTTATTTGAAATCACCGCTTGCTTTTTTTTTGTAAATACTTGTAGTCATCATTTGAATATTGCCTGCTGATAGTAATACCGTAGTAGTAGTTTCCGTAATTTAGCTGTACTTGATATAACTAATCACCTAGTTTCATTTTCGGCAGGCAAGGTGAAGTTATCCATTGTTACGCAGCCGACAACCATACACACAGACCCCTGGACATATCGTTTCTTCACTGACTTATCCTAGCTTCTATCATACCGCTGATAGAACAAAGTGGTGTTCCTACACTTTAAAACAGGAACTGGTGCTCGAGACCATACCATAATAAAAAAATTCAAAGTAAAGGTTGCCAAAGTAGCGAAAGCCATTTTGTTGTTGTTATGTCACACATTTTATCGCAGAAACTATTAAAACAACTACTCCTCGCGTGTACAATGGTTTAGGGTTTTTTTTTAGTATTGTAACTGGAAAGAATAATGTTTAAAAGTAAATTTTCTCTTTGGTAAATCAACATTCTTTTGATCTCAATATTTTTTTACATCTAAGTACTACTAGTATGAATACTGTTATTTATTCAACACTTTCTTGCATGTAATTAGGAGAAGTAGTTATTTAATAGTTTTCGAGTTAAAATGTACTTAAAATGTTGTATTTAATTTATTGTCTACATATCAGATAAGGATGACAATGTAAAATACAGAAAACTAAAGGTAGTATTACTAAGATATTACGTTTGAAAGGATGTTTACGTAATATGCAAACAATTCATTTGTTTTTACAATTTTTTTGTTTTGTCTAAAGGACAATCAAAATTTCTTAACGAAAGTTGATTGCAAAAATATAAAAAATCAATCTATGTAGTTTAAAATATTGCATTATACCGTTTTGGCATTCTTGGGCATGAAAAAAATGCAAATTAACTTTTTCATTATTGGAATAGCTTACTGCCATTTCAAATGTGTTTTTATCAGCAAAACAATAACTTATAAACTGTCAACAAACAACGATATTATTTGTTTTAATTGTATTTGAAGTCATGGCTATGATCATTTAAAAACAAATTTTATCATTTTATATTTTTACTTTCTTATACCTAATATAAATAAGTATAGTAATCGTGAACTTTTTCGACCTCAAGATTTTGATTAATATATACGTTTTGAACCATCCTGAATTCATTTTGACTATTTTCCGAATGTCTGTCGATACGTGTGTGGATGTGTGTGTGTGTGTGTATGTGTATCCGCGATAACTCAAAAAAAAATACTAATGGGAGACTTCCCAAATTTGGCAGTTAAGATTGTCAATAACATTTGAGGTGAATTTGGTGAATGTGGTACCACCAGAAGAGACATAATGAATGAAAGAAGAAGAAAAGGTACAATTTCAGGAAAAGAAATTAAAAAATTGTATTGCATTTCTGGACGAATCTCGACGAATTATAATGAAAAAACATAACTTTATGAAAAAAAAATCTGTCCGCATGTCTGTAGTATCACGATAGCAGCCACAGCTTTTGAGATAAAGCTTTTAAATTTGGTACACTTGTTGTAAAGGCGAAAGACAATGAAAAATTCGGTGATGAGCAAAATTGGCCAAATGAAAGGGAGTCCACAGGATCCAAACTTCTTTGTATTGGACTACAAAAAAATATATTCTTGATGAAAGATTATAAATCATGTCTACTATATCAAGAGAATAAAATATATTTTCCAAGTACTTAAGTAAAGCTGATGTAAACTGAAATATTTTACACATTTGGCCTCATAAAATGGGGTTAGGATAAATTTAACAGTTTGACATTTGAAAGATCTAATTTACTTACAAAAATGTCAGTCAATAAAAAAACTTATTAAAATATATGACATGAATTATTAATGACAGTATCGAATGACGCTGATAATTAATTATTTAAATATTTTAATGACATATTTCAAGGTACGCTATTAAAATTTAATTGAGGTAGTGAAGATTTAAATAAAATGATTTTTTTTTGGAAATTATATTTAACTATTTAGGGAATTTTGATCTAATCTCAAAAATAAACAACTTATTTCAAGTGGACCACCTAAAATAGCCAGCGGATGTAATAAATTATTAGCCTAGTAAAAAAAACACAGAACATACAGAAATATATAACTGAATTAGAAAATTAAAACTACCAAGTATTGCTATAATGCATCCTGAATTGGAATATTGTTTCGTAATATGGGGAATTCGTACTTAAAACTTGGGTGGACATTTTAAACTTAATTTAAAATCGTTTTATAATATTAAATGGCGACCCTGCCCGCTAGAATACTGATGTAATGTTTATACTTCGGTCGTTTTGTCTCTAGTTTCTTGAACATCGTCAGGTGGACAGTGGTTTTATAGATGTTAAGTGTACTGTGTTTACATAAAAATGATATGGAATTTTACAGTGCAACTGTTACTTAAAAATCAATAAAATTGTGCAGAAGTACTTCCGTTACTTTATAAAATTTAGGGGATTACTACAAAAAAATATTATTAATTACTTTGCCCCTAAAGTTCCATAACTGACGTACTTCACATTTTCGGACATCCTTTTTTATCACAAACAATAAAGTTATATAATTCATTGTCCAATCATTTTTATAGGCAGTCAAGCTTAATAGGTATTTTCTCTAATCATCCCACAGTCACGGCACCTCTTTGGTGCAATGAATTTACATTATATGCAGATTAAAAAAAAATTGCTTCTTCAGAAAAAAATGCATAAACCATAAATGTAGGGAAATTAATTTCAGTTCATTTTTGTCTTATGTTCAAAAAATAAAAATTTCATTCTTTTGGATCATATAAATGATATCGCCAACACAAAAGGGGAATTATATTCTGTTATATAATGTTAAAACTATAGTTTATACCAACTTACAACTTGCTGGAATTTATTTCAAAACAAAATCCTAAAACTGGACTACATCTCATTTAAATTTTTACGATCGTGGATTTCCATTCATGAAATATATAATTGATGCAGATGCCTTTCGTTTTACTTGAAACCCTATATTAGAGTTAATGCAGGCCGTAAGAAATCCAGAATTTAAAAATATTTTAACAAACCTCTTTCAGAAATGATCCATCCAAAAAGCGAGTGACATCTAGTGTTAATCTCTCTAAATTTTCAAGGTATCCTATTAAAGGATATGCTGGTATTTCTGTATTTCCATTGCAACTAAAAATTAATACATATAAATATAATTACATGTACAGAGTGTTCTCCTTTAACTCTCCCAACAGTTTATTTTAAGTCATTTAAAATAGACATGATGCAATTTCTTATTACATATTTGTGATAAACAGAATTTGATTAATCATTGTTTTTCCTCAGTCTTGATAATTCAATATGGTACACGCAATTAGTGCACAGCTTGAACTGTTTATTGGCAAATATGAGATAAGTTTCTGAGATTATATATGGCTTGGTATACTATATTTATTGTTGTTCTCTTTATGATGTCTTTTGAATTCCTAAAGAAACAAACATATAAGCATTGTGTGTGCGATCCCTAATTTTACATAGATAATCCACACTGTAAGGTAAGGTAAAGTAATTAATAATTTGAGTAACATTCGAACAACTAATTATTATTATGTGCTGAAAGGATTGCAATAAATAACCAGTTCCTGCTCAAGTCAACGACCTTGGTATATGGTATACGGTAAACACTGTTACATGCTGGAAAATAGTATAATTATTTTAAAATTTCATATGTGTCAGCGGTAGCTGGTGAATTATAGGTTATACCATATCCAATTGTAAAAAAATGCCTAATATGACTTCGAAAAATCAACCCCTTTTTTCTTAGCAGAAATTCACACTGCTGACAAAAGTATGTTTTGTCTTACTCAAAAAGATCACATACTACACTGATATTTGATACCAATCTAAATTTGGTTGAAATCAGATAACGAATAACTGAGATATAGAGGAGCGATAGACATTAAAAGTGGGAAATACTATAGATATAATTAAAGATGGTTGAATGTGCAAATTTCAGAGGCACGTCGGGTTATTGTGGTTATTTAATGTTAGTACAACTATTTACAAAGACTTACCTCTTATTTTTTGTTCATGAATGGTTGTTTGTGTTTCTCAACATACACCTGCATCATTAATAGAGCTTCTATAGTATTCTCTGATAAATTTCTATGCCATTGCTGCAAACGTTGACATGTACTTTAAAAATGAATATTCTACGTGTCGGTAGCACATCCATCATTTCAGCACTCTTTAAGGTCACACAGTTTTTTATTATCCGTTATTTTTGCTTACCACGTTTTACCTACCTTGTGGGTGATGCGTTAATTGCATCAGAGGTTTCATCCACAGTTAGCCATATTTGTTTATCATGTACTTTATTCGTTGTATTATACTCAAGTTGTTTTTTGGCATGGCGAAGTTGTGATACTACTTGTCTCGTAGGGTCGTAGGTAATGGGCACTCAGAATTATATTTTATCCAGAATGAACAAAAATATTTCTTCTCCGATACCCATACCACATGCACAACATGAAAATTAAGTCAGAAATAAACACCCAGTATGGATATTTTAGTTTACTATGTTGTATTTACACTTGACATATCGAGGGTCTTTTCATGTATGGGCGTATCTCAGAAAAATTGAAAATTGAGTTAAGTCCACTTGTATACTTTTTAGGCATCATATTTTCATCTCACGATTGGATGTACCTTAATATCTAATACTTCAGCAAATTAACATGGTCGTATCTCAAAATAATCAAAATTTGAATCTCACATATGGGCCTAACTTAAGAGGGCTAATCGAACCAGTGTTTGTAAGGTAATTTTTCAAAATTTATTTCTTCGATACGGTTTGGTCAAATTACACCAAATTTGGAGGATCAGTAGTTGAAAGTGTAATAGAGGGTACATGTATATCTATTTTAATTAATTTTCACTTTATGTAGGGAAAATTTATACTGTAAATATAAGTGAAATTTGGATGTGATTAGCTCCTGAATTATGATATCAATCGGTAAAATTCATACATGTCGTCTAGAATGAATCTTCATAATTATGCTCAGCAAGTTTCAAACTTTTATTCCGTACTGTTTGATTAAAAAGAATTTTCTAAATAAGTATCTTTGTCACTACAAATGGAGCAAGGAAATGTTACCTCTATCGGGAATCGCACCTCAATGAAGTCGGTGAATAAAACGTCCAGTGAAGGTATAGTCAAGAACAAAATTATTCAGCGGCGCATGTATAAGAAAACTTTCTAGAGAGTGACACAGCTATCCGAAGCTTTTTCCCGACTAGGCCCCTTAAGATAGGCCCATACGTGTGATTTGAAACACTTAAATATGGATAATATTTAAGGCGTTACTTTAGTTGCTTCGTTACGTGTAATCACAGATGCTTGCTGTGAAGAAATTTTATCCATTCAGTTCGTTTTTAATTTTTAAACAATATATATTGTGTTGTTTTTCCTAGCTTATTTTTTGAATTTGTGATACCTGAGAATTATTTAAGGTAAGTACATAATCATTTAGAGAGGTACTTATAACTTCTTTATAAGATATTAAGTTACTAGACTAGACCTCCAGCAGCCCTGACTTATCTCCAGTTGAGACACTGTGACTTGCTATGAAAAAGAAATAATGAGCGAGGCGAGCTAGAAGTATTCCAGACTAAAAGATAGATTGACGGAAACATTGGCCTCATTCATAGAAAAAACAAAGTCAAAACGAATTGAAACTGTTATAAAGTGAATGAGCCATGTAACACAGGGGTGACTGATTTGTTGATGTACTTGGACCAAATGATATGACGAGGTTTTCAATTGGGCAGTCGATATAACTCGCAATTAATTTGTTATTGTTGTTTGCTTTCATTGTATTTGTAGTTTATTTTATAAAAAGTTCCACTCATATATAATTCATATTATTAAAAATAAAGTATAAAAGTCGCTTATATCAATCATTTATTTTTTTCCAGTTTTAATAGCTCCATATATGATGAACGTTCATAAATTGCAACTTGGCCAAATGATATGATTCTGGGCTCATACATAATATATGCAAACATTTTGAGTTCTTTTGGACTATGTTCCATTAGCTTATACTGACAATTCTTTTCTTGTTTCAGGAAAAAAGTATATTTCTTTGTAGTACTAGATCAACAGTAAAGTAGAAAATTAGAAAAATATGTGTAGGAAGAAGTCGAAATAAATCCAAACGAACAATTATAAAGAAAACATTTTTCGGTGTGCATGTGAATGGCTGTGTGTGTATGTGTGTGAATGTGTGAATATAAGGTTGCTTATTGTTCTTTTTGTTTCAGGATAACAAAATAATATGGATGTACTTGTAGTTTGGAAGGACAAAACTAAAAATGTTGTTTGTACCACTGACCTCGTAAGTTTAGACAAACAAAAACAGTTCAAAGTAGGCGCTAAAGTAAAAATGAGATATAATAATATCAACTATTATGGAACAATTATTGTCATCGAAAATGAATTAAATAATCAATCAGATAAAGGAAATTCTGTATTCAGATAATGCTTCATCGGATTCATCATCGGAATCTGATGATAAAGAACTGCTTATGATGAAGAAATTAAAACTACTGAAAAGTCCAGAATGGAGTAATTCCAATGATGAACCATTCTTTAAAATAAGAACTTCTCTACTGCGAAACTCTTCTACTGATTCAAGAAACACAGAAGTAAAAATTTTCAAAGAAAAACACACCTCAGAAATCTGTGAAGTTATAAGCTGTAATAAAGAAGTTTGGAGCTCATGTTATTAGATGTCTCATGGATTTATAAGCTAAATACATGAGATCTTATTTTAATTTGCTGGGATTACTTTAAGAAGAATGATAACTGTATTGAACATAAGTTACACCAGAAATACCCAAAAAACAGAAACAATGATCATGCAGATGGAATTGAAAATAGTTGTATTGTTGTCCAATCAAAGGAGGATCAACAAAATTTACAAAATAATTCAAAACTTCAACCAGAAGATTTTGTTGTAGAGGGCAATAGAAGAGAAGATGAGAAAATAAATGACACCGGAATTAATAAACAAAAACAGGCTAAAAAGTTTGGGAACTCTGGAAAAGATTACTTTAGTTCTATAACAAAAAGATTTGTTCCAGCTAGAAACCCTAGGATATGGTTGCAACACAAATACTTGTCAGTTTTTTTTTTCTTTGGTTATTTCAACTATGATTTTTACAATAACATATAATTTATTATTTTTCACTTTTGTCAATAAATAACTTTGTTTTAATTTTTTTTTTATTATTATTTCAGTGAGCTATCTCGTTTTCGACTAACAAACTTGTCACAAGTAATGGTGTATCTGTTCATTTATTTTTAGGAAGTTGTGAAGCAAGAAACAGTAATTTTATTGACACAATCACTAAATTTCACAAAAATATTTTCTACATAAAAAATCAATAAATTCTAATAATAATTGCATGAGTGATCAATTAAAAAACGTAACATATTTAAAATTGCTCTCCTGAAAAATCAATAAAATTGAGATACGCCCTTACGTGAAAAGACCCTTGATATCTCACCTACAGTTATGTATTGAAACACTGCTGGCAAACTACAGTATATTATCAGTTACTGTTCCAGTATACCTATTTTAAAGCAGGAAATTCAGATATTTTATATGCAACAAGAAAAGTAATCATCTTATAACCGGAAGAAAATAAACTGATGTAATGTGTTTAGTAAACCCTTAGAATTACCGCGTGCTCTGTTTACGCAGACGAGGCTTCTGTGGGCACTATATCAGAGTTTCACAGATTCAACCATCTTTAGATATAATTATAAATATTTTAAATTAAACCTGAATTAAATATTTGAACAAATTACGAACTACCTTCTCTCTAATTTTTAAAACTGATTCAAAATGATAAAACACTACTCGTATTAGCAGTGCTTTAGCCGTGCTAAATCGAAAGAATTTTTGGTAAATTAATTGAATATTTTATCATCATATTAATTTTTATCTATATTCTTCAATTTATTTAATTATAATTTTTTTCTCAGAACATTGCTTTCAAATTTTGTAAAATTTTGTTTAAATCAGTTTTTTTTATAGCATAATAAGTAATGAAAAAATTAGAAACTCTATCAGAAATCTGAATTCATCATCTCTCGTATTATAAAAATATATTTGTCTTTTTCATTTACCCTGGACAAGTAAAAATTTCCAACTCCCGCAAATTTTTAAGATTTTTAAAAACATTTTCGAATAAGTAGTGTGTGGACTCGATCTGATTTTCACTTCCTTCTTTAGTGACACCCTGTGACGACTTTATTTGAGCTAGAAGAAAAAAGTAACATACATTACCTACAACATTGCAATGAAATTTTAAGTGTGATGTTATTTAAATTTAAAAAAATATTTAAGTATGCAAAGAGGAAAATGTACATTTTCAACACTTGTTAACAATGAACATAGCATGAAGTGATGTTGGCAGTTTGTGTAGTCACATAATGCTTAAGTTATGCAGTTTTATCTGCTAGTAGTGAGAGCTAGTATGGGCTGCAATAAATTACTCACAGGTCATGTTTTCTGTGCACGTAATTTTCAAAATTGAAACAATCACCTGCCTATCTATGCGTTCTAACCTACACTAACAACTCACTTGCTATAGGGATATTTAAAATCTAAACTGAGACAAGTTCTGGATAATTTCTGAATTAGACTGCAAAAGAATGTCACACAGACCACTTTAAAAATATCTTTCGTAAATCATGAATGGGAACTCATGAACTGCATTATTACACTGTTGATTTACCAGTGAAAGTTTTTTTATTTTATTTTATTTATTTCGTTTATTTTATTTATTTTCTTTATTTTATCCATTTTATTTATTTTTTATTTTATTTATTGTATATTTAATTTTTTAATTAGATACAATATTAATTCTATGCCGTTTCTCTCAGTAATGATTAATCTGATAAATTTTCAAAAGCCTTTTTTTTGGCACAATTCCTCATCCTGAAACATTTTTTGATTTGGCACAAAATTGTTTTTGAGTTCTCCTGAGAAATGTGCCCTCTGGTGTACCATTTTCACTGATATTCAATAGAGTTCTACCTTGGATTTCCCAGATATTATGTGCAAAATTCAAATTTCCACGTTGAAACGTATTTGGGAAAAAGTATCAAAATGCTGACATTTTGAGGTCAGAAAAGAAAAAGTTTATCTGAACTGGCATGCGATGGAGGAAAGCACTACAGAGACAGAGACCAGAAGGGCATCAACGCCGATGGCAAACCTCACGGAGGACCTCAGGCAGCTGATTCGGGACAGACGAAGGACGAAGAAAAGGGCCCAAAGGACTAGACTCCCTGAGGACAGGCACGCGTATAACACGCTGAACAGGAGAGTCAAAGCTGCCCTCCAGGAACACCGTCAAGAAGGATGGCAGCGCCACCTTGGAATCACTGGACCCACAGGACAGGAGCATCTGGAACACCCAGCGTGCTCTGCGGAACAGGCCGAAACCAATGTCCCCAATCCACCGAGAGAATGGGATTGTCTACACTTGCCAGGAAAAAGCCGAAGCATTCGCGGACAGCTTGGAACTGCAGTGTAGGGAAAACCAACTCGATGATGAGGACGAGGACTGGGTTGATGACGTGAAACGCAGAGTGCGTCGGATGCTCCGCCTGCCAAACGATGATCACATCAGTCCGACCACTCCAGAGGAGGTCAAGGAGATTCTAAGGAGCTTAAAGCCGAGGAAAGCTCCTGGATGTGACAAGATCGGAAACATCGCCCTCAAGAAGCTACCCAGCAAAGGGGTGGCAGCCCTGGTGAATATCATCAACGGGATCTTGAGGCTCAGATACTTTCCGGACAGGTGGAAGAAGGCCGACGTCATAGTCATCCCGAAGCCAGGTAAGGAACTACTCTTTCCCTCCTCTTACAGGCCCATCAGCCTACTCTCAGCTGTGAGCAAGGTAGCCGAGCGCGTCATCTTGAGAAGAATAGAAGAGGAAACCGAAGAGCTCCAAATCATCCCGGATGAACAGTTCGCGTACAGGACAGGACATAGTACGGAACTCCAAGTGCTCAGGATCACCGCAGAAGTCACCAAAGGTTTCAACCAAAGACAGGTCACGGCGGCACTACTCCTGGACGTTGCGAAGGCTTTCGACGGGGTCTGGCACGATGGTCTACTAGCTAAAATGATGAGTATGGGTTATCCCATTGCACTCGTCAAACTAGTTAGATCATACCTGCACGGGAGACAGATGCGAGTGAAGATCAGGGACTGTGTGTCCACGTATCGACCGATGGAAGCCGGAGTCCCCCAAGGCTCTGTGCTGTCACCCCATCTGTTCGCTGTCTTCACCTCTGATCTCCCAAGGGCCGAAGGCACCGCAATGGCACTCTACGCGGACGACACGGCCGTCACGGCTAGATCCTGGAGAGCGGGAACAGCCACCAGAAGACTCCAAGAGGCAGCCTCTCTTCTGGAAGAATGGTGTATCAAATGGAAAGTCGCAGTCAACGCGGAGAAAAGCCAGACGATTCTCTTCAGGAAAGGACGCAAGGAAACCCCCACAGGACACGTCTCCATGTTCGGCGAGGACATCCAATGGCACGATTCCGTCAAGTACCTTGGCGTAATCATGGATAAAGGCCTGACATGGAGACAGAACACCGAAGCCATCGTGGTAAAGGCCAAGCGGACGAGAGCTCTCATCTACCCGATGGTAGGGAACCAGAGCAGGCTCAGTCTGAGGAACAAGCTTCTGCTAGTCAAAGCACTCATCAGACCACAGCTGACCTACGCCTCCGTAGCATGGGGATACCAAGCGAAGACCTATCTGAAGAAGATCCAAGCCGTGGAAAACGTGGCCATCAGGACAGCGGTGGGCGCGCCATGGTACGTTAGAAACGCTGACATCTTCAGGGACCTGGAGTACACACCAGTCACCGAAATCATCCGGGATAGAGCGAAGAAACTGTACACCTTAGCTGAGGAGCACAGGAACCCGCTGATCAGGGAGGCCACCTCCTATGATCCGGCCGACGCACCGAGGCACAAGAGGCCGAAGGTACAGTTACTGGATAACGGGTAAGTATAACTAATCCTTTCCTTACAGATGGACCAAACCCACTGAAAAGACATGACACGACCAACCACCCTCCCACAAACCTTGCGGGCGCCGGTCAGTAAACCGACCAGTGCCCGTTGTCCCCCTGGCTCCGTGGAGGACGAAAGTGCTAAGAAAGCACTTAGGCCTTCACCACCTAGAGCTACACAGTTCATCCTCACCTTGTCCGATGATCCAGATGACAATGTGTCAATTGACACTTTGTGTACTGGCAGTCAATCCCAAGTCACAGAATATCCACACAGTCCCTGACAGACAGATGACTACCCCCGGGGGTGACAAGCTGGCGAAGAAAGAAGACGAAGACAGAAGAGCGCCAGAAGAGGCCCTAGCCAGCAGGGTTCATCAACCAGGACCCAGGGAGGTTGACCGAAATCTTCGGCACCGCTCACATTTGTGAGTGGGGCCGTTCGTAAAGTAAGTTAACCCGCCCTGCACGAGGCCGGTCCAGGTCTACAGCGATGACTAGGGTAAAAAGGCAATAGTCCTGCCTGGCCCTAGCATCCGAGACCGTCATCATGCCAAATGGATATTGGCGCGCCGTCTGTATGTTTATATGTCTGTCTGTCAGTGGACCACTGACATACAAATACACAAATGACATGCAAGTTCAGATAAAATTGTTCTTTTCGGACCTCAAAATGTCCATTTTCATCAATATGGACCTTGATTTTTTTTTACGCCAATACTACTCATATATCAATAGATACATGAGAAAGTAAAATGTACATTTTTATCTTCATCAGCACTGAATTACTTACGTTGAAAAAAGAAGATGTAATACTCAATCGCTTCAGTTTTGTTGAATTTTCAGAAGATAATATCTGAAGAGCTGCCTTGATGTATCTCGAATGACATGATATAACATCATGACAAAAATTTAGATCTTCGAAATATATATCCTTTATATTTTTTTTTAGATAAATTTGCTGAAAAGAACATATTTTAATAGTAAGGATCGTAAACCTACTTCACTATGGAGTTATCATTCCATGTTAAAAACAGAACTATCAATAAGAAAAAACGTAGACATAAAAAAAGTGCTAATTTATTTGCCATGCCCAACTAACAATTTGATGTTTTATTCTTGTCGAAAGAATGTTTACAAAACACTTTTTATAAAACATGACTATTGTTATAAATGTTTTCATAACGTTTGTAAAGCGCTTATAAACGCAAAATGGGCACAGGTTTATATAACATATTAGTTCTTTAGTTTATTTTATAAAGGTTGCACCAGATGTTATAAAATAGTTTTATAAATATTTACAGAGATGTAATAAAACAACGATATACGATACTTACAAAATAGTTTTGAAGGGAGCTGTTATAAAACTAAAAATGATTTAACATGGTGCCAGTTATAGCGCACTAATCGAGTTACTACATAACCTATTTTATTAGAATTTCTTTATAGTCTGCCTTGCAACTTTTTATTACATCCTACAATACCTATAGGAGTTATTTATTTTTTAACTGCTTCTCTTTGTAATATTTCATCCCGTGGATATTTTGTAAGATTATGAAGGGACTAAAATGATGGCGTAAGAAATATTTGATACGGTGTGAAAATTTAACTAAAAGGAAGCCTTGTTTTGCCTCAGCAAAATGGATTTCACTTGCGAAGAAAAATTTTCTGTGCAAAATGTGCTATATATACTAAGAAATTTTCAAGGGCCATGGAATTAATCAATATTACTTCAAATTTTAAAAATCAACTCAAAAACTAAATTTTTCGTTTTGTTCATTTTATTGGTCTAAACCATTTTTCTCTGCACATTATATGTTTAATAATGATAATTTGTTGCAAAAAAGGTCAAATTACAAATATTTCGATATTTATTAATTAATTTTTATTTTTCATTCAAAATGGCTACCAGACAAATAAGGCAGTTAGGTCTATAAGCATGGCTTCCGCTTTATAATTCATTTTTATCACGACTGCAACCATTACAAAACAATTGTGTCGTTAGACACTGTTATAAAACATATTACAATTAAAACGTGACAATATGTACAGCAGGGACGTATTTAAAAAACCCAAAGTGATGATTTGGGCTTGGCATTGATTTTAATGACAAAATTAAAGTTTGGCTTTTAAAATAAAATCACACTAACTCCGTTGAGATTTGTTTAGTTAAAATGTTAGATGAAATAAAAATTTAGAGATAAAAATACCTCTAACCGAGAAAATCAACAACAAAGCCAAATTTTTATTTCTTTTAATTTATTTTAAATTTCCATTATTACGAAAAAAAATACTCAATTAAAAAGAAAAGTAAATAGTCTGCATCGTCTAGGTACCAGTGGCGGAAATATCATACAATAAGAGGGAGAAGTCCGGTGGAACGACAAGTCATCTTGGGGGCGTCCGCCATATTGAATTTAGTATGACGTCATTTTATTTTTGTATTCTTCTCAGCAAACCCTTTTATTTGATACCCATATCATGATGGTAGATAAGAAAATTTTGTCCGCCATCTTGGGAGCGTCCGCCATATTGAATTTAGTGTGACGTCATTTTATTTTCGTATTCTTCTCAGCAAACCCTTTCAATTGATACCCATATCATGGGGTCAGACATCTTTGGGAGTCCGCCGGATTTAGAATGACGTCAATTAGCTAACCATGCATTGTCATCCAAACTAAACGTGTATACAAAATTTCAGTTCAATCGTTTGAGAATAACTGTTTTAAAATTCAGTTGCAAGATTTGATTTGATTTGATTTGATTTTAAACAAATAAACTAACTAACATATAAACATGTGAAGTTAAATAAAAGCTTGTAAAAAGGTTTTCTCTCAACGGCAAAATGCCGGGTTGAATTCTTTGATTTGAAACTGTTTAAAAGGCACCGGGCGTAGGTTTGAATCCGTGGGTCCAGATGGTCCAGTTGGTAATGACAATCTGGAAAACCCGGGGTCGCTGGTTGAAGCCCCGCTCTATGCCATGCATTTTTCAGACGATTTATGCGATAACTATTGTTAAAAAGAATTGTGTTTTCTTTTGCAATAAATAAAATGTAATTACCAAAAATTGGGGAGGTATACCTCTTGCGAGTACTCCGCGCATTTGTGGGGCCGAGGCAAAAGGGCAGTTTCTTGCCTAGTGATAAAAATAACTCTTGTTTGTGGGCTGTAAATTAATAAATAACTATATTTCCTCTACCATTGTGGAGGTAATAATATTCATTTATTAATTTACAGCCCATTTCAAACCAAGATCGTGAAAATATAATAGAACAATGGTATTAATTTATAGTATACGTAATTGTGACTATTCACTAATAATTATTTGTCTAACTACGACCGTACTACCACAACCACCTACTACATTCTTTGATACTACTCATTAACAATTAGTTATGGCTAACTACGGTCCTGTCCTCTAGATTTGTGCAAACTGATGGTCATGTTGAGAGTGTGCGACTTCAGATGGCGCAGTAGGCTTACTGTCACACAAGCAACGCTTATTGAGCTTTAATACAACAGTTTTGCTGAGTAAGATCTGATTTAGCTTTAGCTGTGTTAAACTGTTTTATAAAAGCTTTTTTGGTAATACTTACACAACAATATAATACTAAACTCATTTTATCTGCAACATTTAAGCAACAGATTTATACTTTACTGGCCCAAACAGTGTTCCGGTGGGACTAACCTCAAAAGTACTCCGTTTTCTCAACAAAACAACAAATTTTGATTTTTAAATAATTTTTGCCAGTCATTTTGTCCTTTATTCAGGTACGTATAGCAAGGTAAAAATGGGCAACTTTATATATATAAAAATTATACTAATACTATAGTGTTATATAGGTATGGCATCATGCATTTACTTTTTTTAGGATGTTCAAAATCATACAGACAGTTGTTTCCATTTGTTTATTCTTTGTGAATTGGACATATTTAGAAACTACACATTTTTTGGTACACTACTTTCCACGAAATTAAAAAGAATATGGCGGCGCATCCTACAAATGCTATAATGTTTTATAAAAAATTCCATTGTACACATTTTTATGCAAAGAAATAATTTTGTGCTATGTAACTGTTTTTTAAGTATTCTATTACAGTAGTGTTCCATCCAACTATATAATAATTTTTTTAGTAGTTGTATTCGAGTAAAGTATGTTCTATGTGGCAGTATGTTCCGTAGAAAATATTTAAAAAACTGTTTTATAAATGCTCATATATAAACACCTAAGGAATAGTTTTATAAATGTTTGTAAGTTGATGAAAATGTGTCAATTTTGTTCTATAAACTAATATGTTCTATAGCGATTGTTGTATAAACGTTTACAAAACAACAGAAAACCAGCTGTCTAAAATGTTTTATAAATTTGCTCTAAGAACATTCTTAAAATAAATTTAAAGAAACATTTTGCTGCAAGAAGCTAAATACTCACCTAATCAGTATTAATAGAATAAAACTGCCTTTGAACAGCAGTAATATAACTGCAATAAAACAAATTTGCACTATTATTCAAAAATTATAGAACATAATTGTTAGTTGGGTGCTTAAAAGAAAATCGGAGGGCTATAAGCCGAAAAAAATCTAAAATTTTTACCAAGAAACATATAATAACATTTCTACAAACAGCTGACAATGAAATATATTTGGATTTAAAGGTGATTTTTTTCAATATTCTTTTTACATTTTCAATAAAATATTTATTTTTTAAGGTCTTACTGATTTTTGGAGTGGAGGGTGCCTGTAGAAGAGCGGAATTGACGAACTTATTAAAAGAAGATCTTATAAATAAAGAACGTTGCTTCAAAGTTTGAGTTAGAAATACAAAAACAAAAATTGATAGAGAATTTTTTATAATAGTAGATTGATTCGACCTTTACTTGATGAAAATCCATTTTACAAATAACCACAAAATAAACTTATGTTTGATTTTTTATAACCCCAGGAGACATAGAAGGTGTTGATATGATGAATACTGTTAAAAAGTATGCTGAAATAAGACCTCCAAATTGTACACAATCGTTTTTTCGTTACATATAGAAATAAGAAATGTGTTAATATACCGATTGGTATAAATACAATTGTAGCAGTACCCTATGAAATTGCCAATTTTTTTAAACTATCCAACCCTAGATGGTATACTGGACACTGTTTCCGACGTTCCTCAACGTCAATACTAGCGAATGCTGGAGCAGAACTTTTAACGGTAAAAAGGCATGGTGGATGGAAGAGTAATGCAATTGTAGAGGGGTACATGGAAACCTCTGAATAAAAGAAAACTGCAATTAAAATATTAGGTGAGAGTACTTCATCAGCATCACAAAGTAAATTGGATGTTTGTACCACTGTTAATACAAAGGCAACGTCTTCCTAATCTGGGGTTAATCTCATAAATTGTCAAAATTGTGTGATTAATATTTACAATAAGTAGTGTTGATTATTTAGTATTGATTATTTATTACTTGTAGATATTATGTGTTGACAATAAATAATATTGATTAATTACTAGTTTTTTTAAGTATAAAAAATTTAATGTCGAGCGTAGATAAAATCTTGTATATTATACATGCCATATCTGTATTTTATAGCACTCATCTGTTTACAGAACTCACCTTCGGTTTGTTCTGTAAATTTCAGATGCGTGCTATAAAATACCTCATATGGCACTTATAAATGGCTATTATCATAGTGTCAAAAAATAATTGTTATAGTGCACTAGTTTTGTGCTAAATTTTCAGTGTTCATATAATTTTGGACATTAAAAAAATCACCCGTCAAAAGTATAAGGTAAACATATTGTCTATTTAGTATTATATTTTTGCACATGAAATTATTCGTGTTCGCACACGAACTGATTCCGCCACTGATAATCGTGAAATGACTACCTGAGATTCGGTTTCTACTTATTACACAATAATTGAATATATTTGTTTCAATTTATATGAACAAGACATTCAACAATGTCACTTTTTGCTGTGTATATACCTACCAAAAAATGTAATTACTCCCTAGAAAATTGTATACAGTTTTCTAGATCTTTTGCTATAACTACATAAACATCCTATATACTTATATATTTTATAAATTTAAACCACAGACTTTGTTAACGACTGAAAAAGGGGATAAAATAAATTACACCTGATAGTTTGATGTCTAAATCAACAATAAGTTTTCTCCACAAAACAATGAATCCACTAAAAATATATAATTCCTACATTTAAAGTAAATAAAAGATGTGATATCAAAACAATTCTTACTCTACTTCCCATAGGTCCACAAGGTAATTCTTTACTTAAAGTTTGAATAATTGCCCATGATGTCGCAATATCGCTTTCCATTGGTGCGTGGTTAAAACGGTTGGAATCTTCAGGATTATTTAGAATTTTTTCTAAAATTAGAATTTTTGTTTATATTACGAGTCACTGACATATGATTATTCCCCCCCTTAATTTGTTATTCTTTCAACTTAGTGAAACAATATTATACATAGCCAATACATAAATAAAAAAATTTCATTTATCATTCCTGGTTTGATCGAAAACAACTCAAATTTTTTTATCATGACAGTCTCTAATAGATTTAGGATATTGTTTGAAACTATACCTTTCATTATAAGCAAATATTACTAAACTTAGAGCACATGATGTTTATATTAGTTTCTCCTGTTTTTTGTTTAAGTTAGCCCTCTACAACTTGTACAGTTTAATCAACAAGTTGGTTGAAGAGGTAATATTTCTTTCATGTAATGTGTTTTAATTAAATTTATACAGGGGAAGAACCAAGCAAGTCCACAATTACAGGAGGAAAACTAACAAAGTCCACGGGTAACATTGTGGTGTGCTTACAACATAATAATTTGTTGACCTAATGAAAGGAAAAATAATATTTATGTTTATATGTACTTTTTACTTTCTTATACCTAATACAAGGAAGTATAATAATCGTGATTTTTTTTCGAACCTCATTCAGACTATTTTCCGAATGTGTGTATGTGTGTGTGTGTGTGTGTATGTGTGTCTGTCTGTGTGTGTGTGCCTGTCTGTCTGTGTGTATGTGTGTATGTGTGTGTTTCTGTGTGTGTGTCTGTCTGAGTGTGTGTCTGTCTGTGTGTGTGTCTGTCTGTGTGTGTGTATGTCTGTGTGTGTCTGTCTGTGTGTGTGTCTGTATGTGTCTGTCTGTGTGTCTGTCTGGGTGTGTCTGTCTGTGTGTCCCATCCCCAATTTCAATGTCAATATCAGTAACATATTTCAAAATTAATTTATAATATAAATAATTACCAAATATCAACTCGCTCGACGAATCTCTGTTCTTACATTCAAACGTTTTATAAAATCCATAATGTCTAAAGTCAGTATAAATTATTTCAACTTTAGATTTAATAACCATTTTTTTTAGATATTTCAGCTCACCTATTATCTGACTGTAATTCAAATATTTCTTCGCTTCATCGCATATCTGAAAAATCAATTTCATTGGTATAATAATTGAACTATACCAAATTATTTGCAAGAATATTACCCACAGTTCTTCTAAATATTTCAATTTTCGGAAAAATTTCAAAATGTCATTAAAGAGAAAGTTTCTTTCAGCAATCTTCAAACATAACGACTGCAACACATTTTCGAAATGAGGAAATGGAGTCATATAATGTTTGTTTTGAACAGAAACAGCAAGTTTCTTTAACTAAAATAAATATGAATTATGTTAAGTGGCATATCTCAGGTTCAAGCGAGCATTTCAAGTGATTTTTAGGTAACGGAATAACACAAGCCATTAAATACAAAAAGAAAATAAGTACACTATAGGAAATTTCAATGTTCTAGTTATTCATTTTAAACATTTACATTTCCCTTTATATGTTAATAATAACAAAACAACATAATATCAATGCCTACGTTTTTCGCTCAAAACATGTTTTTTTATTATTTTTACCTACTTACAAATGACAATTTGCTTCATACCGCTTAAGAAATTAATGTTTTAGAAATATTTCATCACAAAAATAAACGTTTAGAAAGGTTTGGTGCAAGATATTCCAATACTTAAAAATTCATACAATTTTTTAATATAAAACAAGTTAGGTTTAACTGCAATGTTTTAAAGACATTTTGTAAGAAATAAACCTGTTATGCTAGATAAACAAAACACCACAGAAATTAGACAACCCCCGAATCCAAAGCAGAAGTTGCACGGGTGAGGGTTACACTTATGAAAAAACGCTGACACAACCATTCTCATCGACATTGCCAGTGCCGGTGGCGGTATTCGAACTCGCAGCTACAATGGAGAGATTATCTAGTCACACTTGCTATCACGCTCTAGCCAACTACTCCACCGAGCCAGATATCTGGAATTATTAGATGTATAACATTTATTCTTAATTATATTTATTGGGGTTTTCAAGAGAGTCTAAAAATTCCAATAAGGCACCCTTATAATGTTAATAATTGCTATCCAAAATAAGTTTGCATCATCTAATTTCTTTATATTAATGGTTATAAAAAAACATAAAAGGATTAAATGTATTAGGTGCCCCTCTGGAACTTTATCATGGAAGTGGCTCAAAAAGTAACAGTACATTTTGAACTTTACACATTATCAAGGCCAGTGTAAACTAAAAAGTCGACGCCCCCTTCCCTCATTATAGTATTAACAGTAGGCCTCATCTCCTTTTCTCCAAATCTTTTATAAAATTTGTCACACTTTGCACAAATCAGATGTTGTAATAAGAAAATTCAAAGAGTTATATGCATAGTTGATACAAAAACATGTATTGTGCAGGAAATACTGAGTATCGTATGTGTAAAATGGGCTTAATATGTAGGTATGTAAAGTGACCTTAAGTATGAACAAAGGTTAATGTGACCAAAGCAAAGAACCTCAGTTTCTTATTTATTTATTTAGCAATTAATAATTAAACAGAAGATATTTTACCAGATGGTTACAAATTATAACTATTATGTTTGTTGTGCTTTCATAACATACCACACAAATCAGACAACCCTCATATCCTAAGGCAAATGTACAGGAGGTGGGGGGATATTTAAAAAAACATACACACAAACGCTCCCTTCAACCTTGCCATCTATCAGAGTTAAAACTCGAATTCAGGAGCAGATAGATAGTGACCATACCCAGTCCTGTATGCAAAATTATCAATTAATGCAGTAATACTAATAACTAGCTTGGCATATACAATTATATCGCTCTCAATAACAACCGTGGCCGGGTTTACAAGCCTTTTCCGATCATGAGTAATTTTTTATTACTTTTAACCATAAAAACTCACCACTTGCCATGTACAGAATAGAGTAAAGCAAAAAGTAAACAGTAAAAAATTTAATTTATCTTAGGGAGATAACTTGTTTCTAAGAAAAAAGGGAAGCTTACAGGAGTTGGTTCTAAGGAGTGACGGCAGGTGAAATTTAGGCTGTCATATCTTAGTATTGGAGCATGGGACCCAAGGCATATAGTGGAGCGAAATCTAGCTCGAAATCGTAAATAATTTTTTTTCAAAATAGAACCACATATTGATATCGATATATTCTTGTTAAGAGTACATCATTTACTACTAGATGGCAAATTACGATATTTTTCGCTGGTACCGATTTCTTTTATTGACGAAAATGTTTCTAAATAACCATTTTCCCATTTTATTGTCCCCAACCCAATATCTAAAGAACTGCTTAAGATATTTCAGTATTCTTTTTTTTTTTTTGTAAAAACGCCAATTCATATTTTTTGTAGTAAAATTTTCAGTAGGCGATAAATTTTTCTATTTTTAGTTTTTCTGACATATACGATACGAGTAAAATGAGGCCAAAACTTTGAAAAAGTTTTTAAAAACGAAAACGACGTATGGGCTACGATTTTTGAGAAATGAATATTTTAATGGAAGCGTCGAGTCACAGTCTTCCACCATTCTATTTGTATTTGTATTGTTTTTTGCAAGAAATTTTCCTCCAGTTTTGAGAACGAAATCAGAGAGTATTCAAAATTTTTAATCATCTAAAATATTTGACATATAAATTTAATTTTCAGGTTAATATTTTTTCAGGAGAGACTTTTTGGCAAAAACATTTTTTTTCAAAATACCAACGTCCTTTTGGCGCACAGGTTTATATAACACACTTTTTAAATAACTTATAGGACAGTGGCTTAATACCTAAAAAAGGTGCAAAGAAACGTAAAAGGATGCCACAAATACATAACTTGAAAATATAATAAAAATGAAAATAATTAAACTAAAATAAAAGTTTTAATACTGTTACTATTCATAATGTAATGTAATACATATTATGTATTACATTACATTACATATTGATTACATTACACATTATATGGATGACAGGGTGCTGACCTATTGCAATTTAATTCTTTAGTGACTAGCCCAACATTGCTCCTTTTTCTGTGAAAATGGAGTACTATATACTTATTCACTTTTCAACAAAAATCTTAAAATCATTAATTATTAGTCTCGTTATTAGTAGCAATTATTCATAAATAATTATTTTAGGAATAAGACACCTAGTTACTTGCAAGCTATTGTATTTAATTATATAAATCATAAAAAAAAGTTAACTCTAATATTGTCGATGTTTTCATTCATTGTAAATCCAGTCATTGTGTCACCCAAGGGTTAAAACATTACCTTATTGAATTATAAAAACATTAAAAAAAAATTTTGTAGATCCGGATCGAAGAAGAATTTTATGTAATTTGATCTGCTGAATCCGAATCTGAAATATATTTGGCCCATTAATCCCTCAAAATCTGAAAAAATCGCAAAAAACCGAAAAAATAGCAAAAAATTGCAGTTGAAAAAATTGAAAAAAGTATGAAACACGATTAAATACGTTTCCTGTATATTTTTATGCATAAAATACAAGTTTAGAATCTGAAAATGTGAAAAATTGTAAAATCTATAAAAAATGACGTATAAACAGAATGAAAATTTTTTTCATCAACATAATCACAATTTTTTGCCATTTTTAGCAATTTTCGAGGGTTTTTTACAATTTACTTAGATTTAAAATGGCTTATGGTCTAAATATACTTTAGATTCGTATTCAGCGGATCGAAATACATAAAAATTAGGCTTGGTTTAGATCCACACAATTTTTTTTATTACCGAAACACCCAATTTTCGCTATTTTTTACGGTTTTTCAATTTACTCGCTATTTGAGGGTGTACGGTCCAAACTGACTTCAAATTCGGATTCAGCGGGTCGAAATACATGTCGGAAGGTAGGTGGCGTCAAATGTACAACTTTTTTTTTTTTGTGTGCCGGTGCTATCAAGGCTAAACAAAGGTTTGCAAAAAAAAATTGCGATTGTGTGCCACAACAGGTCATTTTTCAACCAAATTATAAAATATTTGCAAATCATTTTTTTTTTCAGAATCATAAATATATAAGCAGATTTGAAATTATAAAAAAAAAATATTTTTTTTTTACAAAGTACCTTTTTCAAATTTGCAGTGAAAAATGAATAAAATAAAATTTCAAAACGGATATTTTCCACCTGATTCTGAAAAAAAAATGTTTTGCAAATATTTTACAAATTGTTTAAAAAATAACCTGGGAGATGCACAATTTTTTTTCTGCAAGTTTCAATAACAATTTTTTTTTTGCCGAACTTCTTCATTTAGTCTTGTATTTAGGGCCTAAAGTCATAAGGCATACATTTTAATTATAACAGATAAAATGTCATTGCCTTAACCAAGTAAAAAAAGTAAAAATAATTTGAAGATGCAAAATATTTCAGGCAGTTTTCTCATTTCATATGGCTTGTGAAATACTTACTTTACAATATGAGTCGACATCTGTACAATTTATTCCCAACTGTGTATCAATAGCATAGAGTTCTTTTAGATTTTCTAAATTACAAATTAATTTTCTTAGTTCCTCACTTGGAATCCAATACAAATAATTAATATTTAAAACTTGTATGTTAGTGTAATTTATATTTTCCTTTATCAACTTATATAGGGAGAAATTCTGGAGGTCAAATTGTCGAGAAAAATCTACAAACCTAAAAATAAATGTACATATATTCCTACCAAATTATTTTGCTAATATCTTGAGTAGGTTACTTACCGAATTAAACTTTTCTCGTTTAAATAGCATTTTCGAGTCTCATAGGCAGTGCAAAATTGTAGTAAATCATAAGTATTTAAATAACTTAATATTTTTATTAAAATTTCAGCAGGTATTTGATCCATAATAAATTAGGTTTAACCTTTTTAAAAGTAAAATTCTAAAACTCAAAATAAAATTACTGTTGCTAAAGCATTTTCTACCTGAAGAAAACTTGGCACTAGTAATGTATTTTTCGCCTTCCATCATCTATCAATAAAATGAGATAGAAGTACATTCAATATGCATTGAGTGCTAAGTTTTTATCAAGTAGAAAATTGTATCAAGCAATATTAATTTGCTGCACTTTCAATTATATTTTATTTGAAAAGTTAAATGTTTGCCAGGAGTTTGAAAAGGTAAATATGCAATTTTTTTTGTTACTGTTGAATAAACAGTAACAAAAAAATTGTAAATTTCCTTTTTCAAACTCCTGGCAATGTTACAAATGCACCATCAGACAATGAAATGTGAAGTAATTAGACTTTTCTAGTAAGTAGACACAAAATGTAATTATTTTAGGCAAAGTAATAGTTATTCTGAAACAATTATAATTGTAACATTTTTACACTATTTCAGGAGAAGAAGTATGCTCATGTTTTTGGTCTCAGGTATTGATTCAGCCACTGAAAATTGTGAAATGACTACACGAAAAGAAAACTATTCTATATCAAAGTAATCGACAACTCTTGAATTTTTATACTTGTCACTAGAAAAATATTACTTGGCATAATAAATTATTATTGTTTCAATAATATACCAATTGTAAACCAAGAACAGATATATTTTTGAGTTTCATTAGCGCAAGTCCTTAAGTCAATATAAGTTTGATTCCTTGAAGTATAAGTATGTATTAAATATACTCTTAATAGTACACTTCTTTCGAGTACTGTTAACCGTGAGAGTAAGTATAAAGACATCTTGAAGTGAATTCTTATTTAAATGTTTTTCTTGACATAAGAATATTACTCTTGGAATAAAACTACAAACAACTTTGCTGGGAGGATTATACAAACTATTAATCCAATAACTGTTATCCTGGATTGAATACATGCTAATCTAACTGTGAAGTGTTCTAATACTGTACTTTGTTCATAGATGTTCATTATTATGAAATAATTTATATTTGTAAAGTTACGCGTGAAAATGAACATTATGAACTGTGAAATAGAAGTTAATGAGTCTATGATAGCAAGTTGGGAATTGGAGTCCTTAATTTCAATATTAAAAGGCAAGTTTAATAATTTTGGTTTTACTGCATGCAAGCTATTTTAATTACGTTATACTTTACAAGAAATGAATACACGTCACTATATTGTAGGTGAAAAGGTATTCATCTGAAGTTTAATGGTTGTGTATAGTTTTCTCAAGTTATGTTTCTTTTTGATAATTTTTGTTTGTGTATTATATACAATCTATAGTCAAGATCTGCATTTTTATTGTAGTGGCGTTTTATTATACAATACATATACAGGGTGACTGGTAAGTCGGCTTATTCCTTTGAGGGTGGGTTAGTAGAACTCATTTGCAATTGATTTAAAGATCTAATAGTTTTTGAGATATTTTATTTTTAAAATAAAAAAAATAATAAAACTTTATTTAATACATCAGTTTCCTGTGTTAGTTTAAATAGTTATGTAACAATAATTAGGTTAAATTCTTTAACAAGATAAAAAGATGAGCTAAAAAAAACTACATTTGTGAAAAAAATTTCAACCCAATCGTACATTCATAGGAATATATTTTTAAAACTTGATAATAATGCATTAAACGTGCAAATTATTTGAAAACTTCTCTACTTTAGGTATATATTACTTTTCGAATGACGTATATATGAAGTTTTAAAAACTATATTTTACTTCCATAAATAATAGAAAAATACTAGGTACAGGTAGAGCGTCCATTGTTTTCAAATTAAAGAGATACAGGGTGTTTCGAAAAACATGTGCCATCGCTTAAACAGAGATTCTACACTCAAAAATAAGACAAATATAAATAATTCCTCTCAACATAGGTCCATTTTTGCTTCGTATCTGATATATTGAAGTTTTATTTTTATTTGCGTTAACTGTAAAAAATATATATGCCACTGATTTTTTTTAATTTTTGATAGCCCAATTATGTAGAAAGTTAATTGCCGAAAAATTTCACCTCTTGACGTTTTTTAGATATCGGCATCGTATAGAAGATAAATACAATTTTTAAAGTCTTTTTAAGTCTATTAAAAAATAATAATAAAATAATGCTATTATGTATCCTACATAAAAAAATTGCATTTATCTCCTATACTGAAACCTAAATCTAACAAAGATCAAGAGGTGACTTCTTTTCAGCAATTAACTGTCTACATAACTGTGCCATCTAAAACTAAAGAAGTCAGTGGTGTATATATTTTCTTTACAAAATTAACTAAAATAATAAAACCAACATTCTGCATTTCAAGTACGAAACAGCAATGGACCCATTTGGTTAGTAACTATTTGTCATATTTTTGAGTGAAAAATCTCCACTTAAGCGATGACACATGTTTTTTGAAACACATAAGGGCCAGGAAAGTTTAAAAAAGAAAAAAATAATAAAATGTCTCCAAAAATTGTTAGGTTTTGCATTATGCATATTATAGTTAAATCAGTTACAAATGAGCTCTATTAACATTCCTTGAAAGGAATACGGCGATTTACCATTCATGCACCCTGATGTATACCTATATATAACATTATTATTATTAATCAATGACTTTCTGAAGTCATTAATATTAATTTAGTATCAGTGTAGGATTCAAGTTCTTTGTTCTTGCCAAAAATGCTAAGATAATATGTTAATTACTATGTATTTTAGCTACCTATTTACCGTTTGCATGGAAATTTTGTGAATATTCAAATGGGCTTAAAAATTTCGGTTTCATATGTACAAAATATGGCATAACAATTATACCTGTTTGAAAGTTCGAGCATACTTTTCTATTATATAGTTAGCTACAATGATTTGTTTAAATTATTTATGCTTTAATAACATAAATATTGTTTTCTAGGTCAAGAAAATTAACTAACGTTAGACAATATACTGGAAATTTCGGAAGAACAGATTATAAAACTTATTCCTCAAATCGGAAAGAGAAAAAAATTCATAAAACACTTAAAAGCACATAAAAAAATAATGTGCTTTCCTGTGGTAAATTTGTAGTCTCATATACAGTGTATTCACGAATGGACTTATACTTGTAAAATTTTTGTTGTTTTTCTTAATAAAACGTCATTCTTTATAAAAACTTATTCTAATTCTGAAAAGTTTTTAGCCAATCCCAGAAATTCAAATTTGATTCAAATAATTTATCAGTTTTATTTAAATATTGTCTGACGTTATTTGTGGCATTCTCTATATTTTTCCTCTTCTTTTTTGGGACTTCCTACCACATGATTAATTCTTCGTTATCTAAAAGAATATAGTTAGTTCCTCAGTATGTTACTAGAAAAATAAACATCTGCGCTTGTGACTTTACATCAAGAGAATAGTCAGAGGGTGTCTTTTTTGACAACTAATATGAGACAAAAAAATAATAATAATATAATTCCTTAACGTTTCACACTAATCAATTATTATTCATGCGCAGCAGCGATATATACACAAAAATTGTATCCTCAATAATAATGGAGCTAACCAAATTTTAAAAAACCTTTTTTTCTACTCTCCCCAACATTTCCGAAAATACCTATTAAATTCGTATTCATTTTCATTTGGTAGCGCACTGAACAGGTAACTCTATAAAATCGGGAGTAGGTCGTTCAATCTTCACTCTTGAGTATTGTTAAATACTACATTTAAATAGCGAATATTGTGGGTTGGTTGAAGGGAAGGAATGTCTGCTGAATCGAATTCAAGTAAAAAAACCTTTCCTTCAACTGCTCGATGAAGAGTGACAGGTCAATGTGTAAAACTGTCTCATTTTCAGAAGAAAAAAAACTATATCTAGATATGAGATATCAAAAAACATCCAAAACCATTTCTTCCAATTCGTCCACAGATCATTCTAATATGCCCGATAAAAACCTACAATAGTTTTATTTTACATTTTCGGAACCAATGAAATTTTTAGAAATTTCAAGGGTTTAATTGTGCACTCTGTATACAATGTCTTTTATCGTAGTTTGATGTCATGATTAAACCAGTTTATTACTGATGAAATTTGTAGAAAATCTTCAAGACCGTATCTCGATACCTATTGTTGTGAAAATTTTTTCAAAATTACACAAAAAATAACATTAGTGTCATTTGGCCAGTTGTTTACTCCAAAAAACATTATGCATGCTGTTATAAATTTATAAATTAATGATCGTTTCTGGTAAAACTGAAAATATACCAAAAAAATTAATTTTTACAAATCGAGTCCTCAAAATTTCAAATTTTTATGTTAAAAGACAAACAGTGGGATAAATCTGCTTTCCTGGTCATTTGGCATAACAAGCCAAACATTGCAATTTGTAAAACAATAACTAATATAAGTATAATAATGATACATTTGTTATGAGCATTTCAAGAAACATAGTCTTCATTAGTTACATTTGAAAGCTGTTGAACTGTGCGTTCTGTGCATAACATTATGTAGTCATTTTACTATATTATCTATACAAATATGAGATAATGAGAAACGTATGAAACATGAATGTACTTAATTAAGTTACGCTTTAACTTTTCAGCGAAGTTTTACAATTTTTTTTAGATGGGTAGATACTTTAAACATATACCTTTGTTGATCCAACTATCTCTTAACAATATTCCTGAAAAAAATTATTAATACATGTAAATATAAAAAAATATCATCACGTAACTTCTTATGCTCACGTATCAAATGAATAAATATAACATAACCTAATTCCAAATAACTTCCCGCCAAACCGTTATTACATTTGTCAAAAGACAAGGGTGCATTCATCATCCAACGATTAAAACGCTTTATCGGTTTTTTCTATTCTTGTTTTATAGAGTGTTAAACAAAGATAAAGCAAAGCGTACAAAACACTTAATCGCTTGGGATGGATGAGTGCACCCATTAGATGCAGACAAATAATGTTCTCTCTCGGTACATCCCCGTAGTCCGGAAATCCGAAACAGAACTGTCAATTTCAAGCATTTTAATTATTGCTTAGACCGAATCTCATAATGCCGAAAAGCAATCAAATTACTTAAAATTGACAATTCGTTCCGAACCATGGGGGTATAAGTACCGTCTGATTGGGTGCATCTTCTTTTTTATATAGGGCACGGAGAAACGCAAGGGTTTTGCAGTGCTTTATCATTGTAAAATAGTTTATTTCACTTATTTGCAACAAAAAACGTCGGCTTGTTTTTGACGGCGGCAACGAAATCAAAGAAGCCGACATTTTTTATGTTGCAAATAAGTTTGAAATAAACTGTTCTAGTTTGATTGAATACTTTGTGCCCTTATTTTATAAAGCATTAAGCAAGGATAAATCGTTCAAAACACTTAAAATATTTTATGGGTTTTGGAACGATTTTATCCTGTTTTATAAAGTAAGGACCAAAGCATTTTAGTATTTTAAGATAGTTTTATGTGTTGAGGTGAGTTGATGCATCCCTATATAAACGGGCTTTTGAACATAATATAAAGAAACGAAAATTAATTAAGAACAGACTTGTTTTACTTCTAAAAGATTTCTCGCATATACCTAAATAAAACTGCTACAAAGGCGTAGGATTTCCATTAAAGTATTTAGTTAAATTTGTATAAAAGAATTTAGATACCTAGATAATTACAAATAAATAAACAGTCAGTTCTTCATATTCTCAAAATCACTAAAAACATCTCAAATAAATAACCAGGGAAATACTTTGGACAAACCAAGATTTATAAAGTAGAGTTTATAAATCTTGGGAAAAACCACAGAAATACAATAGGTTGCGATACTTGCCGCAACGGCACTGAATTCTTAAATTTAAAAACCTCTTTTCTATTTGCATTTATTTGCGCCGTTTTCTAATTTTACTTGGTTATTTCGATTTTTTTAAATAAATTTGTGTCCAGTAATCTATTTGCACTAGATTTAGCTTACTTTCACCATAATGTTTATATTGTGTATTAATTCGTTATTTTGTCAGCTCAGGTAAAAAAAACAAATATGTATTAAACTTTTATTATGATTAACGTTTTTGAAACCTTTTTGGTTATTAGCAGCACAAAAGTGCTCGGAGAGCAGGGCAAGACCAGGGAAGTTGCCTGGTAAGTTATGTTTCACATTTATCGTGTTTAATTTTATATTTTTAATAAGAAAATACCTACTCATTGTACTTCCCATTATTGTAATTTCTGTTTTAAGGAAGCAACTGAAATTATTGTGCTTTTGTCAAGAAATCATTATTTCTATTCTATATATTATGTTATTTTTTGTTATATTCTTATTTTATTGTAGTTTTATTCATTATATATACCATGTCTAGCACCAAGTGTGGACAGTTAAAATAAGAATATGAGCAATGGCTATGAACTAGGATAAAATGAGATAAAATAAGACACACCCAGCAAACATAGGGACATGCTCAGTCTATGCCCCACCAGCCAGCTACAATACACACATTGTTACGTCCATCTCGCTTGTTCAATCGGTCTTTGTTAACAGTTGGCCACATTAGCCGTTTTACACATGGTATATTATTAGAATATATGTTTATTTTGTTATATTTTATTAGTCAATTGAATCGAATCTACCAAAAAATTTGTTTTAGTTATCTGACTATTTGGTGGTTTTTTCATGATATGTACTGATATTATTTCTACTTCAAGTTCTAGCAGGTGTGATATCTCAATCTCTTACATTTTTTTCACCACAATCAAAATGCTCTCAAATTCTTCAAAATTTGTTTAGAAGTTCAATGGTGGTTTTTTGAACTGTGAACGTTATTGTCGAAACGTATTTGAAATTTTTTTATCTCCATTACTTAAAAAATTTTATTTTTTGTTGAGATGATCATTTATGCAAATTAGTCCGTATGTGGTTATGTGAGTCATCTTAATAATAATAATTTTTATTGAAATAGAAAAATCCTAATATACAAAAATTTTACTAAGCAATGAGTATTTAAAGAAAAGGTATCTTCTATATACAATATATACATATAAGCATATATGCAGAAATGCACATATAAATATAATATAGACAAAGGAGAAATATATTATTTGGTTGTCTACTAAACTAATATTAAAAAAATAATAAATTTGAGTCATTTACATCAACGACCAATAAAATAAAAGACCAATAAAATTATGTCTGAATAATGTTAACGCTTACAAACAATTTTTGATATCGATTTAACGATATGGGGTAAGCTCTAAAAAAAAATTCTAATAAAATTTCAAGTAAAAGTCAATACTTTCATTATGAGGCTCATTTCGAAATTTTTGATTGATACAGGGTGATTTCAAGCATTTTTGTAATAATTATTAATTATTACTCATTGTCATAGTGACATAATATACCTGAAGAAAATCTTCATGAGGGTATATCATTCTAAGGGTTAACAAAATGTTTGTATTTTTGAACCTAACAGGGTAAGGTGATCAAGTAAATTTTCGTAAATGCATAATTAAGCCTAATCTAAATTCAAAACTTTTACTCAAAATATTATGGAATAATTATATTCACTATTTTTTTCATTCTACATTTCACCTTGTACTGTTCAACCGATTGTCAGAAAGTGTTTGAAAAGGTTAACATTAGTCATAATTTCATGTAAGATCCTAGGGCAAAACTCTCCTACACTCCTCTGCTTTCCAGATATATTTCCAGAGGATGGTCTAACGGCTACACGACAACTGTCTATGTAGTACATCAGAGTCCGGGAGGTGGTCACTTATCCGTTCACTTCACTCCTCCCTGCTGGGAAGAGTCAGAATTTCCTTTCCAACTTTAGCAGGTCTTTCGCTTCTCTCACCTTTAGGGCAGTGATGAGGATTTCCCTCTCCGCCATTCAGGCAATTGCTAGATATTTAATACTATTTAAAAAAATCCAATTGTAATATTACACAGTGAAAATTATCACTACTCGAAAATTTTGCAGATTGTATATTTGTATTGACGAAAGTGAAGGCAATGAGGAAACTTGTTGAGAACAGTAAAAATTCATAATTTTGTTAAACAAATCAAAGTTCCTTGTAAGGTTGTCATCAATATTATAATCTGACATATTATATTGTTTTAAATAGAAACTAAAATAAAAGCTATAAAAGCCAAACAATCTTTTTTTGCGTTTACTATAACAGAAACAATAACCTAGACATCGAACAAATTTTGTAAGTGCCCAGGCAGAAGAATCCAAAATTTCAACAATGGATGATGCGAGGACAGTATGGTGTGGAAATTTATCGGATAAAGTAACAGAAGATATACTTTTTGATCTCTTTTTACAAGCTGCTCCATTGGAAAAAGTAAAAATAGTTAAAGATAAAGACGTGAGAAAATCAAATTTTGCTTTTATTATTTTTAAACATCAAATATCAGTCAATTATGCATTGAAGTTATTGAATGGAATACGTCTTTTTGATAAATCAATTATTGTTAAACCTAGGATTGTAAACTTACAAAATCAGTCTGTCAATAGAAATATACTGCGTAATGATCATCAGAATAGATTAAATCAAATAAATTATAACGAGGTATTAAAAATAGGACAATTAAGCCTTAATCAATCTAGTCAATCTAATTATGATCCACCCAATAATAATAATAACAACAATAATCACCTGGGGCATTGGGAACATAACATTTATCATAGTCAAGAAGGCAGACAAATAGAATGTATGAAAAATTATAAAAATGATGAATATCATAATAATAGACAAAATGCTTCAATTCATCAAAGAAGATATGACGGAAGAAATAATTTTAATGATAGAAATAATCATTTTTACTAAGAAATAGTTATCTATTCGATGATTTTATTTGAAAACGGAATAATTAAATATTTCATGTATCTACATTTTTATATTGTATTATAAATAAAATTAATTGAATATCCTATTTGCATGTATTACAAAATTAGCAGTTATTGAAACCTGTAAAAATATTGAATTTTTTCTTTAGCCATGATTATTTTGTCTAATTAATATTAATATTATTAATAACACCACATATTGTACAACCCCCTGTATACCTAAACTAATGTTGTGTGGGAGGGAGTACATATTTAGAGACAACAGACAAACCCTGTATAGTGAAAGTAATCTCTCCCAGTTAATTCCATTGCCATGCCCAGGGATCGAACCTGGAACAATTGGGTGAGAGCCAAGTGCGCTTGACTCATGACCATCTGTCATATTAATACATATTGTGAGAAAAAACTATAATTGTACAAGACCTTGACAAAGAAATTACTAGTATTGAGTGACTTTCTGTAATATCAATTTATGTTAAATTACTGCCAATCGTATACTTACCAGTGTGTAAAATAAGTTTTTTTTAACTGAAAAGTTAAATGCCAATTTTCGTTCTTATTACCTGCTCATCAATCTATACTGATAAAAAAAGTATTGGCATCGTGAGAAAAATCGAATTCCAGATTATGATGAAAATGGACATTTTGAGACTCAAATATAGAAATTTTTCTGGATCGGCATGCCATCTATGTGTCGCTGGTCATTATTGTGACCGCATTTTCTCAAACACGTTTTAACATGAAAACACGAAATTTTGCATCTGTTAGACCCAAGGGCGAAGCCTACTGAATATTAGAAATTGGTGAGGGAGAAAAAAAATTGCATCAAATCAAAAATTGTTCAGAATGAGGGAAATTTGCCGAAAAGAATTTTAAAATTTCTCGTAAGATTGACTGTTACTGTGAAGTAGTTCTTTTAATAGTTTTTTTTCTTTTTTGGCATTAGGCCATTAGCCATACAGCCAGACACAACATGGTGATATAGAGTTCTACCTACGTCTAACCTATACAAAAAGAAAGAGAAAAAAAATTATATTTGAAGACAGGCGAGGGAAAAACAAGGACACACGCTTCTCGTCCTGGGGTCTATCAGGACATTGTTTTTATTATAACAAACAGTTTTAGAGGACCACTTTAGTATAAAGGTTTAAAGACACAGGAAAACAACAAAGGATACAAAACTAACCCTATGCTGAATAATTTTCAAAGTAACATTTCCGTTTCAACTAAAAAACTGATAATGCAGTCAAACACTGTTTTACTATTGAGACTGAGTAGAGAAAGTATATTAAACGGAGACTGAATATTGCAATTCATAAGATTGTTATACAATGTGTTGCTAGTTGCTTTGTTTTTCGTGCATTCAAAGAAAATATGATCAAGGTCTCCTTTCGTATTACATGTTTTCACAAATATCAGAGGGCACTACTTTTTATTTTGTATAGGTGTGCTGGGTATCGAGCATGACCAAATTTCATACGATTTACTGTTGTAACATATTTTCGTGGAAAATCATAACCATCGTGCCAGAACTTAGTCGGCAGATCAGGATGTATAAGAGTATATCTTGTTTGACTAGAGGAACAGAAATCATACCATAAGTGTTTCCATTTGTTTTTTAAATTCGTTCTTGTAACTGAGAAAGCATCAGTGAGGCATAATTTTGGTTCATACGAAAATCCTGTGTTAATGTTTCTTTTGTTAAGGCGTCAACAATTTCATTATTTTTTAAACCTATGTGGGCTTTTACCCAAACAAAATATACTTCTTTTCCAGTTATCAATATGTTATGTAATATTTCTTTAATTTTTAGAATGCATGGATTAGTTTTAATATTGAGGGAAATATTACTTTCTAATGAGGTCAGAACCGATAATGGTAATGGTAATGGTGAGGGAGGCTGACGCCTGGCAAGTAGGCCACAGACGGGCCCTTTTTACCAACCCCCAGCTGTCCCCTCAGCCATGTGCTTCTCTTGCTCCCTCATCGAATCTTTCCGACCTTCTGATGAAAGTCAGGATGTCACTCATTGCGAGAGAGCTCATCTCCTCCCTTAGAAGCGCCTCAGAACCGAAGATACTGTGTCTCAGGCGCACAAACGCTTCACATTGTCCCAGGAAGTGGTAAGATGTCTCTTCATCACTCCTGCATCTTGGACATGTAGGGTCTTCCTCAATGCCTATCAATGATAGATGCCTCCTAAGTCTGCAGTGGCCTGTCAGAACACCGATTAAGAGATTCAGAGTTTTCCGACTCCGTCCCAGCAACCAGGCCGATCTCGATTTGTTCGACCCCGTCAGAACCGATAAAGAATCGGATAAAACTATTGAAGTGTCTGCATTAGATAAGTAAATATAATTCAGACCTTCATAAATAGCTGTTGCTTCTGCAGAGAAAATAGAAATTTGAGCGGGCAGTTTAAATTTTTCTTCCTGATTTATGGAGGGTATATAGTATGCACAACCAGTACCCACTGAGGTTTTAGAAGCATCCGTGTATACTACTAAAGGATTGTCCCATCTTTCTAAAATGAGTTTAGGATGTTCCTGCTAAGGTTCGGGTGATCGCTGTATTGTGGTATTATTATCTTTAAATTCGAAAAAAGGCAGAAATAGTCCAAGTTTGAAGTGTGCTTGTATGGGTCATCTAATAAATGGAAAATATTACTACAATTTCTAAGGGCACTACATAGAGGTGGAGAGTTTTTCTTTATCTTATTTGTTAAGTCATGTGTATTTAGATTATATATGTTTTTGGAGAGCAATACGTTGTTGATACTGATTTTAAGAATTAGCTTTTCACTAAGGTACTGCCTTCTTAAAGTGAGAGGGGGGACCAAGGCCTCGGCATGCAACGGATCAATTGGGGTAGATCTCATTGCTCCTAAACATATACGTAGGGCAATGTTTTGTAAAACATCTAATCTTTTTAAGAGAGTGTTGCTTGCAGAGCCATAAAGTGTACAACCGTAGTCCAAAATTGATCTTATGTATGCTTTGTAGAATAGGAGAGAAGTTTGAACATCTGCACCCCACCAAGTTCTTGTTGACATTTTTAAAAAATTTAAACTTTTATTACAACGGTTTATTATTTCCTCGATATACAAGTTCCACTTAAGTTTCTTGTCAAGAATAACCCCCAAGTATTTAACGTGCGTTTGATATGGGAAAGAAAATTCCCCAAGGTTAATGAGATTAATATTAGGACAGTTGTGCCTGGAGAAAAAGCAGACACTAGATTTATTTACCGACAGGTCAAACCCGTTAGAGATGAACCATTTTCCCAGTTGGGTAAAAGACTTAGATAACATTTCTAACGCTCTGTTTTAACTTCTACACTCTACATAAATACAAAAGTCATCGGCATATTGCACTATACCAAACTGAGGATTCTTTATTTTATGTATGTCTGCAGAATACAAGTTAAACAGGATTGGGCTCAACACAGAGCCCTGTGGAAGTCCCACACTGTTATAACGAGGTCCAATTAATTGGTTGTTAAAATCTCTGATGAAAACTAATCTGTTGGTAAATAGGTTAATTATCATATTTGTTACATTTGTGGGTATGTTAAAATTATGAATCAGTTTTTCCGCTAAAATATTTAAGTCGACAGAGTCGTACGCCCCTTTTATTTCTAAAAATAAAGCAGCTAAGGTATCTGAAGTGTCGTGTTCGATTTATTATTTACCTAAAACTTTTACTAGCGCATTCAGATAACATTGACAGCATAAAATGTAAGAAACTATAGGCATTTTATTGTTATCGTATTAGGTTTCAAAGGATACTTATGTAATATCCAATAAGGAATTTATAATTTTTTCTAGAAATGCATAAATACGAAGCAAATAAAATGTCAGATTTTTTACTAAAAAAAAAAACTAGTTTAGAATACAACTTAAAAGTACCTATAAAACAAAAAAAAGTATGGTTTATAGTAAGAGAAAACGCTTTGGTGACAAGACGTGCGGAGTAAGACGCGACATGAGGCCGAGACATGTCTAACACATGACATCTTCCGTCTTTTATACCGCTTACATTAAAGCGAGAAAGATGATTGGTTTTTGTTGGCACGCGACCGAGGCGGAGTTTCAGTTACATTCTGTGATACTTCAGGTCCGCACTTAGCTTTGTTACCGATTTGTTTAGAAGTCAATTGTAGGAGAAAGTGAAATAATTATAAGTAATAATTATCTTATCTGTTTATTTGCTGATGTGTTTTTGAAAATAATTTAAGGTTATCGTGTTGCAGTAAGTTGTGTAATATATGGTAAGTGTAATATTATAAGTCATAATTATTTTAGATCTGCTTATTTGCTGGTGTTTTTCTGAAAATAATTTAAGGTTATCGTATTTAATGTAAAAATATTTCAACTGTGGGAGGCCTCTACGTTTACATCTTATTGTGTTTGTGAAAATGAAAGTGATAGTCAGTAAGAAAAAATCAGCTACATTTGAACGGACAAGCGGAACCAATTTGCTCTAATGTTTACAATAATCCTTTGAAGCGACAAAATAATGACCCTAATTTATATGATTTAGATGTACTAGATGAAACGGCATCTCCGACTAACGTTCTCCGTCCCACAATACACAAACTGGTGAAAGAAGGTGCCCTCCCAAGAAAACAACGATCCGATTCCGGTCAATTGAAAACTCTGGACCCATCGTTAACAGAACTTTTAAGAACTTTAGTTTACGACGCATATCAGAAAAATTAAATCCCAACTATTGACGTGTTAGGCAGAAAACTAAAAGAAATGGATTATCATCTAAAATATACCAAAAGAACTTTAGGAACTTGGCTAAGAAAAATTGGATTTAAATATCAAACTATTAATAAAAACACATGGTGATTTTGGAAACATGAATTACCACAAGAACATAGAGGGAGAAATATTTGAAGAATAGTTTGAAAATACCATAATTCCAAAATTAAAACCGAATAGCATTATTGTTCTTGACAATGCGAAGTACCATTCGAGATAACTGTATAAAATTCTTAACAAGAGTTCTACTAAGCTGGAGTTATAATTCCCGCTAAGAAAATTGAAAATGTTCAGAAATCGGGAAGTTATTGGTTTCACTCCGATTTTCGAAAATCGAGTTTTTGTCAGATCTCGACGATTTGAGGTCCTAAGAAGCTTTCTGACTATAAAAATTTATTTTTTTGAAATATATTTTAGCCTACTGAACCGATCAATTCCAAAATATAATCAGCTCTTGTCCTTATAAAACAACGTCGATGGTCGCAAACCGCATCAAAATCGGTTGATTCGTTCGAGAGATATCGATTACGAAAAATTCGCAGTTTTTTTTGAAATGACATTCAAAATTTTTGTCGGATCGATTTTTGCTACAAACATAATTTTTTGTACTTGAAAAACTGCGTTGAATGCTGCAAACTGCATCTCGATTGGTTAATTTGTTCAAAAGATATCGCAGTTCAAAAATTACAAAATAGTGTTTTTTTAATATAACTTCGAAATGTATGTGTATATTTTGAGCTTGGAGAGCTCAAAAATTAACTAATACCTATATTTTTGAGCGCTTTAAGCTCGAAAATAGCAGGAACCTTCAGGGATGGCCTGCAGGGTCAACCGATTTTCAGATTTTTTTGAATGGAACATCTCTATTATGAGGAAAATTATAATATTATAAGCTTGGAGATCCTGCAAACAAAAAATTATGAGAAAGATAGTGTGGTGGAGAGATATGGCCACAAAGTGTTGAGATTACCGCCATATTTCTATATTCTCAACCCGATTGAATTAATTTGGTGTAAATTGAAGAAAAATGTCAGAAAAGGAAGTACTTTTCCGAAATTCAATAAAAAAAGTCGTAGTTAATTCAGAATGAAGTGTCGTAAATTAACAAGGAACATTGGGAAAAAAAGAATTAGGAAAGTAATTACAATTGAGGATGATTATTTAAAAATTGCTGATTGTCATATAACTGGTGGAAATAGATTTATTATAAATTTGAACGATTCTAGTAGTTCATCTAAAAATGAAGAAGAGGGTGAGAAGGGCGAGGATTCACAGGAAGAAACAATGTGAGGTGAGGTAAAGTGAAGTGATGAAGTGAATGTTGTGATATAAAACTATTATTTATTTCCGTTTTTGTGCTTTCGTAGTTCAGTGCTTGAGAAATATTCTTTTTCAGGATGTTATTATTTATTAATATTATATTTTTTTCATTTTGACAAAAATACGTCTTTCTGTTTTTATTATAGTAATAACTTTACTATCAGAATTTATTTTTAGTTTATTTATTGAGAGAAATATTTGTTTCTGTTACTATTTTGATAGTAACTATATTTTTGTTTTTATTTTATTTTTAAAGATTTCTTGTTACTTTTTAAATATTTTTTTTATTTTATACTAATATTCCATACCCATCCTTTCCTGGCAAGAAATGCTCATACCTCCTCGTGGTTTTTGCTGAGCAGTAACAATTTATATTAAGGGAACTTGAATACTGCAATTACTGTATGTGTAGTCAATACCTTTATTTCAGGTTAATACTTTTTCTACAATTATTAAATTGTTGCTAGCTAACTAAGCACAAAAACTTACATTGGAAAAGTAAACGAGCGAGCAATACAGATAAATCCGGCTCTGCATTCTATGGCGCCTTACCCCCGCACGTCCTGTCATTAAAGCGATTTCTCCTACTATACTTATTAAGTAAACACATGTTTATGCATCTTTGCATCGTCAGTGTGACTTTTTCAAAGCCTGTTAATGTTATAATGTTTTGAAGTGATTGTTGCATTGGTGAGTACTTTTGTTTTATTCATTTTTGGATTTACTGAGCAGAGTAGTTAAACTTAAAATAACATTATTGAGTCAGTCATATTGAACATAATGTGCATATTATCTGTTTTATAATCCAATATTCAGCGTTTGGCAAATAGCCGGGAGAGTAGTTCTGTAAAAAAATATATATGTTATACTTATCTATGATAAGGTTTTTGTAAAAGAAAATAATAATTAGCAAAAATGTTCGTCATTATATTTCCATGTCATTCCTTATTTGATTAGAACTTTTCCCAAGAAGGATACCTAATTTGTTTTAAATTATTTTAATATATTGTTCCAATTAATCATACTTAAATTTTCCTCTGCCCATAATTATTATGTACAAAATGTGTAAAAACAAATAAAAATACTAAACAGGATTTTTCTTTATTTATTAAAAAAATATAATAACGCAAATAAGGTGTTACAAACAAATTTTATTAAAATTCATTAATATTAATGACTGACACGTTTGTATTATTATAAATCATATCATGATGAGCAGCTGGAATAGGAAAAACACCAGTGAAAGAACAAACATCTTGTTTAATATAAAAAATTTTACCAGGATTTCCTTTCTTAAAAGTATTAAGAATTTTTTTGAACGTCACTGTTTTGTTTTATAGTATTTTTACTAACTACAAGAAAAAAAAATACTAGTTGAGGATTATTTTCCAGGAAGGCCCAAAATGGTGTACCATAATTATATCGTAAGTTATCACATTTCATGAAAATTCTTAACAATTTTTTGTTTGTTAAAGTGTTAAAACTATTTAATAATTTATCTATGACAATCTCCTTGTGTTCCAACCTACAAAAAAATTAAGTAAAAACGACAATTTCAAAATAAAATGAACTCATAAACTAATGGAGGATTTTAACGGTATGACGCAAAATTTTAGTAATTTTCAATAGCTTCATTGTCTATAAAACATACCAGGTGCATTAATTGTATTATTATTGGTCCAAAAGCTACAGGGTGACAAGCATAACTGTTAGAAATTTACTAAACCTTCAGTTGTTCCAAAATGAATAGACATTTTTTTTCAGTTTTTTTCTTTGGTATGTTTTCGCTTAAGGTTTACCTGCTGAGATGGTTGTAAATATTCAAATATAGTCAGCGAGTTTTTAATAAAAAGAGCCACATTTTCAGTTTTTGTGTGCGTGTGCGTGCGTGTGCTTGTGTGCGTGTGTGCGTATTCGTGTGTGTGTGTTAAGATTTTCAACAACATTTTATGTGACACATTAAATTTGGCGATTGTGATACCACCAGAAATGACATAATTAGAGTTGGTAAAAATGTGCCGCAGGTCATAGGCGTATGCATCATATTAAGTGTAATAAAAGAAATGAACTAGTAATAAAAGCAATAAACTGTTACAATTTATAACAATGTATGCACAACTCACCCTCTTAACTAGCTTGGTTATCATAAACTGGAAAAGATCTGTAAAAACTTTGCAGCATCATGTATGTTTCTATGGTTGTCTCCGAGAATCATATTCGATGTGGTGAAAAAATATGCTTATATTTTGACAAACGACCATTCGACATTTATTGATTTAATACAAGCATAACTTAAACTTAAAATAGTCTTTAAACTGACTTAACGGATCTGCTGATGCACCATCAGTACCATCACAAATTTGTCTTAATCTGGTAAAACCGGTGTCTTGTTTTAACACACGTATGAACTTTTCTTCAATGGGCTCATTTTTTGTGTCACCTACATTGTAGCAGTCGATTTACTTCGTCCACTATTTGCAGTGACACCGCTAACAACAACGCACTGTTTTGTAAGTTTTGTATAGCGTCATGTAATCCTTTTTAGTTGTTGTGAATAGTTTTTAAAGCTGTTTCAACAGAAACATCTTCAAATTTTGTCTGGTTTTCCTTAATAGCTGTAGCCTCGTCTGGATTGAATTGTAGTATCACAGCTTTTATTTGTTGTAAATATTCAGCATAATAAAAAGCTGCCTTCAACCATGTTCCCCAATGTGTAATCAGCTGTGGTGCTTCGGGAATACCGGGACACTTGCTATGAAATGCGCGAAGATGTTTAGGAGATTCAAGAAACACTTTTTTGTACTTCCTATTAATGCATCTACCTCTTACCTTGTCCAATAGTTTCTGCCACAAGGTGTAAAAGATACACGTAACATGTACCAACCTACAACAAAACGCATTGTCGCGGCACTATCGGTCACAAATATCAACACGACTTTTTGACAGGTCAAATTTTTCTAACGTCTCCAGCACCACCCGCGTAATTGTTTGGCCAGTACACTCAGTCTTTTGCTAGCTAGTAACAGTGGAAATGTCGGTTTAAGAGGGTCCAGTGCACATACTATAACATTTAAAATAGATTTTTTTTTTACAATTCATCATCTAATCAACACATAACCACAGCCGTGTATTTTTTAGTACACATTTGATTTTATTTACAATGTCTTCGTCTACAGTTGGTACATAGTTACGCAACGTTGAGCGACTTGGTAGCATCATCTTGAGATTGTATTTATTCCAGAACTCCTGAAATGGTTATTTATCGAGTATGTGCAGCTGAACATCACGGGCAATCAGCATTAAAAGTAAATCGAACATAATCTGTGTTGTCGAAGGCACGCCATTTCTTTTAGTCTTATGTTACACAGAATTTACATGACGTTTACAATCACATTTGTCCCAGCACATCAGGTCTGTCCCGCACACCTTTAAAATTATTATAGCACCATTGTAGAATAAATCCGGGAATTCACTGATAAATTTATTCACTTTGTCAGCGTATGACCGTTTTTTACCCTTGGGCAGGTCTGAAAACTTTATTATTAAATTAATATCAAGAATAAAATACAACAAATAAAATTATTCAACAATACAACAGAGAGAAATGAAATTATCAACAATACAAGGAGAGGAATAAATTACATTGTACACACCACGAGACATAACAATAGACTAAAATCAAATATTAGTTTTTGCTAAAATAGTAAACAAGTAAAATCACATGATTTTTTTAGAAAAAAATGAGATTCTCAAGTTAAACCTTTTTTCTTAAACACCCTATGGTACTGAATATTTCACGAAAATTACATTAATCTTTCTTATTCAAAATTTAAGAAACTGAAAATGTACTTTTTTAATCAAATCATAGCTGACCAGTGGCAGCTTGTGAAATTCAGGTTTTGTCATATCTTACTATTAGTATTGGAGCATTGGCCTTAAGCAATACTTTAAGGCATAACTATCAAAATTAAATGAAGGAAAAACAAAGTTGCGAAAAAAAGTTGCAAAAATTGTGTGCCTCACCAGGTTATTTTTAGACAATTTGTAAAATAATATTTTCAAAACATTTTTTTTTTTTTCAGAATCAGGTGGAAAATATATCGACAGATTTCAAATTAAAAAAAAAAAAGACTGCGTATTTATAGTTACAATCTGATTCTGAAATAAAATTTCAAAACGATGTAATTTAATAATAAAAAGCAATATTTTTTTGATGAAATTAGAAATTTATACATATATTTTACACCCGAATCTGGAAAAAAATATTTTACAAATTGTTATATAAAATAACCTGGAGAGGCACATAATTTTTGCTATATTTTTCACAACTTTTTTCTGCAAAACTTCTTCATTTAGTTTTCATAGTTATGTCTTGAAGTATCGCTCGAGTTCTATGTTCCAATATTAAGATATGACATAACCTATATTTCACCAGCCACCACTGTAGCTGGCCCCTTGAACCTAGATCAAAATTTTCTAAACCGTTTTGACAAGTAATCTCAAGCTACCAATAGTATCAAAGAATAAAAATGGACACTTGGGAGTGTATAAAAGTTCGGTAAAATATTAAACAGTTATGGTTGTTAGTCTCTAGATTCTGGAAAATTGATAATACAACGAATGCACTAGGTATGTCTCATAGTCATAGCCAATAATACCACGGTATTCTGGAATTTTTTCTTATTTATAGATTATTTCCCAATTTATGGACAATTGAAAATAATTAAAATTTCAGGATGTTACGCTTTATTTCTCCATTAATTTCTTCCATTTTTCCTGCAGTGATAAGACTCCCGTAAGAAATTTAAAAAATGTTCCGATTGGCTGCTTGTTCTGTATACACAGTGTTATTTTAGTTAATATTGAAAATGACGTGTAATTCAATATTACATACTTGATACATTTTTTTATAATTTTTTGTTACCTAAAAGTAATTTTTTGTATTGTTGCTTCCATTATTATTAAATAATAGTAGTTAAATAAAATTTATTTTAATTTATATAAAAAATGACCTGTTTATGAAAATATTTAATTTTATGATTAAAGCAAAACAGTTATAAAACAACACTCTTGTTTTAAACACTCCATTCTTTTGAATATGGCTCTGACACTGGCTAAATCACTGCAGAAAAAATTAAGAGTAATTAATGCTTTAGTACCTGAAGTCTCTAAGATTATTTGTATGATGTAAATGCTGGCACAAATTTATAATGAATTTCTCATTTTGAGCCACACAAAGAAAATTCACTGATTGGAGGTGTCGGCATTTTATAAAAAACCTAGAACCAGAAAATATCTTACAGGTTTGTTCATATTTAGTTTGTTTTGTAAGACAAGTAGGAAATTCTGTGCGAGAGTCAGCTAGACCAAAGTGTCATTTTTTTATTTCTTGTTCTATCCTAAAAGTAAACTAAACTTAAAAAATTATATAAAACTTAAAAGATGACTTCTACTTCAAAAAGTAGAAAATAATCTTTTAGGTCCTGCATCAAATAATAAAAAGAATCAAGTTTGACATACAATGTTGAGAATACTCAAAACTTTATATTAGTCCAGAGCAGTGGCAGCTCGTACTGTAGAAATGTGGTGGTTGCAATTTTTAGAGGTACCAGTTATTATAATAAGTTACGCATAGGTTAAAAGTTACCAACTATTAATGTTTTCTAGAAAAACATATATTTTTGCACAAAATTTAAACTAACTCTCAGACTCACCAACATTAATTAAGCTTGCACTCCGTTAGATGACCCACTCATGACTGCTGTACCATCATATGTTTGAGCAATAAGTTTTTCTTTGGCAAAAAAACGCATTTTTCACATCATGACCACAAATCCACGTATGTTTATTATAAATATCTGAATTAGATGTTCTATTAAGAGGGCTAATCGAACCAGTGTTTGTAAGGTAATTTTTCAAAATTTATTTCTTCCATACATTTTGGTCAAATTACACCAAATTTGGAGGATCAGTAGTTGAAAGTGTACTAGAGGGTACATGTATATCTATTTTAATTAATTTTCACTTTATGTAGGGAAAATTTATACTGTAAATATAAGTGAAATTTGGGCGTGATTAGCTCCTGAATTATGATATCAATCGGTAAAATTCGAGGTAAAATTCATACATGTCGTCTAGAATGAATCTAATCTTCATAATTATGCTCAGCAAGTTTCAAACTTTTATTCCATACTATTTGGTTAAAAAGAATTTTCTAAATAAGTATCTTTGTCACTACAAATCGAGCAAGGAAGTGTTACCTCTATCGGGAATCGCACCTCAATGAAGTCGGTGAATAAAACGTCCAGTGAAGGTATAGTCAAGAGCAAAATTATTCAGCGGCGCATGTATAAAAACTTTCTAGAGAGTGACACAGCTATCCGAAGCTTTTTCCCGACTAGGCCCCTTAAAGGTTCGTTTTTAGTGGAAACGGATTGTCTTGTTTAAATTCGGAGTTGGTCCTTCTTTCTAGTCTTATTATTTCAATTTTGTCGGTGAAAGATCGACTACAAACTGGCTCCGCTATTAAACTTTGCACAGAATTCATTTTTACGATAAAAAAAATTACCGTTCATACCCATATACATACAAAAAAACTGGGCTGGCTAATGCTATGAAGATACTACTAAGCTACAGAGTTGCCACTGAGAGAACTGAAATTGTACATCTAGTATAAAATTATATTAGATCTGACAGAATGGTACTAAAAATAAAAATCATAGTTTTTATTTTATATCAGTTTATTTGGAAAAAAATAAACGTTTAACCTTTGTAAATATAGCTTCAGTCATTTATATATGTACTCGTAGTATGCATTACTATATCATTGATTATTTTGAACAAAATAATGAGTGACATTGATGATAACACCATCTGCATTTGTTACATCCAAGATCCAAGTCTATTTTAAATATGATAGACAAATAAGGTTAGTTTAGGCCATTTATTTAATAATATACATATTGGCCACTCTTATGGAACTTTTGGCAGTGCTATTTTGTAGTTCATTAGTTCATAATAGATGGTTCTTTTTTTCTTGTGAGTGGGTCCCTGTGGACCCTCCACTGCGGCCTTCACCAGGCCTATTGTGGCTCATAATAGATGGCACAGGTATCGTTATTAGAAGAAGTAACTTGAAAAATATGCAATAATAAATTAAGGTCGTGTAAGGTTTTTCAGCTCCTATATGAACTCTAACTCGATCGATGGGAATGGCTCATTGAACACGTATATTTTCTTTAAATTTTATTTAATATTCGTGTTGGTCACCTGGTGGTTGAAGACAACTCAGAATCGCCACCTGGTGGTTGAAGACAATTTAAGCGCTGCCAATTTTAATACAGGATTGGCTAATATGTATATTATAAATAAATGTTTGGGTGCATTCCATCCCAACTGACAGTAATTGCAATGTTGAAATATCAAAGGGGCTAAGTGCCATTTTTAGTGATATTTGTAGAAAGGTGCCATGTACAAGCAAAAACAACATGTAATGGGTCTAAATGTGACAAGCTTCGTTTTGTATTTTTTCTATTCAATTCTAGATGACACAACATATAAGGGTCAATGCATGTTTTGAGGTTTCTTTTAAATGTCAATAAACAATTTTTGGCACTTAGCCACTCTGATATTTCAATGCTTTAATTGTAGTGACGTCATCTAGACATAAATAGCCTCAAACTTAAAACAATCCTGGTCCTGAACCAAGGAACAGTTTTCATTCATGCAATACAATAGAAATCGGTTACAATCTTAAGCATAAAACAGTTTCCCTTTTCCCAGAATATAATGTTTTAAAATATCACTATAGTTGGGCCGCTGTAAGATTTCAAGTTTCGTCTTAAAGAGTCAAAAGCCATAGATAATGTTAATCGGTTCAATTGTCAGCGGTATACAAACAATATGATACAATTTTCAAAATTCAATGCAGGTCAGTTATTCGCTGCTGTACAGCTTGATAGTAAAACTAACGCACTGGACGAAAAACGAGAGGCGCGCAGACTAGACGTATGTAGCGTCATGTTAACTGAAATTTTAGGTTATGTTATACAAGCACCATAAGTCATACAGATCTTAAAATGGTTGTGTCTTAACACAAGCACTTATGCTCAGAGGGTTTAAAATGGGTTTTAACATAAGCATACAAGTTTGAAGCAATATAATAAGGCTAATGAGGCTTAAAATATACTTTTACAAGTTAGGTTAGGTTAGGTTTCTTGTGAGTGTATCCCTGCGGACCCTCCACTGCAAGCAGGCCTTTTGTGGCTCACACCTAGTTATATTTCACCAAATAAGTTCAGTCTCTTAATGAAATTAAAAACTTCATTGGGTGAGAGTGTGTCCAGATCTTCTGGCAGCAGTTGCGCTTTGCCAAATTTTGAGAATCGGATCCTCTCCACAACAGGTCAGGTGCATAATATGTGGTGTGCCTTATCATCATCCTCCAGGCATAGACGGCACTCGGCGTTTTCCGCTAGGCCGAGTTTATGCATATTATAGTTTGGTCGGCAGTGCCCGGTATATAGGCCTGTAAAAGTTTCTTAGCTCTTGATTCCAAAGGGTATTTTATAAACGCCTTCGAATGAACTAATCCTGGTAACTCTTGCCAATACTGGAGAGTTTTCCTTTTAGCCCAGGTTGAGATAGCCATCTTAGCAGTACTCGAAGATATGTCAAGTATCGGTTCTGGCCCGATGACTCGTGATCCGCCTCTTTCTCTGGTCAAGGAGTTGGCTATTTCGTTACCTTTCAAACCAGAATGGCCGGGTATCCAGACCAGAGTCACTTTGTTGTTTTTGCTCAAATGATTTATATCTATTTGACAATTCCATACCGGTTTGGAGTTACACCGGTAGGAGCCAGAAGCTTTTATTGCAGCTTGGCTATATGAGAAAATTTTTAGCAATCTGCGTGTAAAATGCATATATTCCAGCCTTCGCACACACAATTCAATGGCATGAACCTCAGCCTAAAAAACAGTTGCATGAGTACCTAGGCTTGAGGATATCCTCACCCTTGGTCTGTAGTTATGTACTCCGGCTCCTGTTGCCTCGGGAGTTTTGGAGACGTCTGTAAATCAGCAACTCTCTGCTTTCAGTAGGTCGACTTTATTCCGATCCAACTCATCTCTTTCCGGAGAAAGGACATTGAAGGTCAGCTCATTGTTGGTCATGGTAGGCATAGTATCCGAGGGCATTCCCAGGATGCTGTGATTCTCTATGTCATCCAGCAACCTGTTCCGCTCCATGATACTAGTCTGCGGCATATTAATGGCCGCTTGTTGCAGTCTGTAGGTTACCCACCTGGCCTCTCTCTCCAAATATATACGAGTATGAAGAGGGGGTAATCCAGGAGAATTTCCATTGCAGCTGACGGTTTGGTGCTAATTGCTCCCGTTACGGTCATACATGTTAATCTCTGCTGTCCAGATAGTTTGGCTTTGGCTGTCCATTCTGATCCTTTCGGCCACCAAACAATGGACCCGTCTGGCACAGTGTTCATATACCTCTATATTAATTATTATGTTATCAGGTAAGGTCCTTGACGGTCACCTCTTTGCCTATACATACCACAACATGTTTTTCTTTATTATAAGAAATGCATAGCTGTGAAAATTTAAACTTTTAACAAGTTTGCACTACGCAAATTCAGCTCCAGATATAACGTCATTTTTAAACTTCAAAACGCACATAATCCAACAAGCTTTTTCACTTCTAGTTCTTTAATTCTGTAGTTGAAACCAGTACTATCTTAAAAATTATATCCATATGTATGTTGTTCATAGTTTAAAACAGTTTTTATTTATAAGTTGGTAATCTAACCAACAAAAAATGTCTTGCATTACTATGCTAAAAAACTTTTTAAACTTAGACGTCAGGTTGAAGTGGATTTTTAAAGACCTGGCTTCAAGCTAACTTTCTTTTCATTCAATTAATCACATCCAAACTATTTTGATAAATATACGGACTCAAAATTGACCATGCCAAATTTCTGCCGCACAGACACTTATTTTTCATGTTTGATGATAATAGGAGCGAATCTATTTTCATTCAAGAATTTAATGCAAACAGTTGGCAGAAAGCATGATTATCTAATCGCTTAAAATTAAGATCTACTATACTAATCAGTTTGTGTCAAAGCCAAAGAAATATGCCTAATTTAAAAATAATTTGACAAACCTCTTTCAAAAATAATCCATCCAGAGAAATCGGTATATCTAACGTTAATTTTTGCAAATTTTCAAAAGTTCCTATTAGGGAATATGCTCCTAGGTCCACGCTTCCAAGGCAACTAAAAATTTATATGTATACATTAATTTATAATTTCCTCCTCACATTTGCTGAAAATATATTAAGATATTGAAAAAAATTTCTCACATAAATTCCTTAAGTTAAATTCTAAAAGTTCGTTTCGTAATAAATAATAATTACACACTTATATGCCATTTAAATGCCAAATGCTAAAGAAAAAATCCATTATGAAAATGACCCAATTTATATCAATATTATGTATATTTACCAAAAATTTTTTTCAATTTCAGTAATTCATAATAAAGATACAAGATTACCAAAAATGACTAAAGTGAAATGCAAAATTCGGATACAAAAATGTTTTTATTAATTACTCAAAAAAGATAGGAAGTAGCAATGTATACCAACTGTAATGGACCGAAAAGTCATGATATAGTTTGACAAAAGAATTTCCAAACCAAAGTCATATCACTCATGACAATAACATGTGAGTTTATACATATAGAGATAACAGTTTAAAAATATACCAAAAATGTTTGCCCAGTTCATAATAATGCCGATTTTTTCACAAACGAACATAAAATTAGAAAGAAATAAGTTAGTTTAGAATTTTCATATTGCAAATACAAAACACAATAATGAAACAAAGATACTTTGTCAACTGTTTTATTTGGAAAATTTTCAATGTTTTCAGCAGTAAATGATGATATACTTTTCGGGTTCAGATTATGTTCTGTAATATTTTTTGACTTTGATATATTTAGAGCTGACGAGGGGCAGAGCACATAGGAGTGATTCTTGGAACCCACAGGCTTAAGACTCCTGGTGCGTCTTTTAAAGATCGATAAGGATGAAAACGGCCAGGCCCCGATCAATTTCTAACTTCAACACTTACAGGTTTTTAGAAAAAATGTTTTTTTAATGCAATTTTATAAAATAAAAATAATATAAACAAAATAAATACTACACCCAAAAAAACAATATTTAAAATGCAAAATTTATTATCACATAACGGGGTCCATGAAAGTGAACCTTCCCAGGGTTTAAACTATTTCTCGGCGGCCTTGGATATGTTTACATAAAAGGGTTATTCATGGAAAGCAGGTATTAGATATTTCTTGGGATCTGTTGAGGTGAGGAATTTTAAAATTTGTACGAAAGGGTTTTTGGATATGGCAGACCTAACAAAAATATATTTGTATCATTTCAGCTTATACCGGAAGTATTACCTAACTTTGTTATTTTAAATGGAAATCCTGCATATTATTGCATATTTGGATTCCTCATAAAATGTTAGTTAGAGTTTATGGACCATAACATACTCTAAAACATGGTTTTTGACATAATTTGAGATTAGTATTTTTGAAAAATGTTGACGGTTTCTAGCCTTCAGAAGAAAATCAATATTTTTTATCATGTAACCAATTAAGAAATTTTCTTTTCACACTGATACAAGTATCTTATGATCTAACTAAGAGTGTCCTTATGTTATCAAAATTAGATCGGGTGTTTTATTCATAGTTTTGATTACTTCTTATTTGAAACGTTAAAGTAATTTGTTTCAAATTGAACCCCCTCTATATATTTTCACAGAATCTAATAAGAGTATTGATTTCTGCATCGATTGATCTCTTTTTTGATTTTCTTCTAAAGGGTAGAAACAATGAAAATTTCATGAAAATCCCTGTATAAACAAATTGAAATTATTATACTTTTTATTCACCTTGAACAATTAAAAATCTCCAATTCTCTTAAATTTTTGAGATTTTCTGCGATGCTTTGAAAGGGATGATTTAAACAGCTGACTTGAATTCCACTTCTGGCCCGTCGGAAACCTTGTGTCGGTGTATCTTGGTGCTTAATATGAGAATCTAAAAAAAGAGTCTAACGTTTCAAAATTATCAACAATTTTGAATCTACCTACATCCTTTTAAATAAAGTTAACGATGGATTTACTTTTGCATTAATAGAATGGGAAAAATATACATTTTGAAATGCCAACTGCTTGCAGAACTATCGGACGTAATTTTTAAAAATGGGAAGTTATTTCTAAGAATTTTATCAATGGGTTGATGTAAAGAATGCCTAGAAAAACCACAGTTCTCCTGTCAGAAGAGGTGGCTCTATGAGATATTTATCTCTCTTTATTGTTTCGATTCGGAAATTCTTAAATGAGTACACATGCATTTAAAAAAAAAAAAAATGATTTCTGTCTCAGAAACTAGCAAAAATAGGTACACATTTTTAGTTCAAATTAATTACTATCTCAAAAAGCTTAAAAAAAGAATATCTCCTAACAAAATTTTAAAAAAATATTTCTTCAAACAAAATAACACTGAATTTATGAAATTAGCGATAGTGCAATTCAGATGGTACTTGGGGGTGTTTCTTCATTTATTTTTTTGATATCCACATCTCTTCACGAGTTATAAGGACTTTTTGGTTTTGTCAGTTTATGCTTTACATATTTAACATCTATTTGACCTTTTAAAGATATTTTTAAAACTTTTTTCTTATTTTTGAATTTCTTGGGGAATCGGTCTGCAGGATAGATTTTTAATGAGAGGAGGAGATTAACTCCGGACATTTACAACAAACATTAGTAATATACTTGTACTCTTGTTATCATTAGTTAAAAATACATGTGCGTCATCCACCACACACACACACGCCAGTGTGCATGTATAGCAAAATACCAGCTTTAATCATATATACATGAACATTTTACATGGTAACATATCACCTAGAGGTAACCCTGGAATTTATTGCTGCCTCCCTCATCTCTAGTCATGTCTTATTCTAAAATTTCTTTCAGAAAAACTAGAAGAAACTGCATAATTTTTGTGATTGACAAAATTCCAAAACTGTCCCCACAAAACACATTCAGCCTCGAAATTATCTGTTCAAACAGGAGTGATTTTTTTTTTATTTTTGCACCTATATTTATCTCTGTACATTTTTCTCCAATCGTGATGAGAAAAATTAACACAATGGTTTGAAAATCAGTGTCGAATATAAATAAAAATGTATATCTTTTCTTTCTCTCACACACACACGAGCACACACACACACACGATTGGTTTAATTACTTACTTTGAAAAAGGCAAGATCTAAAACTCAGTCTTTTTAAATTTGTTGAATTTTTGGAGGACAATATCTGGAGAGCAGCAGTGATGTATTTCGAATTGCATAATATTACAACATGGCAAAAATTTAGGTCTTCAAAATATACGTCTTTTATGTCTTTTTTTTAAATAAAGTTGCTGAAAAAGAAATATTTTACTTTTACATGTAGGTCTCCAATGGCTGAATTAAAATTGAAGATATTGGCTTTTGTGAATAGGTTAGATCAAATCGAATGGTCTAGAAGCTCTATATTTCAGACATGATTACATAGAGTTCAGCGAAGATTCTTCGTAACTAACTAAAGTTAGATATAAAATTTATCTTTAAAAATGTTTAGTGTACTCTTAAGCAAAACCTCAGAATCCCAAAAGCCAAGATTTAATTTAAAATGCAACAGTCCTTGGGTAGGTTGGAACGTTTGATATGAAGATAACATACGAAGTTTTCCACGAAACACCAAAACATTATATACTGAACTCGACGCGCGTTTCGCCAACCAAGTTGGCATCATCTGGAGATGGTTAAATTAAAGTCATCAACTTGGTTGGCGAAACGCGCATCGAATGCAGTATATAGTGTATCGGTGTTTCGTGGAAAACTACGTTAAAATGCAACAACTAAGCAGTCCCATGATATTATGTGTGGAAGGGGTCCCTGAGTAAAATGAGACCAATTTCCTTTCAGACACAAATCCCAGTTCTATAACATGGAGTTGAACCTAGGACCTCTAGTTGAGAGGGCGACGTTTCATTCAGCTCAACGAGTATATAATTAGCTGATCTACATTACTTTTCATTAGTTATACAACCTATAAAATCACAAAATGGAAAAACTGTCAATTCATAATAATCTAATACCATGGATTAAAGTGCATAAATAGATATTTCTTAAGTGGCTGTAGTGGTGTAGTTGACTAGAACACATGATGGCAAGTGTGACTAGGAATCTATATATCATAGCTGCGGATTCGAATCCCATCACCGGCACTGGCAATGTTGATGGGAATGGTGGCATGTTCGCGTTTTTCTAGACAGTTTTTCTAGTTATTTATTATTTATTATTAAAGTAAATATCTATCGCCTAAAAATCTGTACCCCAAAATTTGTATGTTGACACGAGCAGGCTGCTTAGGATACTGTTAATTTTGAAGTAGTAAATGTGTACAAATAGTCCATAATGTATTTAGTTTTCAAACTATAATAAAATTCTAAATAATGAGACAAATGACAAATGACTCAATGACAAATGAAAAAAATTTTTGCATCCACCAGTAAATATTTATATATGCTTGTTGAAAGAGGTAGCTGATATTATGTCACATTCTTTAACTCATGTCATTAATCTAGTTTTTTGCACAGCAGTTTTCCCAGATCAATTGATAGACCGATCTCATTATTATCTAAATCAGAAAATCTTTGAAAAACTCATATACAACAGAATTACAAAATTTTTAGAAAAACATTCATTACTCTCAGATCAACAAAATGGTTATCGAAAAGGGAAATCAACTATTAGAGCAATATATAAAGCTATGGTAAAAATTCTAAACTTATTAAATAATAATAAAACGACATTATCAATGTGCATTGACTTATCAAAGGCATTTAATAGTGTAAATCATAGTAAATTATGTGAAAAGCTAGAGTAGTATAGCATCATGAGCACATCATTAAACCTTATTAAAGTGTATCTCCCAAATCGTGTGCAATTTGTAGTAGAAAGAGATAAAAATGGAAATTTACTAAAATCGAAACCAATAACAATGAAAAAAGGTGTACCTCAAGGGTCAATATTGGGTCCTTTACTTTATATCTTATACACAAATGAAATTTCTAATATAACTGATGAATACTTAGTTCTATATTATGCTGATGATATTAAAGTAATATTTTGTGAAGTAACAAAGATTTATTAACAACCAAAATTACTAATACATTAGATATATGTGATGACTATTTTTCATCTAATGATTTTCAGTTAAATATTAAGAAAACACAGACATTACTTTATAAAATAAATGAAAACATTTCAATAAAACATAAAGATGAAAACTTAATTTCTATCAAATCACATGAAATTCCTTGGTATGCATATAAATAGACGGTTAGACTGGAAGGTACATATAGATTACTTAGCAAAAAACATTGCCAGTTACTGTTATGCATTAAAGCAATTTCAGAAAATAAGTATAAATAAACATATATAAACTGCAGAGGTATGAAATTATTTTTTCGGGAAATTCTGTTGACATGCAAAGAATATTTGTAATACAAAAAAAAAATGCTTACGTTGTATATATAACATGAAACAAACTGAAAGCTGCATTTTTATGAAAAATAAAGTTTTAATATTAACTAGCTTATATATTTATGAATCTAATATTAGTAACTGATAATAAAGATATCTTTAAAACCTGTGATAGAAAGCATGAATACACAACCAGAAACAAAAATGATTTTATATCTGAAAAATGTAATTATACATATACAGAAAAAATGCTGATTCAGTATCATAAGAATATACAACAGTTTTCCCCTTACTCTAAGAAATCTTTTTCCAAAAAACAAACTTAAGCTTACTTTATAAAAGTATCTTCTCAATAAACTGTACTATAATATACAAGATTTATTTTGTAATAAAGATGTATTATGAAGGATAAAATAGTGTAAATTGTCTAAATGCGGTTTTTATTTACTGTTTTTACTAGGGTTGCGACGATTTAAATCAATTTGATTTAAATCGTGATTTAAATCAACTGATTTTTTAAATTTAAATCAAGTTGTGAAAAGCCAGTAAATCAAACTCCAGACAATTCAAATAAAAAGTACAGTTTATTTAAAAGCTAGATACAAATTAAACTGAAAAAAAATTCAAATAAAAAGAAGAAAAGAACAGTTAGGTTACACATATAAAACAAAAGTTACCATCTTAAATGTACATTATAAATTAGGTGCCTACTTAAAAGCAGAAACATAAAGTAAACAAATTAAAAAGAACCAACTCTAAAAGAAAATAAAACATGATTTACTCCAAAACAAAAATTTTAAATTAGGTTAATTATTGTAAAGTTTGTACAAAAAAACTAATTTAGCTGCTTTTTCGGTCCCTAAACGTCCAAGATCCCCTTAAATAAAATAGTTATTTAGATTTAGAATACCTGCAGTTAAATCAACTTCCTGCACTTTTCATGATGGCCTTTTAATCTTTGAACAAGTCCTTGGCATTTCTTTTTTACAATTTTTACACACCGCTCTGTTACTGGTTTTTCCTTTTTTCTGTTTTTTTTTTATAAAATAATCCCAAATTTCATCTTTCTTCCTTCTGCTCATTTTTATTTTACACTTCAGTCGCGCGTCGCCTCCGCACCTATGATTAATGAAACCGACCACCAAGCTTGTCAGAACAGGAAAATGCTGATTTTTTATTGTTTGTATGAAAATATAGACCATATAGAGAATTTTTCCAGTGACGTAAATAATTTAAATGTGCAAATTAGTAGTTAGAGAATACAAAAAAAATAGTGTATGGAAAAATCGTATTTGTTTTCAAAAAATTAGAGTAGAACTAAAAAAAAATCAAAAAAAATCAAAAAGACCTGATTTTTTTTGATTTTTTTAAATAAAAATCATTGATTTTTGATTTTTTAAAAAAAAATCATGATTTTTTTCCAACCCTGGTTTTTACTTCAGTATATTTAAATTATATTTCTATTCTATTGTCTTAAATTTCATTTAAGCCCTGAATTATTCAATTAAGCAACATATGGGAGACAAAAGCACGATTTTCTCCAGATATCTGAAAAATCAAATCAGATAATTAAGTTCTGTTGGTCTTGGTAAGAAAATCACACAACTTTTCTCTAATTCAACCTATGATGTAACTAGCAAAAAAAATTCGAGATCTCTATGTTGGGAAAGTTAAAGCCGAACAACTTGTATACATTTCACTTTTTTGAGTCTCCTCTGTCAACAACATTCCAAAAGTTCATATATTCGTCTTATGTTTAGATATCAAATATATATTTTTATACTAATATTAGAAAAATAAAATAAAATACATTTAATAAATTTGAATGTGATTCAGCAATTCTTCGTTTACGCCTCAAAACCAAAAAAATATATTTGCTAATTCGATATATACCCTTCGGTACATCTAAAGTATAAAAAGAACAAGAATAAGTCATACTTTACTCTCAATAGGTCCACAAGGTAAGTCCTTATGTAAACTCTCGAAAATTTCCCAAGATTTCTCAATCTCATGTTCCCTCGGTTCAAAGATAGAGCGTTTGGAGCCTTCAGGTTTGTTTAAAATTTGTTCTAAAATTCATTTTTTTTGTAATAAATTACAGACAATTACAAGTTACAAAGTGAACTTAAAAATGGTATTATACATTTTACAATTACCAAATATAAACTCAGTCGATGACCCATATCTCTTACACTCGAATACTTTAAAAAAGACCAATATACTTAAAATCGTAACAAGGCAAAACAGTTTTTGATTTAATAACAAGTTTTTTCAAATTATGCAGTGAGACAGCTATCTGGTCATAGTCAATTTTATAAAAGCTCTCATCATCGTCATGTATCTAGAAAAACAATTAAATTAGTAATTATGCAATTAAACCAATATTGTAAATATTACCCATAGTTCTTCTAAATATTTCATATTTTCAAAAAACTGATAAATGTCATTGAAAAGTAAGCCCTTTACAGTAATTTTTAAGCATAACGACTTTAAAACATTTAAAAATCGAGGGAATGGATCGTGAAATCGGTTGTCTTCAATAGAAACAGCCAATTTTTTCAACTAAAATAAAATAAATTATTATGCTACCGAAAATTGTCTAAAATATGTTTGCACCATTTACTAACTTTATTTCATTATAAAAATGTATTGTTTTAGAAAGTTGAACATTTAAAAAGATTATAGAAACTCATAACTACTACAAATATAATGCGTATATCGCTCAATATTTTTAAGACAATTTTTTCAGTTCAATAGAAATTTAAAAATATATATATAATTTTTTAACATAGTTCCTCAATTCTAAGCTAACTTCTCGGTGATGTGATGAAGCATTGCGCCTTACACACTCCACGTTTGTATCGATGATTATAGAGTTCATCCAATTGGATACCGCTTATCTAAAAGGAACCAAGCGCCAAAATAGCAAAAATGAGTTAATCGTACCAAACAACCTGAATGTCTATTTACTACGTTTGTGTGTAAACAGCATTAAAAAAATGTTTAAAAAGAATCGCACAAGAACCAAAAAATTGGTAGATTCAGCTAAGAAGAGATTTCAAGGCTCTGCTTCTTTGTCAATGTAATGTTATAATATGTGTATTTTTGCATATTATAATTTATTTTTATTTGAAGAGTGTTTATGTTTTACCTGCCTATAGTACCAACATAATTATTTACAATGAAAATAAGGGGAACCAAAATTTTCATAATTATATTTGCAAATTAAAATCGAGTTTACCTAAAATGTAAAAATATTGCTTACTTCTTTTAAAATAAGCGATATCTAATTTATTTTCACATGTAAAATAAAATGGGGAGGAATGTATGAATACAAGTGCAACATTTAAGCACTGCACAAAAATCCATAAATCAGCTGACACATTGATTAATCACTGCGGGTTTGATTTCCACTAGGGCTAGAAAAATTAGAAATATGGTATGAATAGGTTACAGAAGAGAGCTGTGCGCTTTATTGTGGGAGCGAGCAGGAGAATCAGTTGTAGGAACATTTTTAAACAATTGGGAATTTTAACTCTTCCTTGCCTGTATCTACTAAGTTTACTACTCTATGCGAAATCTGAATTACATAACTTGAACACGCTTAACTTCAATCATAATTATAGTACAAGAAATTCCTCTACTTTAGAAATTCCAAAACACCGATTATCTTTGTATAAGTCCCAAGTACTTGGGCATAAAAGTTTTTAATAAATTACCAAACTCTTATAAAACTCTAGGTGACAAGGAATTTAAAAATCAAATTAAGTCCCATCTAAGGAATAAATGTTATTATTCTTTATCTGAATATTTTGATGGCCAATTTTAATTAAAAATTTTAATCAATGTAATTACATGTACCTTATTAGGTTACGTATTACTGTTTTGCTTTATATTTGTTTTATATTTGTTTTTATATTTATATATTATATTATATTTGTTTTTATATTTATATTTGGACTTATCCTATATCATGTAAAAAATGATCTACTGGATGAATAAAGATTATTATTATTATTATTATTATTATTATTATAATATGGGTGCTTGTGAGGATAGTACAAGTTCAGCAGGTAAAATGAGCCTCTGAAAGTCTAGTGTTGGTAAGGCACAAATCTTTACATGTTTACTACCATAACTGATTCTTGAAGAGATTTTCAGTTTTTTGGAAATATTTTGAAATCAAATTAATTCATCGTATGAGATTTTTTCTGTATTATAAATGATACAGAAATATATCAATGACCTAGTGGCAATACCATGTATCATCATATTTAGCGATATTGAAATTTATGTACCATTCTATTAAAGAATAACTTCTACGTATTCTAGTGCATTCCAAGTAATATATTAGCAAATAGGAACCGATATTTTGAAAGTTTTTAAAATCACATATCACTGTTACCAATCTTTAATAACATATATCATCGATCAGCCGTATATTTATTATGGCAGTTTGTTATGCTTTGGGATACAGTAAAAGAAAATACTCAAGGGAAAAAACCAACAGACAAGTGCCAACAAAAATAAAAATTCAAGATAAAATGTATTTAGATAATGCTCAAGACATTGCCAATGGATTTAATAATCATTTTATAAATTCTGTTAACAAACTCACTTCCTTGTTTAATATTGACCCTTCAACAAATAAAATAAGAAAAAGTAATAAAAATACAATTTATCTAGCTCCGGTCACCGAGGATGAAGTCTTAAATATTATTATATCTGTGTGCAAGAAAAATTCAGCAGGTGAGGATGAAGTACCATGTTCATTAATAAAAGATGTTTCTAAATATCTGCTTAGCATACTAACTTATCTGATTAATATATCATTTGCATCTGGTTACTTCCCTGACCAATTAAAATATGCCCTTGTAATACCTGTACACAAAAGTAAGGATATCAATGATATAAGCAACTATAGACCGATAACACTATTGTCTGGTTTCTCAAAGATATTTGAAAAAGCTTATCAAATTAGAATTACATGTTTTTTTGAGAAGTATAATGTGCTAACGCCAAGACAGTATGGTTTCTGTAAAAGCCAATCAACACAGGATGCAATTCTCTCTTTCTATGAAAAAATCCTCAATAATTTTAATAGCAATTTAAAATCAGCTGGTATTTATTTTGATCTGACTAAAGCTTTTGATTGTATAAATCATGAATTGCTATTAGGGAAATTGGAGGTGTATGGTATTCGTGGTTCTGCTTTGAGCTGGGTAAAGTCATATCTGAAGGGAAGAACACAAATGGTAAAAATTGTAAAGGATGGCAAAGTGTACCTTTCAGAAAACGAAACTGTGATGGCTGGAGTACCACAAGGAAGTGTGTTAGGCCCTTTATTATTCATAATTTTTATTAATGACTGTTGAAAATATTAATAGCAGTATTTTTTTAACTCTTTTTGCTGATGACACTTCAGCTATCATAACGGCTGAAAACATTGACACTCTAAGCAAACATGCTTCAGAGTGTGTAGATGAAATAACAAACTGGTGTAACATAAATGGTTTGGTACTGAACTCGCAAAAAACAAATCTTTTATTATTCTCACCAACTGGTGTAAAAAATGATTTCAGTGTATTAGTACGAGCTAACAACTCATCTATTTGTGAAAGCAATTGTACAAAATTTTTGGGAATTCACATGGACAAAAATGTATCCTGGACCAGTCATATTGAAAGTGTAATAAAAAACCTAGCTGGAAAAAACTTTGCATTATTACAAATAAGAGATACAGTTAATATTAATACAATAAAAACGTTTTATTATGGTTGTATAAACTCGATTCTGTCTTATGGTATCCTCTGCTGGGGAAATTGTGCAAAAAGTCTTCATTATGCAAAAAAGAATTATTAGGAGTATGTTTAAACTCAATTACATTGCATCATGTAGACCATATTTCAGACGGCATGGTATACTTACTGTTTATAGTATGTATATCTTGCAATCAGTATGCTATGTGAAAAAAATATAAACCAATTGCCAAAATGCAATGAAATTAACAAATACAATACTCGCAATGGAAGCAAAGTATACATACCACCACACAGATTGTCACAAGTAAAAAACGGTCCATTCATTACATCGATCAAAATCTATAACCTCCTACCTCAAGAATTACAAGATATAAACAGCTTCAAAAGCTTTAAAAGCACAGTCAGGCAGTTCTTGATTAGAGAGTGTTTTTATACTCTATCTGAATATTTTAACTTTTGTGATAACAAATAAATAAGTTAGATTAGTATTATGTGTAAGTATGTAAATAGGTTTATTCCATTTAAAAAAAAAAAAAAATATATTGTATATATCTTATGACTAAGCAATGTTATTTTTGTGTATCTATGTTTCTTTTTTATTTTTCTTATTTTATTTATACATTTGTTTATATTATTGTTACATGTCTCTGACATTACATTTGACTTATCCAATACTTGTATTAGCAGGTCTAAAGGAAATAAAGTTATTATTATTATTATTATTATTATTTACCATTTCCGGCAATCTTTGTGTAAATAATCAGGTCAGTTGTTAACTATGGATCTATTTAATATAGAAACTATATTACATATATTTGATATTAGAACATACATTTCCCATTCAACTATATTTAATATATAATTTATATATTTAAATAGAAAAAACACGATTACTCTGATGATTCTTGATAAGTGTTACTACAAATTAAAAAATTTAGATGTGTGTTATTATTACGATTATTTCGGGTTTAATAATATTATTTAAAGGGGGTTTTTATTACTTTCAGAAAGATGAATTCTAAAAGAAAACAAATGTTAAAGTTAGTTTTGTTTATTTTAAAATGTGTTTTTTAAATCTTAATATAATAACTCGTAACACCCAAATTTTGTTACTGTAATACCACGTAACAAACTTTATAAATGGCTTATTATTTTTGTACTTTTATTTATGTACACACAGATAAAATTGTTTAAAAGTAAAACAAAATTTTAGCTACTTTGAAACTTTAAAACAAAATATATAGTTTTTTCTTTGTCCTGAAAAGTTGTGATTTTGTTGATACGTATTGCCACTTTGTTGATATATGATATTGCCACTAGGCCATTGATAATTTAAATACATTTGAACCAAGATATTTTTAACAATAAAAAAAAAAACATTTGTTTCATAAAATCTTAATTCATTGATCACAAATGTTGATTAGACATCCACGAGATATTTTCGAATACTTTTAATAGCAGATGATTAAAAAAAATAGTAAGATTACTTTACTGCTATAGTTCATATATTTGTATAGTGCTACATAACACACAATCACATTAGGGAGTTATGTGCCAATGGAAAGTTTTTCAAGTAAGTTATTAGGTTAACATATTCTCATCTGAATTAACTAGGTATTAGTTTTACATTTTATATGATCTCACCGACTAATGTGGAAATAGACTTTTGGTTAACAACCACTAATTAACAATTAACTAGATATTGAAAAACCAGGTAATACTGTTGATCACAATTAAAATATATTTATTTTCTCAGATAAAACATTAAGCCAGGCATATATAAATGGGCAAATATTTTAGACAGTTTGATCATTTTACGTTTTTTGCAAACTCTACCAACTTTATTATAAGTTGCAACATCTCTCTCAGTTATTCCCAATTTTGTATCAAGAGCATGTAGAACTTCAAGATTTTCTAATTTAGAAATTAATTTTCTTAGTTCATCATTTGGAATCCAATACAAACAATTGATATTTAAAACCTTTATGCTGGTATAATTTATATTTGTGATTATAAACCTATATAGATGGAATTTTTGGAGCTCAAATTTTCGAGAAAAACTTATGAATCTGAAAATAAATGTTTGTACGTATAAATTACGTTTTAAAATATCTTTAGTGATCCACTTACCGAACTATACTTTTTTCTTTATAAAAACATTTATAATTTTCACATGCACTGCAAAACTGCATCAAATCATAAGTATTTAAATAGCTTATTATTTTTATTAAAATTTCAACCGGAATATGATCCATAATAAAAGTTTTCTTTAAAACATGAGTATCTATTTATCAATCACTAAAATCCTAAAATAGGATATGGAAAAAATCTCCCTGTACATTGAAGCCCGACCACTTAATGCATGTCCAAAAACTATCAACTTAAGTACTGAAAAAAATAAATTAAATTACTGTTTTTATCATGCCACGTATATTTTTATGATAATTCATAAATACCTATTAGATTTTAATATACCAGAGACAATGTCTCTGAATATATCGAGTACAGACAGATCACAAAATCAAAATACACAGATTCCCAAATTAAGATAAATTCGACATAACCTTACCAAAAAAGAAGTTATTTGAACTACCGACAATACAGGAGAAAACAAACCGACTACCAGACGAACTGCCATGCCAGAGCCGGTTTCCGAGCGTGTATCGTAATTTGACAAATGCTATCGATAACCGTTGTTACGGTTGTTTTCGGTAACTGAAATGTGCGGTTGAAATATGGAACGGATTGTGTAATGTACTATATGCATAACTACAAAAATTTGAAAATATGAAGAAATATGTACCTCAATTTTCGCTTGCAGTCCACGATCAACAAAAATACCTATAAAATTACTCTAATTCCAACTAAAAGGGCCTTCAAACATACTCGAATAAAAACACGTTTAATACGAAATTTACCACAAACAACCGAACATTTTGAGCGGTTGCTCTGGTTGATACCAATCGATACCATTTTCAGGAAACCGCCTACAGTAATTCCTTTACTTTTCAGGCGTGTTGATTTACAGTCTGAGAGTATAAAAAGTATTTTTATACTCTCAGATTTACGGTACGGCGAACTGGGGTCTTGGTTAAAATATTGGAATTACGGTACACATCCTTAGTGATGCTTGCAAGTCACATGATTCTTATCCAATGAAATTCGATATTCCCTCTGTTGATTATAGAAGTTCCCAAGTAACGCTCGCAATATTTCCAACAATCATCCATTTTCCATTTTAATACATTATTAATCATTTATAAATTTATAATACGTGTTATATCTAGGTATTTTATTTATTTTATTCATTTCATTTATTTTACATAAATTTGGAGGCCGGCGTTACAATTCGCGTAAAGCGGTACACACCGACCGCTGGCATGACCTTTTCTACCTTTTATATCGTAATTTGTGATTTTATTTGCCCTTTCCTGCAATACAGGGCATTTGCTTTATTATGCTACTGCTTTTATAACTTAGAGGAACTCATATTTATGTTTTAGTGATGTCTTGTTGCACGCAGGAAAAATACGAAAAACCTGCTTTATTTTTATTTATTTTTTAGCTTTGGGTGTTTATAAGTATTTTTGTGAGATTTAGGAGAGGTGAGGTGAGATAGAAGGGAGGGGATTTTTTATGTTTTGTGGGTTGTCTGTGTGTTAGTCTGGTTATCTTTGTTCGTTGTACAGTGGTAGTCTCTCATGTATGTACTTGTGAGTATGTTGTATGTCGTCGTAGCTTCTTATGTGTGTCAGGTCTCTAGTCAGTCGTGGTGTTTGTGTGTTGTTTGTTTTCAGAAATTTATTGGCTATCTCGTAGATGTGCTGTTGCATGCAGTCAATGTTTGCTAGTCTATGTAAGTCTTCTATACGTATATATCTGTTTGAGTTAGTCAGTAGTCCTAGTAATTTGTTTTGTGTTGTCTGTAGTCGTTTGTACTACGTGTCCGAAATATTGCTCCACGCAGCACAGGCGTAAGTCAGTGTAGGTCTCAATATCGTTTTGTAAAGTAGATGTTTCTTACCTGTCGTCAGTATACTTCGTCTTTTAATTAGGGGGTACAGTCTGTTTAATGTGCCGTAGGTATTATTTATTGTGTTGGTTATATGTTGTTTGAATCTTAGTCGTTTGTCCAATGTAATTCCTAAGTATTTTACCGTGTCTTTTTCAGTTATTGTCTCGTCGTTAATTTTAAGTTTATTTATGGTTTTGCTGTTCGTAAATTTCCTCGCTAGTGTTACTATCTCGGTCTTGTCTTCGTTTAGTTTAATCTTCCGTGTTTTGTAAAAGTCTGTAAGTTTGTGTGTATGGTATCGTACTTTTTGGGTAGCTGTCTCTGCGTAGTATGATTGTCCGTATATTGTGGTGTCGTCTGCGTAAAGTATCGTTTTCATATTGGGATATCGCATAGGTACATGTTGAAAAGGACAGGGGAAAGGACCGTACCTTGCGGTACTCCTGCTTGGATATTCTTGAGCGACGACACCGCATCGTTGACTCTTACTTTAAATTTTCTGTTGCTTATGTAACTTTTGAGTAAGCTTACATAATATGGTGGTAATTTGATAATTTTCTTGAGCTTGTATAGGAGCCCTGAATGCCAAACAATATCAAAGGCTTTTTCTATGTCCAACAGGAGCATGCAGATTGATTGTTCCTTGTTGAAACCTTCCGTGACGTCCTGCACGACTCTGCACAGTGCGAAAGCCGTGCTGTGCCCACCCCCTAAAACCAAATTGGTTGTCTGGCGTTATGCGTTTTTTTTTCGATGATTTGGGTATGTGCACACATGTCTGTGGTGTTTCTGCGTGGTGAGAACTTCACGCAGATTGAGTAATGGTTATACATGCATTCAACAATATTTTATAGGTTCTACAACATTTTATCTTTGTTTTACAAAGTATTAAATAATAAGGATAACAATGTCTAAATCACTTAAAACCCTTAAGCGCTGGAGAATGTTGAATCTCGTTTATCCAAACATATTACTGATTGTTAACATTTAGATTTTTTGTTCGCATTCTAGGTAATCATGTATCCTGCTTACAAATTAGACTATATTTGAAAATTCGCGAAGAACATCTTTAAAATATGACAAAAGATTATTACGATTTAAAAAGGTTTACGATAGGTATAATATTTCCAAAGTCAGTTGGAATACTATAAAAACGCAGACAAAGGAATTTAAAGGCCAACAAAGGGATTTATCCCCGGTATATTATCAATATGTAGAGTATTTTTTTATTCATTTAACGTCGGTCTATTTCCGCTACCTGGACCAATCGCCGACGCCAGGAAATGAGCTACACCCACCTGGAAATTTTGCCGAATCACTTCTCTATCGAAAAGTAGGGATTTTTTACTTGCCTAACATCTAATAGACAAAAGACCAGCTGCCTTACATCCCATCCAAAGAATGGTATATCACCAACAAACCTTTGCCTAAGATTGCATAGCTTCTGCGTATACGATGATATACAAACCGCTAGAAAATGGGATGAAGTCTTTGAGTTTCTGTCACAAATACAAGGGGTTTTAAATGTGTGCTTTTGAGTGCCTGTGGTTTCTATTTCTCCCTAGCTGGGTTATTATATCAAGTTGGGCGCCACGTGACCTATTGCCACGAAAGTTAATCTTAATTTTATTGCCTTGGTATTTGATCGTGGAATGGAATTTTCTCAAGGTCGATTTTGATTATACGGAGAGGTAAGGTAGCCTGTTCTTAACCTCGTTGAATATTTCTGTATGCCTTTGGCTACTCTAGCAGAGCTGAGCAAGACTTCAGCAACTCCTCTTCGGCGGTCCTGGCCTGAGAAACCTGTTTCTACCTTAGATTTTGTAGTTGAAGGATTTAATCAAGCGGCGTATGCTTTTTATACATTAATTAGGGCAAGAAAACATTTGCACAGGGGGTCCCTGACAATTTGGCTTTTTTTCTAGACTAAAAATGACTAGGATATACTGAAATTTTTTTTTCAGTCAGTTTTAATGCAAAAATAAAATTGAACAGGGGGTCCTTGCAAAAATGCCTTTTTGCTTCCTTGAAAATGACTATGAAAACTGAAATATTTTTTCAGTCGCTGAAGGTTAAAAAAAAAATTGAGCAGAGGATTCCTTACAAAATTGAATTTTACCAGTGAGATCAGGTGATTTGTAAACGTGTAAAATTTTCTGACCAAGTCGTTAAAACCAAAAATAAAATTGGACAAGGGGTCCTTTAGAGAAAAACGTAAAATTCACAATCACAAACCGCTTCTTAAAAATTTCTGAAAAAATTGTTAATCCCACAGACTGGACAGCAAGTTGACCTACAACTGGATCCCACTAGCCTGCCAAAAAGTTCGCACAAAACTTCACGACTTTTTTTAATGATCGATTTATAAAGACCAAAAAAAAATTTTATTAAAATTTTTTTTAAGTCGGATTCGACAAAAAAAATTGTTTGAGCAGTGTATCTTTTTATGCCTAACTTGATTTTATTAAAATTAAAATATATTTACAAATTATTTTCAAACGACTAAATTGAAAGTTATAAAAGTTTTGAAATGAATTTTTTCTATGTCCTGGTGGACTAACAAACTGTTTTGATGAAAATTATTTTTTGTAAAAACTGGCCAAGTCGATTCTTAAAACTTAAAAAATATCAATAAATTCTGAAACTTGTATGGCAGTCTAGTAAACATCCGGGAAACTTAGAACTAACCAAATTTTGTTAAAGAAATGGATTTTAAGTCGAGTTTCGAATTGAGCTTCTATTTTAAAACAAATTAAAAAATTTTAATGTAAAATGCGGTTCGAGAACTTTTCTCAAACGCCTAGCCTCGCAAATAATAATTTTAAAAATAATTTTAAATCTCGGAGTATGCAAGTCACTTATTAACTGTCCTCGGAGATCTCGGAAGAATATGTTCTTTTTTAATAACGTTTGATTTGTAATTTTTTGTTAGTAGACAGCCTACGTCCGTAGGGGCCTGCTTTCGAATTTTTAAATTTAATAAATAAAAAACAACGTAGAGTTTTACAATAAAACCTGTTGACGGAAGACTCCTCAAGCCAAAATCCACGAATGATAAAAACTATCAAAGAAGTGCTTCTGTTTTTCTGCGGTGAATGGTGTAGAAATATTTTATATGTAGTGGACGCCGTCTTCGTATCTTGAATACTAAAAAATAACCCAGCCTCGTACGTGGAGAAATTTCTTAGTACCTATTTTAAGACTTCTGGGGTCCGCTGAGATCTAATTACCTATGAAGCTGCCAACGAATAACTGCTTTTAGGACTTAAGACCAGTTGGTGGTAATTAATAGGGTGCAATCAAATTGTTCAGATCTGTTTGTAATTGTTATTTATGAGTTTCTGTATCAGTTCTAGTCATTTGTATTTAGTCGAATACATGGCGACGCCGGGCGTCGTAATTACACTGCAGAGCGGTTTTTTTTAATGAAAATTAATTTTACTATTTTTGCTTTTAAAAATCGGAGAATTGAGATAAAAAATTGCAGTTTGAAGTTTTGAATATTCTTTATCTAATTTGCTGAAAAGTGACATTTTGTACTTTGAGTCTTTGTATTTTTTGTCTCGGGCATTTTCTAAATGTTTCTTGTGGCTGAGGGCCTTTTATTTGATCTCGGTGATTCTTTGATAATTTCATTTTTTTCAATGTTGTCCAATTTGTTGTAGAATTTTGGTTCTATAACATTTCATTTGAGTTACCATCAAATTACTAACTGCGGCTACCGTTGCTTAACTTTTCGTGTCGAGATACGAGTATATTAAGGCCAGAGGTTGGATTTACCAATCGGATATGACGTAAAACCAGGGTTGGCTTTAGGTGGTTATGTGTCAGATTTGTATGCATATATGAAATGATATCTTACCTTGAAATTTTTTTTTGCGAATTCCGTATTATCCAAAGTTGATCAAGTCAATTTATTATAAACATTCACTCAAAGAGAACTGGAGGTATAGGGGGATGTACTTAACAGTAAACTACACACAAAAGTATTTTTCACTGCCGGTTACAACAATAAAAGTATATTATTAATATCTGTTCTAAATGTTTCGTAGTTATACTTCGGCGCCTTTCGTTGAAAATCCATTTATATTGCGAGAGGAACCACTCGACGTCGACAGATGCAACTGGAGCATACTTAACATATCTAAATTTTCGCAAAGTCACCACATTCATGCCCGGTGTAGCAAAGTCTACTTCTTTGCCATTTAAAAGGTCTATTACACCTGTCATCGTAACAAATCCGGAATTTTTTTTTAAACAGTTTGGAATTTTGTTTGTACTCTCGCAGTAATTTCTCCCTGTAAGTGAAAAATATATTGTCGAAGATCGAACACAACGTTTATTGCATCAACTGTAGTAAATTCTGATGTTGGCTGATATTGAAGGTCCCGTATGGCTAGAGGAATTCGTGAAAAACTTCTGTGTATGATCTCCAGATTTTCTTGAACAGTTGGATCCATAAATGCCTGTTGCGCCTGTATAGCAACTGCGTCATTTGGATTTCACTGTTGTATTAAAAATTTCACATTGCCAGAATGAGAGTAATATTACGATGCTGCCTCTAGCCAAGTTCCCCACCGTATTATAATGGGCTGTGGCGGTAATGGAGTATTTGGTAGCATTTCATGAAATAACCGTACACGACTTGGTGCTTTAAGAAAAACTTTCTTTACACTAGATGTTAAATTATAAATATCGGGTAGCACCCCTAATAGTTTCAGCAATCTTATGAGGCCCATGTGCTAAACATGTTACAGGAAGTATATTCTGATATGTTTCCTTCAAAATTCTTCCAGCAGCTTTCATATAATTCACTCCATCGGTAAGAAATAATAAGAAATTATCCTTATTTTCTGCATATTTGTCACCCCAAAGCTCTTGTAGACTTGAACTACCTCCGCTATAGTGCGAGAATTTGTAGCTTTTAAAACTTTAGAGGCAATCTAGTGCCCGCTTATTGAACAATTTTCCTCCAATGCGCCCACTAAAACATTTGCTGTACCTTAAATCCGCAAACAGTAGTTCGTCCACGCTAAGTCAGATGTACTTCCCATTAAGCTCACAAGGGGGGCACGACCTTGGGAATTTATTTTGGGATGAGACTTCGTGTAATAATTGTACTTCTTTAGGGTGTTCACTCCTTGGAATAGCAACGCGCAACGCTCAATCAATTCGGAGAAAATGACGTTTAAAAATTCAAACTCAGCTTATACACTAGTGAGGTTTTTCGAGTGCCCGAGGCGAAATAGCCTAGCCGATAACGTGTCTGCGTACCGCTTGGGCTCTCGGGGTTCGAATCCCGTGCACGACTTACTTTTTTTTTTAATTATTTATTTAATTGTTTTTACAATTATTTGATTTATTATTTAATATTATCGATTATTTAAATAACAATAATGTTATTTTGCTAACGAAAAAGACTCTTTAAATTTTAAATCATAATTTAATTATAGTAGGTAATAATTTAAATTACTTCCAAATAAATACACTATAGTTTAATAAACTATTATTTAAAATATTTTAAGTAATAGGATAATTACTATAATTATGATTAAAAATTTAAAGAGTCTTTTTCGTTAGCAAAATAACATTACTGTTATTTAAATAATCGATAATATTAAATAATAAATAAAATAATTGTAAAAACAATTAAATAAATAATTAAAAAAAAAAGTAAGTCGTGCACGGGATTTGAACACCGAGCGCCCAAGCGGTACGCAGACACGTTATCGGCTAGGCTATTTCGCCTCGGGCACTCGAAAAACCTCACTAGTATATAAGCTGAGTTTGAATTTTTAAACGTAATTTTTTCCGAATCAATTGAGCGTTGCGCGTTGCCATTCCAAGGGGTGAACACCCTAAAGAAGTACAATTATTACACGAAGTCTCATCCCAAAATAAATTCCCAAGGTCGTGCCCTCCCTTGTCAGAAGAAATTTTCTTTCCAATATTTTCACACTCCGTTGATAAATATTTTTTTCTTAGTGTAAACTCCGAAGGCACGTTAGCATTGCTATATTTGCCACTAATACATACAAAAATTGTCTAAAAAGTGGATTGTCTAGTTTCGACCACGGTATGTTACATCGTATCATAAATTCCACTAAATCTAAGATAAAATTACGTTGCATGCCACTGTAAGTAAAGCCACCTACGCTCCGTTTATGGTTTTCTGAGGAAATATGTCTATTAATATTTGTGTTGCATGACCACGAAATTGCTTTGTTACATCTAGTGCAATAGAACTATCTAGCATCAAATTGTAAATCGGCAATATTGTGAATTCAAGAATTTACTGTTTAGTACGTTATGAATTTTAACTGCGCATTTTTAGTACCTATGTCCGAATGAATCCACGTTATGGAAGATACTGTTTGATCGTGTTATATGTTTTCTCTCCTCTACGCTAGGGCCGGCCGTTGGCCCTCAGTAATGTAAATTACCAATATACTCTAATTTAAAAGAATCTATTACACATTATGTTTTAATTTAATATAGTGCATTCCTTGACAAAACTAAGTTACCACGAACATGGTAAAATTAAATAAAATGCACTTAATATGTTTTTGTAGTTTGGGAATGTTTCAGTAGGTGCAATATATTATATCTTTAAAAGCCATCCCTGGAAACCGATCGGTAAATCCCACGTATGGTTAAGGCAGATTTACGCTCGCCCCCTAATAGCATGCTGGACAGGTGCAGAAACCAGGAATGGTCAGGCCAGGCTGGCGAGCGATTTGTTCAGAGCGAAAAATCACGGGCGACAATAATGCAACATCCTGTTCACCGCAAAGCGATTTACATTTAATTTTAACAAGCCTCTGTCACGACCACATCGAATTGCTTTTCGTTTGAAAGACGATTTGTTTCCCGACTTTTCCCTCAAGCGCAAAAGACAGTATGGTGTACATCACATTAATATATATAGAACAAAATTAGGTATTTATTTATTCCATAAACTATGGATTTTCATCTTCTATCTTATTTTTGAAATGTTTATGAGTTTTGCCACAGAACGAACCACCTGCTTTGAACTCCTGATATTAAAATTTCTTTAAAACACGTAGCCACGTTGATATAGTTACATAATAGAACTAACTAAAAATCGCTTAAAAATGAAACGCTGAAATCAGAACGACACGCTTACTCGGTAAGCGATTTATCGCTAATGATTTGTATCAGTATAGCCGCTTTAATTTCTTGTAGTATGTTTGAAACTTTTGTTGTCGCTATGTGGTCAACGATTTTTTTGCTCGCGATAAATCGCTCGTCAGTCTAGTCGGACCTTTTCAGAATTTGAGTGGCACATCATTTGATGCGGTCCACGTCGCATCAAACTTGGGTACTGTCAGTAGCCTTTTTACTTTGACAAAGCCAAAGTTTACACAATTTATATAAACTTCGACAACGCCATGCCGCTGCAAGCGGCGCGATAGGCAACTTATTTTATTTGCCATGTTGCTGCAAGTGTGCGAGGCACCCCTTGCACTCACACCGGCGTTGGCAGGTATCGCAAATCCCGATCGGACTCTCGCCCGTCAGAAAGAGCTCCTGGACGCCCGGACGGCGGACCAGGTACTCCAAAGTTTGCCCACAATATCCAGGACCAGCCCTGAAGTGTCCATGGACATATCATCCCCCACGGGGGATTTTATCACCCCCAAAAAAGCAAGTTAAACTAAAGAATTTGTTGGACACGAAACCGAAACCTACATTAACAGCAAACAAATTCGAATCTTTGCCATTAGTTTCTGAACATGTTACAGCGGAGGAAGCCATAAGGCTTAAGGCCAATAAGTCTATTGTCTCCAAGCCTAAAAATAAGCCAGAAGCCCCCCGAAGAACCCTCCAATTGTTCTAAAGGGGATACCGAATAACCACTCCCAATTCATTACTGAAATTAAGCGTGTCATAAAACTAGGATTTTACACCAAGTTTGCGGCTAACAATACACTTCTTTACATCCATGACCGCCAGGAATTTGTCAACTACCAACAGACGCTAAATAATTCAGATATAGAATACCATAGTTATACCGCGAAACAGGATAAGAACCATGCGTTCGTGCTAAGAGGAATCCAGGGAGATCCGGATATAACAGATATCAAAAATGATCTCATCGATAACCATAACCTCGAAATATCGAATATTTATAAGATGAAAACCACCAGGAATCCCTTATACCTGGTGGTCACAAACAAAGACACGACGCTCAAGAAACTTGAAAACGACGTAAAGTACGTGTTATACACTAAAATTACATGGGAGCGTCGTACCAACGATCGTTTGATATCCCAATGCCGCAGATGTCAGATGTGGGGGCACGCCACATCCAACTGCCATCGTGCACCCCGATGTGTCAAGTGCGGAGAGATGCACTGGACTAAAGACTGCCAGAAAACGCCCGAGATGCCTCCGAAGTGTGCTAATTGTAAAGGTGTGCACACTGCCAGCTCCATCCAATGTCCAGTGTACCTCTACCGCGCTAACCAAGTTAAGAACAACGCCGCCGCCGCCGCCGCCGACGCCGCCCCCAGGAAATTCGTTGACGCCGCCCCCCCCACCTCCAACGTCTGGGAACAGAGGAGGAGGACACAAGAGACTACGAGGGAGCAACCCGCCAGCAATATAACAGGAAATGTCGCACCCGACCCGACGAGGACAGTACGCCACGGACCCCCGTCACCCAGACTTACAGATACATCGAACACTAACTATAACGATTTTAATATTTTAACAAACGAACTTAACGAACTGAACAGAATAATAAACCTAAAAGAGACAATAAAGGCCATCCATCACCTCAACGTCATGTTGAAAACCGTTACAGCTCCAATGCAGGCTATAACAGTTTTACAAGACTTCGCTCAAAACGTACTCCCTCAATACAACATTCTCAATTAGATGCCTGTTATGGAACTGTAACGGTTTGATGGCCAAGACGAACGAACTGCGACAATACGTACATGACAATAAAATCGACATTGTTTTGTTGACAGAGACGAACTTAAAAAATAAGCACAAATTAAAATTTAATAATTTTTTCTTTTATAGATCGGACAGACTTGGGAGGAGAGGTGGAGGCGTAGCCATTCTGGTGAAGAAGGACGTCCCCCACATCCCTGTCCCACCTATACCTACCCCTATCGAGAATATAGGTGTCGAACTAGGGGATGGTACCACCCTTACGGTGGCCTACAACCCGCCGCTCAACAGAATAACCGAGGATGATTTGGATTTGCTGTTGGCAAAAAACAAAGTACTAATTGCAGGGGACCTAAATGCCAGGCATGTCGTCTGGAGGAACAGGCGCGGCAATGCCAACGGTACCGTCGTGCAGGACTATGCACTGCGGGCAGGTATTGCGGTCATATCGACCGACACACCAACACACTACCCTGAAAACAACAGCACACCTACATACATCGATATTATTCTTAACAAAAACTACCAGCACGATATTGTACCGGTGTCACGGCCGGAGTTGGGATCGGACCACAATCCGGTTACCTTCAATCTTCTTGACGTCGACCGGAATGTGCTTGACCGAAACGTCTTTAATTACAAAACAGCCAACTGGGGTAAGTTTCAACACCTGATGAACTCATACACGGAGATCAACCCTATCATCGAAAATAATATTCAGCTTGATCTGGAAATCCAGAAATTGACAGATAACATCTTGAAGGCTCGACGTAAGTCAGTAAAACAAAATAGGGTTGGTCCCCGTGAGGAAGCTACCCCGGTTGAGCTAAAAAACTTAGCTACTTTTAAAAATAGAATACGGCGTAAATGGCAAGCACATCACCGGCCGATTGATAAAAGGAGATTGAAGGATCTACAAAAATCCGTATATAGTAAGTTCGCCGAACATAAAAATAAAATATGGAATGAAAAGGTGGCTAAGCTAACAGTTAAGGACAATTCCCTGTGGGTCATGTCAAAACTTTTAAAAAGGGATAATAATCCCATACCGGTACTTATCCACAATAACCACACAGCTTTGACCGACAGGGAAAAAGCCGAGACTATGGCCGGCCACCTTTTCGAAACATATGCGTCCGCTCCTAACGAGACCGAACACCAGGTGGGTGTCGATGCTGGTTTAGCACACATTCCAGCATTCACTCCTATCCCTCCACGCAAGCTCTCCAAACTCCTAACATCTCCTAGTACACTGATGTCTATACTTAAAACACTTCCTAATTTAAAAGCCCCCGGTCCCGACACTATTCCCAACCTCCTCTACAAAAAATGCCCACGCAAAACCATCGTCCAAATTTGTTACATTATAAACGCGTCGATAAGACTTCAATACTTTCCCACAGCGTGGAAAACCTCAATAATTGTGCCCTTCCTGAAGCCAGGTAAGGACCCCGTCCTTGCAGCAAGCTACCGGCCAATTTCGCTATTGAATACTTTGGGAAAAATAGCAGAAAAAAATCCACCTTATAAATATTAATAAAATCATAAATAAAGGTAGCTTGCTGCCCAACATCCAATTTGGCTTCAGAGGAGGGCACAATACCACGCTGTCGTTGTGCAGAGTGGTGCACGACGTTATCGAAGGTTATAACAAAAAACATTGTACTAAAATGCTGCTCCTGGACATCCAGAAGGCATTTGATACTGTTTGGCATGGAGGTCTCCTGCACAAACTTACTCATAATCATCGCTTCCCGATATACTTTGTGTCACTGATTAAATCGTATCTTGTTGACCGCACTTTCGCGGTCAAAATAAACAACGCCACATCTAACTCTTATTCTGTCAGAGCGGGGGTCCCGCAGGGGACGGTGCTTTCCCCGGTTCTGTTTAACTTATATGTCTCCGATATTCCTACACATCCTCTTACGCAAACAATAATGTACGCAGACGACACTACGATCTACGCCCAGTCCTTTTACGCCGAAACCGCAACTACCAAGTTGCGGTATCACCTGAGTAAACTACTCAAGTACTACAAGGACTGGAAGATCGTAATCAACGAGACAAAGACGGAAACAATAAATTTCACAAAAAAATTTACAAATATCAGAACTTTCACGCCACTGACTATTAATAATAGAGTCATTGAGGAAACTAAGGTGGTCAAGTACCTGGGAGTCCACCTTGACCAGCGCCTTAGTTTTAAGCCACATATAACCAAATCGCTCAATAGGGCCTATATGGCCCTACATAAATTGTACCCACTGGTAAACAGGAGGTCACTCCTGGATACCAGTAATAAGCTCTTACTCTATAAAACGGTTATCAGACCCATACTAACGTATGGCTGCGTCGTCTGGAATAGGATGTCGAACACACAGTTCGGCCGCCTCCAGACGACGCAAAACAAACTACTCCGGCTCCTCACTGACTCAAACCGATACATCAATACACAACAACTTCACGAGACGGCTAATATGCCCTACATTAGAGAATATATTGTACAGACAGCCACCAAATTTTTTAGACATAACGTTCATAAATCCACACTCACCGCGCACATCGCCGACATACGCCACCGCCACGATTATCAGCATACACACAGACTAATACACGAAAACTTACCGTTATATTACGAATAACAACATTTTTAGACACACAATGATAGACAAGTCCTACTTTACGGCACTCTCCAAAAATATCCCAATTTCTTACCCCTAATCGTAACTTCCCTTGATGACTATTCTTTTGCCTCTTTACCCCACCTTTTACGTACAATCTAAATTTCAATTCTTTGAAGCAGGTTTTTTCTTGAGCTTTTTCCTGCACGACTAACACTATACCGATGTTACTGTTATATTAACCTACATGTTTTTAATTTTCCCAAGCTTAGGCGATGTGCTAAATATCTATTTCGCTGTTTCAGGAAAGCGACGCTTCGTACCTGTAATAACAGAAAGGACGCCTCTTAGCCACGTCGGGCCAGAACATCCGGCCTGGGAGCGGGAACCCTTCGCCATAGATGGAATATCGCTCCCCTGCTTGTCACCCTGGACTCGTCCAGGGTGAGTCTTATTGCTACAAAGCCGATGGGCTCTAAACATTGTGTGCGATATTTATTTATGTATATATATTTTTATGTGTGTATATGTTTATTTTATTGTACGCCAGTGTGGCCCCTGTTTAAGTTTTTTGTATATTGTAATAATGTTGAATAAATGTTTTAAATTGGAATTGGAATTGGTAGGGACGGGCCTGGATTTACCTTAATAATAATATTAATCACTAAGAAAACTTATTAACGTTAACGTTATTTGCTCAACTCACAACCGATGGCGGCCATCTAATTTGGTCGCACGTTGAAAGATGTACAATATAAATAGTTATTAGAGGGTATTCTCTATCTGTAATTGTGCTGAACGTTTTTAAAAACGTATCGTTTTTACGTCATTTACCTGGTAAATGACGTCAAAAACGATACGTTTTCAAAAGCACAGAATTACAGATAGAGAATACCTGCCCATAGGAAAAATGGTCTCTGTTCATATATTAACATTAAAAAATTTGTCTCTTACCTCAAAATCCTTAGGACCCCACGGCATTTCACAGTGAAGAGATTGTAGAATCTCCAAAGCCTTCTCAATTGGTTCGATGGAGTTACTCGTAGAAATACTAAGACTTTTATCTAATGAGGGGATCCTTGCTGAAAACACTACATTTATTATTAATGTTGACAATTTAACAAATAAATTGGATTTCGCTTAATACAGATAATGAAAAATTTGCTTTACGCAAACTAATACGAAGTTTCTGGAAATAAAACATATATTACTGGACTCGACTTCATGCAAAACCTGCGTTTAATACGATAAAAAGTAAAAGAGTTAGAGTTTATATATGCGCGAGAGAGTTGATACGATACAATGCGCAAGCGATAATCGAATTTAGCAGTAGCGCAGAGCAACTGTCTTTGTCGTCTACTAGTTTTTTATTATTCCATCACTGTTTAATACATTAAATAAACGCAGATTCCGCACGAAATCGAGTCCAATAGTGTATGCAATTGTTTTTTGATATTTTTGACTATTTGTTTCACTCATATTTGAGACCGACTAACACATATTGCAATAATGGATAGGTAACTAGATAACTCTACCAATAGTTCCACAATATTTTCAACTATTGCTTTGTAGAGCAATTTAAAATATCGCTTTACGCAATTTAACATGTAAGTTAAGGCCAAAAAAGTTTTTTATTTACAATATAGTTTTCGAATTAATATCATTTTAAATTTTTGTTTCATGTTCAGAGGATGATTAAGAATAAAAAAAATAAGTTAGTTATTTATAAACATTTGCCAAGTGTCATTTGCTGATAAATTCGAAATGTCATAAATTTTTCAGTTTTTCAATTAATTAATCATCAGTCATCAAGCTTTACATACAAATTATTTTAAACATCTTTTATTTGTAGAGGTATGTAATTCGGAGGCGGAAGAAATTTTTCTTATGTTTCTTTCATATAATTTTGTAGACTTATAATTTCACAATTTATGTTTAAAATTACAGAAAAAGGTGGACTTACTAACTTTTCATAAATATCATCGGTTTACATTATTTATTTATATTCATGTAATATAACCAGTGGCGGGGGAGGCAGGGGAGGCTGAGCCTCTTCTACAATTTTGGGAGAAGCAGAATATCTCCAAACTAATATTTTTCTCAAGGTAGAAATTTCTACTTAGGTATATCTCAATTCTCAATGTTGTTTATAATTCATTCATTAATTTTCAGTGTAAAAAAAAATTTGCATTTCCTTTCCACAAACATGTAACATTGTAGTCCGGATAGTCCACTCCACGTATGCATATTTCCTGGTCTCTCATCGCGCTTGCTTGGATGAAGAGGCTAGCGGCGAGTCAACCCCCATTTCAATACATTGTTTGTAACCTTGAATTACGGCGCGTATCAGCAACCATTCTGGATCTGTAAAGTTAGGGCAGCTAGCCTCTAGCATCCCATCTTTTTCTAGCGCATGTACACTTCAGTTGAGCATCGATCCCCTCTCTCACAACAGTTTATAGAACAAGGACAGTGGCAATTTGTTGTTTCGTGGGGGAACATAAACATACATAAAATATTTAACAGGTGGTTGAAAAATGAGTGCTCTAGGTGAAAATATTCCCAACGACATGTCTTGTTGTCCAGACGTGGTGGTTTATTTGTTGTTAAATAGATTTAGTTCTCTTAGTTATGATCGAAAGGTAAGAATTAAGAAAATGATCAGATCTACATCATCAATGCCGTCATTATTTTCACAAGTGGTAAAATAAACAGTAGGGTGGCGATAGCAATTATCAAAAAATCTAATGGTTAACGGCATCAGCAGTTAGAAACAAATTATATTGTTGAAAATGTTTGTTATTTACTAATGATCAATCCTCAATTTGGGGCAGGGCCGAATTTAATAATTTGCAAAATTTGTCGCGAGGTTTCGAGAGGCATGAAAAATCTCAGAAACATATTTCGTCCTGCATTAAATTCGAAATGTTGGGTAAACAAAATATTGTAAATTTCTTGGATTCTGCGCATAGAAGAGAAATAGAAAATTTAAATGAAAAAGTCCATGCAAATAGGGAAATATTAAAGAGATTAATTGTTACCGTTATATATTTATCTTCTCAAGAAAATTCTTTTCGAAGACATGACGAAAAACGCGGTTCGTATAATTAAGGAAATTTCAAGGAGCTAATAGATTTTTTAAAAACGTATGATCCAAAATAAGAGAACTTTTTGAATAACGCCATTGTTTTTTCCGGGACGTCTAAATCAATTCAAAATGACCTAATCGAGAGTGTTAATTTCATTATTAAAGGCAAAATTTATGAAGAACTACATAATTGCGAATTCTCCTCGTGGCAAATTGATGAAACGACGGACATTACTTGTAAATCTCAACTTTCCATAATTTTTAAATATGTAATGCACGGTGAAATTGTTGAAAGGTTTGTTGGTTTTTTTATGTGAGTAGTGGAAGAAACGCAGACAGTTTATTTCAATTATTAATCGACGAATTTGGTAAATTTGATTTGAAAAATAAATTAGTTGCACAAACCTATTACGGCGCTGCGGTTTTGTTAGGACATCTTAATGGACTCCAAACTAAAATAAAATATTTTGCTCCTCAAGCTTACTTCACTCGCTGTTAAGCATACAAATTAAATTTGGTTTTGAGTAATGCCTGTAACGGAATTAAAGAAGTTGGAATATTTTTTTGAAATATTACTGGTTTCTCGTAATTTTTTTTCAAAATCTAGTAAAAGATCTGATATTTTAAATAGAATTATGGAACATAGAATTTCGGGTAATGCTAACATATGCAAAAAATCGAAGGCTCTTTAAACTGTTTATAAAAATAATCTGGACAGCAGTTTTCCCGAGGAACGTGTTCAGTTTAAATATTTTCAATATTTCAACGAGTCTCCACTCGTTGGAATTTTTACAAAGAAAATTAAAATAACGTCTATGTTAGGAAAAGTAGCACATCATTTTTCCTTGCTAATTCGTTTTAACACATGGAAAAGATTTAATTTATTTTTTGAGTCCATGCAGTTATGACGATTTAAGAAAATATTTAAACTGAACACGTTCCTCGGGAAAACTGCTGTCCAGATTATTTTTATAAACAGTTTAAAGAGCCTTCGATTTTTTGCGTATGTTAGCATCGAAAAGAATTGATATAATTTTTCTAAGAATCCGAAATCATTCTCAATTTTCGTGCATGATTCATCTCGAATTTGTTGTTATGAATATATCCTGTTTAACATTACATAAATATAAATAAAGGTGCAAATCGTTTCAGTGTATCATGGTCGTAGAGTACAGATGTACTTACTGTCTCCGGCATTCACCTTGACCGCGAAACTTTTTCTCCAGTCCAGTCTATTATTAGTTTTCGAGTTGTGTACACGTTAAGTCATTTGGGCGTATTGCATGTTGTTTTTGTGTTTTTATTTTATTTGTTGTACTGTATTGTTGATATTAATTTAATAATAAAGCGGCCATTTGCTGACAAAGTGAATAAATTCATAGGTGAATTCCCGGATTTATTCTATGATGGTGCTAAAATAATTTGTAAAGTGTGCGAGAAAGATTTGATGTGTTGGGATAAGCGTGATTGTGGACTTCACGTAAATAGTGTACACCATAAAAAAAATGGCGTGCCTTCGACAACACAGTTTATGTTTGATTTACTATTAATGCTGATTGCCTGTGATGTTCCGCTGCACATACTTGATAAACAACCATATCGAGAGTTCTGGAATAAATACAATGCCCAGGTGAAGTTACCAAGTCGCACAACGTTATGTAACTATCTACCAACTATACACGTAGACATGGTAAATAATATGATATGTGAATTAAAAAAAACACGGCTGTGGTTATCTGTTGATGAGAAAACAGATTGTAACGAGTACTAGACCCTCTTAAACTGACAGTTCCACTGTTACTAGCTAGCAAAAGACTAAGTCAGTGTACTAGCGAAACAATTATCAGGGTGGTGCTAGAGACATTAGAAAAATTTGAACTGTCAAAAAGTCAAGTGTTGATGTTTGTGACTGATGACGCCGTGACAATGCGTTCGGTAGGACGTGCTTTGCAAGAACAAGGTTGTACGTTTATACATGTTACGTGTAAAGTGCATGTTTTACATCTTGTGGCAGAAACTATTCGAAAAGGTTTTCCAGAGGTCGATGCATTAATAGCAAGTACAAAAAAAAGTGTTTCTTAAATCTTCTAAACGTCTCCGAGCATTTCATAGCAAGTGTCCCGGTATTCCTGAATCACCACAGCCGAATCTTACACGTTGGGGAACATGGTTGCAGGCAGCTTTTTATTATGTTGAATATTTCCAACAAATAAAAGCTGTGATACTGTGAAGATATTTCCGTTGAAACAGCTTTAAAAAATATTGCGTAGAACTATAAACCATTACATGAAAGCATAAAAAAAAATTAGAAAACAGTGTGCTGTCGTTAGCGGAGTCACTGCAAATAGTGGACGTAGTAAATCTACTGCTACACGCTATTGGTGACGCAACAAATGAGCGCGTTAAAGAAAAGTTCGCAAGTGTGTAAAATAAATACACCGGTTTTACCAAATTAAGACAAATATGTGATGGTGCAGCCCCAGATCCGTTAAATGCGTTCAAAGACTATTTTACGTATGCGTGTATTACATCAGTAGATGTCGAACGGTCGTTTTCAAAATATAAGAATATATTTTCACCAAAGCGAACATCACTCATGGAGACAACCATAGAAACATACCTGATGCTGCAAAATGGCTACACATCTTCTCCAGTTTGTGATAAGCAAGGTAGTTCATCAAGCTAGTTAAGAGGGTAAGTTTTACATACATTGTTATAAATTGTAACAGTTTATCGTTTCTCGTATTAATTAATTTTGCGTACGCCACTGTCCCACGGAACATTTTTGACAGCCCTAAATATAAACGATAATTTACGCACGATCGCACGAATGCAGGCTCCTCCTAGTACAGCGAGTAGAGTTGTCGATGGCAGTAATAACATTGTAAAAATTACTATAGTAACTTTTTCGTTTTTTTTTGTTTTTTTTTATTTTCTCACAAATTTTGCGCGCCCTTTTCAATTTACGACCCTGGGTAATTGTCCCACTTACCCCTTAGTTATTCCGGGCCTGATTTTTATTTTAATCACGATAATAGTTTTATTCTTTTCAATATTTGCCAAATTCCTTACATACAACCTAATTTGTAAATCTGCTAGTACCTATTATAAACTATAAACTTTAACTATGTATAAACACCACAGAAATTCGATATGGAACACTGAAATTCTTTGAAAAAACATAAATATATATTTTGTGTGAGTTAAACAACAAATGCATTAGGTTTCGTGCTTAATATAAATACATATGCAAAATTTCTTACCAAAAATAGTTTCAATTGCAAAGCCATATCTTTGGTTCTGAAAAATTTTAGTAATTCCCCAACAACTAAAATCCAAAACTGGTATAGGTCTCCTGGATTTAATGATAAATTTGTTTAAATTTGGCAGATTTATAACAATTTTCTCGTAATTTACTCCATATTGTTCATCATTATCATATATCTATAAAAAAATCACTTCAATATAATTAACTTTAGTTGTATTCTTGTGCTTACAACTTATAACCAACGGCGTAACCAGAGGGGACTGACGGGCTAAAGCCCATCCCCCCCAAATTTGGTGGTTTGGTATTTAACTATATAAGTAATCATATTTTATGACATAAAATAAAATGTTTGAATGTAGCAGTTTGACGCGGGACACCACTGACGCCAGTGACGCTACGTTTCTGAGTAATGCACTTATCTAGCCTACTTTTTAGATCACAAAATAGAGATAACTAGGTATTTTAAAGAGAAAACAAACGACCAGCTAGGTTCCAGAAGTTTCCAGAAATAATCGATGATGATAATATAACCTAGTAATTTGTCTATTACTTTGCAAGAAAATCGTGGCTGTTCCGCAGAGCCATGATACTTCTGATTATGTACTAGTCTTAGATATTGCCGATGTCGTTAAAAGTAAATTAATTTCCAACAACGATAAGTATGATATATCGAAGTAGCACTGGGTCCCCGATTCCAACTACACTTTTACAAAAATCACAGAAGGTAAACAAGGTTAGAAGTTTTCAAGCAAGTTGGTTAAATATGTTTTTAAGTTGGATTGTTTTTCCAAGAAAGTTAATGGCGCTTTTTGCAAATATTCAGGCCTAGGATGTATCCTCTTATGTTATTATAAGAAGTCTGTTAAAACTCTCATCCAATCGGAAACCTCCTTTTTGAAAAACCTTTATTTCTGATTGGCAATAACTCTTAAAAGCGCTCCGAAGTCACCAGGCAACCCACCATACACCTAACTGAATATTTGCCCATACATTTTAAATAGACATTTATGTAAAAACGACAGAACTTCCTACATTTTACAACTTCGTTGCCATGTGTACAGTTTATTTTAAAATTAAATTGCATTTCGTAAGAACGTAATTTGCAATATCCTCATTTCCAGCCAAATACAAAATTACGTTCTTATAAAATGTAATTTTGATTTTAAAATAATCTGTCCAAAAATTCGGTTGGGCGTATGGTGGGTTGCCTGGTGACTCCGGAGCGCGCTTAACAGCCCTGTTATTTATTATTATTATTTTTTATTTTATTTAATACACTATTCAACAAAACCCAATTACTGAATAGGCAGAAAAGATTACAAAATAGAAAAAATGTCTAAACTACAAAAAACACATCAACATATAAAGATGTACATATACGCATATGCGCACACATAAATACAGCGCAACATACATATACATATATACATACATACATACAAAATAAACAGAATTTAACGTATATTAGAAAGTATTACAAAAAGGTGTTAAAATATTAATAATTAAAGATACATGATTTTAGAGAAGCAATATTGCAGTTGGAAATACCGATATGATTATGTATGCACTATGCTATTATAAGTGGTTCACATAACATGAACTGGAGAATTTTTTTTACTGTCCTAGGCGTCGCTAGTTTAAATAAATGTGTTGGATATGAAGCTATTCTGTGAGCATGAAACGGTAACATATTAAGTATGTAAGTGCTATCGGTGAAATTATGTAACAATCTGGAAACAAAAATTAAGTAAGAGACTTTGCGACGATCTTCTAATGATACCAACGAGAACCTGGAAAGAAGTACAGACTGAGGATAACCAATAGGTTGATATTACCCATCAATTTAAAATGTAGAATACTTTAAAAACCTACGTTGAATATTTTCTAAGCTTTCTATATGCACCTTGTAATATGAGGCCCATATTATTGAAGCATTTTCTAAATTTGACCTCAATAGAAATGTAGAGTAAATTGAGACTAGAGGCATTACTGAAGTAAATAATATTTCTAATAAGAAATCCTAGAGATTTATAAGATTTATTAATTTATTGATTAATATGACTTGTAAATGACTGCTTTTTGTCAAATACTACCCTAAGTCAGTGAATGTCACTGGCCTTGAAAGCAAATTATTTTCAAGTGCATAATAATATGTAATAGTATTGTATTTAGTTGTTACTGATAAAACATTACACTTTGAAGGATTCAGAAACAATTTGTTTTTAGTGCACCAGTTATAAATTACATCTAAATTATGTTGTAATGCCAGACAATCATCGAGGCACGAAATTCTACAAAAGAGTTTTAAATCGTATAGATCATATAGAAAACAATTCGCAGTAATGTTAGTGACAATGTCATTGATAAAAACATTAAATAAAAATGGTCCAAAATTCAATTCCTGTGAGACACCCGAGGTTGTTAAAACTTCGACAGACTTACGGCCACAGTATAAAATATATTATTTCTGTTCTCAACGTAAGATGAGAAGTAATTAATAAGGTGGTCTGAAAATCCAAAAAATATGTAATTTTTGTAGAAGAATACTGTCGTCTAGTTTGTCAAAAGCTTTGGAAAAATCCGTATAGATAATATCAACTTGACTGCCATCATTAATTGCATCAGATAACCCAAGCAACATTTTACCAACTACCGACTACTTTTTCACTAATTCCGACGTCAGAATTATTACAAATTGTAGTCGAGTAATAACTAGAGCTGTCCGATGTGGCTGGAGTACAGCCACGGTCTTGCGCTGTCGTCACACGTGCCGATTTAGAAGTGATTTACGCTACAGTCTTATTTGAAAGGTTAATGCGTGAGGTTGTACCTATAAATTATACATAATGTCAAACGCGCCAAAGGGTAAAAAACGACCGTACGCGGACACAGTGAATAAATTTATCGGTGAATTTCCGGATTTATTCTATGACGGATGCAAAATAATTTGTAAAGTTTGCAATCAAGACTTAATGTGCTGGCACAAAACAGATTGTCGTCGTCATATCAATACCGTGCAACATCAAAATAAAACAAATGGCATGCCTTTGACAACTCAGTTTATGTTTGATTTATTGTTAATGTTAATAGCCTGTAATATTCCGCTACACATACTGGATAAACAACCATTTCGGGAGTTTTGGAATAAATACAATCCTCAGGTGAACTTACCAAGTCGTACATCGTTATGTAGATAAATTCCAGCTGTTCGTGAAGACATTGTAAATAGGATTAAATGTGGATTAAAAAATACATGGCTCTGGTTATGTATTGACGAGACGACAGATTGTAAAGAAAATTCTATTTTAAATATTATAGTACGTGTACTGGAACCTCTTAAACCAACATTTCCACGGCTTTTTATTATGCTGAATATTTTCAACAAATAAAAGCTGTGATACTACAGTTCAACCCTAACGAGGCTGCAGCTATTAGGGAAAGCCAGACAAGCTTTCAAGGCGTTTCCCTTGAAACAGATTTAAAAAAGTATTAATAACAATTATAGGGGACTACACGACGAAATAGAAAAATTGCAAAATAATTCGTTGTCGTTAGTGGAATCGCTGCAAATAGTGGACGACGTAAAAACACAGCTACAGGCTATAAATGACGCAAAAAATAATCGCGTTAGTGAAAAATTCGAGAGTGTATTACAGAAAGATCCTGATTTTAGCAAATTAAGACAAATTTGTGATGGTGCATCTACAACTTCGTTAAGTGAGTTCACAGATTGTTTTACTTATGCCTGTATTACATCCGTAGATGTCGAACGGTCATTTTCAAAATACAAACATATTTTTTCACCAAAGCGAACATCGCTGACAGAGACAGCTGTAGAAACATACCTGATGCTATTATACTATAGATCTTCCCCACTTTGTGATGACGACAACCAAACTACTTCATAAATCTGTTTAAAAGGGTGAGTTTTATACAAATTTTTATAAAATGTAACATTATTGTTAAAATTTATTTCCATTTAATATACTTATTCAAATATTATGATATGATGTAAACATATGAGTCATATGACGGCTCTGGCGGCCAGGTGACCTCGGACAGCTCTAGTAATAACTTAAATGTTGTAGTTGTAATACGACGTCGAACCAAACATTGCGCCGACCTCGCAAACCTACTGCTTAAGTCTGGACGATTTACCAACGTTGATTTGCCGTTGGAAAACGACTTAATAAGGTTTGATATGTTTTCAAGTCATTATCCAACGTTGATGAGACGTTTACAACTGACTAAAATAGGTATGGTTATATTTTGAATAACTTACCAACGTTGGTTAGCCGTTGACAACTGACTAAAATAGGTATGGTTAAATTTTGAATAACCTACCAACGTTGGGGTAGACGTTGGTGACTAACTGAATAGGTCAAGTTTGTTATGGAACACTTGCCAACGTTGGTTAGACGTTGGTTAGTGGCTTAATAGGTTTGGTCCTTTTTAGTTATTAACCAACGTTGGTTAGACGTTAATGACTAACTTAAGTAGCTCCGATTAATTTTTCGGTAATACACCTACTTCTGTATAACGTTGGTAACCGACTTGATAGGTAACTACATTCATCTCAAGTAACATTTTACCGTACAAAATTGCTTAGTTTCACTACCTACACCCGACTTTTGTAGGTCAGATTAAGGGCAAATTTTAAATAAGGTTGGTAATAGGCTGACAACCAACTTAAGCCGACGTAAAATTTGGTGAACATTTGGTCGGTAATCACAACGACTAAAGTCGGTCCTCTACGTCGAATCGACCCATATTTTATTGACCAGATTAGTACAAATATGGGTCATCCCGACGTTTTGTGTACGTACGTCGCACACCGACTTTTAGTTGCGAACAGCAACGTCGGTTCGTCGTCAGAATGTTGCTTGGGAAGTATTCTGTTAAACAAAATAAATTAGTAACTGTAAATCGACCCTTATAAAAACTATGTTGGAGATCCGTGATTTGATGATTTGCGTGTGAAAATATGTATTCATGCAATAACATTTCAAGGACTTTAGCAAAATTATTTAAAATTAGGGTCTAAATTAATTACTTATTAGAGTTATATCTCCTTTGTTAAAGACAGGTATGATTTTGGATTGTTTCCAACATTGTGGAAATGTTGATGAATGGAGAGATAAATTAAAAAGTATACATAACGGTTTTGCAAATATTACAGCGCAGTCACGTACTACGAAAGATGGAATGTTGTCAGAACCAATAGTCAGTTTTGGCTTTAACTTTTTTTATTGCATTAAAAACTTCATCTTCTGTAACTTGAGGAATATTTAAACAACAATTATTAAATGCTTCAAAGTAAAAGCCATCACCAACATTTTATGGAATAGAGTACGATTGTTGAAAATAGTGAGCAAATGAATTGCAATTAGCTGAGGACCAGAAATGACTTCATCATTATATTTAATATTTTTGGGCAAATTAGAAACAGTTCTCTTAAAATTAACATATCGTCAGAAGGATTCTGTGCAATATTTTCTTCTAAATGTTTATTGTACTTCTTATGCGCTATATCTATATCTGTTTTTATTTTAGGCCGTAGGTCTTTAAATTTTTTCCAAATATTCCTCGCTACCATCAGATTTATATAGCCGCCATGCTTTGTACATCTCTCTTAAACTCACAATTAAAGCGAGGAGGTTAACTACGTTTAGGTATACGTTTTTTTGGGAATACAAGTGTTCAGTATAGGTTCTAATATGCCATAGAAAAATGAGTTAACAAGTTCCAGTCAACTTCAGATATAACATTTCATATAACATGGGGAAGTTAGTTTTTTAAAAATCGTCTGTATAAGATATATATTTCTTATCATGACCATCACTATTACTATGAACACTGAAATAAGTAAGTATGGCAGGATGATGTGAATCTTCTTCAAGAATATATCATGAGATTTTACTACCTTGCATACCATTTGATAAAACGAGATCAAGTAATCTGCCATTTGAGTTTTTTATATTATTCTTATATATTATTGTAATAACATAAGAAGATACATCATAGACCTGATTGCGTTTTATTTGTAAGACCAATGTTGCATAGAAAGTCATTTGGAGTACTAGTAAATCAACCATTACAAAAATAGAAAAAAATCTTAGAATTTTCGCAAACGCAACATAAGTCCTAAAATTCAAAATGGACACTGTTACTATCATGTTATGTCATCACAATTTACAGCTACATGTGTAAGCTATATAACACTTTTTGAATTTCAGTTTAGTTCTTGTAGTTTTTAAAATACCTACAAAGATAATGGAGTACATAATCTTTGGTATGTATGTTTTATTTTTGAATCACGAAAATCAAAATATTTCTAATGAATGTTCAAATAGATTTGACTCACAATTCTGATATTTTTAACAAAACATCAATAAATGAAAAGGTTAATTGTTAAAAATGGGAAGCTGGGAGTGAAATTAACCCTTAGAAAATAAAAAAAAATCGTAACTTTGAAACTATAATCCGGCCCATAATTTCATCTTAAGCGGATATTAACAGTGTCGTGTGTATTGTCTATACAAATGTTCATGGAGTTCCAAAGGGATCCAAGGGATGAAATTAACACTCAAAAATTTAAAAAATCATGATATTGAAACTATATTCCGGTCCATAATTTCATCTTAAGAGGGTATTAACAGTGTCGTTCGTATTATGTTTATAAATTTTCATGGACTTCCAAAGGGATCCAGGGATTATGTATACAGATTTTAATAAACTTCTAAAGGGATCCAGAGGGTGAAGTTAACCCTTAAATAATTGAAAAATCGTAAAATTGCGGCCCATAATTTCATACTAAATAGGTATTAACAGTATTGTGGGTATTGTGTATACAAACTTTCAAAGGGATCCAGAGGGTGAAACCTTTAGAAAATGAAAAAAATTATATCATTGAAACTATGTACCGGAGGTATTAATACTGACGCAGGTAACAAGTATACAGATTTTAATGCACTTTCAACGGGATCCATGGGGTGAAGTTAGCCCTCAGGTAATAAAACAAATCATAAATGTATAATTGCAGTCCGACTCATCAGTTCATTTTAAAGAACTATTAGCAGAGATGTAACTATTATATATAGAAATTTGTATGGACAGGCGATGAAAAGAACTCTCAGAAAATAAAAAAAATTCCATAGCGTTGAAACTCCATCTCAGCCCATAATTTCATCTTAAAAAAGTATTAACAGTGACGTAGTAATGAGTATACAAACTTTCGTACACTTCCAACGGGATGATTTCATTTTAATTAGGTATTAATAGAGATAAATATTGTGTATAGACATTTTCGTGGACTTCCAACGGGATGAAAAATTAGAAATGCTTTAAAATGTCTGAAAGAAGTAAGCTGTAAAGGCCATTTGGATGATGAGGAAAATGTAATGTACTCGAATAAAATAAGTTATTTTAATGACGCTGAAAGGCTTTATACTAAGAGTCCGTTTTATAAAAGACATAGAAGTATATGCAATATATAATATAATACAATAATATAATTACAAGTAATAAACCGGTAGTGAAAACTATTATTAAAATAAAAATTTGCTCATTCTTATTATTCGCAAATGCCTTACTGCCCTCTATGAAGTGGTATGATGTTGGCAGGAAGATATAGAATCAGCAATACAGTTGTGGAGAATTACTTTGGAGATTTTATTACATCCAAAAAGTTAGTACAGGAATATTAGTCTCTCAACTTGAATTTGTGAACGTACTACCACTCACTTATAATCCAAGTCACAATTCCAAAGATCTAATTAACGTTGTAGAATTGGTGGTAACGACGTCAGTTATGTTATTTTTTCATCCCCTGAATCCCTTTGGAAGTCTATGAAAATTTTTATACACAATACGCACGCCACACTTAATACCCCCTTAAGATGTAATTATGGGCCGGAATATAATTTCAATGTCATGATTCTTTGTTTCTCTACGGGTTAAGTTCACCCCCTAGACCTCGTTGAAAGTCCATGAAAATTTGTAAACACTATTGGAAAAAGTTTAATTTGAGTGCCTGTTTGTGTGTGTGCATAAATGATAAAACTAGCAAAGTCATGCATGGGAGAGAAAGAGATTTATGTATCAATGTTGCCTCATTGTACGTTGTCTTGGTGAAGTAAAGAGGGCACGCCCTACCATATCCCTTCTTTCCACATACAGTTTATTTTACAGATATTAGGTATTTAGGAAAATTCTAGCGATTTGCAAATATTTTCTTTATGTAAAACTAATAAGAAAAACAAGGACAGAGTGAATTGGCCACTCGGGGTAAATTCTCCTAAAGTACCCAAAAACCACGAAGTTGCGAGCACGACCATTGGTATGCGTAATTTGTAGCGGGGCAAGTACTGCCAATAAATTATTCATCTTTAGGTCATGCGCTGCGATGGCCCGCCCTTCATCAGATCATGTAGCCGATAACACTGTTGATGTTGATGTTTTGGTTAGTAAATTTCAAAATGTTGTGTGGCATAGTTGTTATTTCTGTAAATAACTACGTATCACTGTTTATTTCGAGAATTTCTAGTTATTTGATGCATAATTGTTTTTAAAATGCATCAAAAAAACTCAGTGGCAATTCTTTGAGTAATTTTTGGCCATTTGGCGTGAAAGTAAACTGTCATTCTGCTATTAAATAAAACTAAATTAACAAATCTTCTAACGAAAATAAAATAAAAAAAATTTTAAAATGAAATAGATTTTAAAAAAATGTATTAAAAATGAAACAAAACAATTTTTTTTCTAAATGTTATTTTACAAGGGGCTCAAAAATGTCGCCCTGTTGCGCCTGACAATACCCTAATTGGTGATTAAATTCGTTCCTGACATTTAAAAACATGTCAGGAGTCACACTCTGTAGGGTGGTAACAATTTTAGCACGTAACTCTTGCAAGTCACGCGCTCGCTCGTATTCATGTTTATAAATTTGCGATGTTGCGTATCTCCACAAAAAAAATCATTAGGCGCCAAGTCGGGGGATCTTGTTGGCCATTTTATTGTGCCTTTTCCATTTATAAGATGATCGGGAAAAGTGTTGTCTAAAACTCTTGCACCCTTCTTGCATTATGAGCAAGACAGCCGTCTTGCTGGTACCAAATCTCCCCGAAGTTGACGTCAAGTGAACAGCCGGAATAATCTGATTCTGCAAAATGTTTAAATATTTGTCGGCATTTAAGTTACCGTCAACGAAAATAGGACCAATGACATGATCACCTAAAATGCCGGCGCAAACATTTGCTTCTTATAGAATTGAGTACGTAATGGCACACTCAAATGTTTATTTTCCCTGGACCAATATCGAATTACAGAAGGATTATGCCGGCCATGTATAGAAAATGATGTTTCATCAGTGAATAAAATATTCTTGATGAAATTTTCGTTTTCACAAAAATCTATTCGTTTCATATGATCTTCCCTTAAGTATACTGTAGGCTCGTCTTCGTCATTTAAATGACTACATTTTGTGCAATTTGTCGCACATCCCACAGATTCAAACTTATGAATGATATTTAATACAGTTTGAACGGTCGCGTCGGGGCAGGACGGTTTTCAAATGTAAAAATGAATCGCCTGATAACTCCCTCAGTAGTATTTCCGCCGTAATACCACTTGATCATTGTATAAACATACATTTTTATCACGCTTTTATTAGCTTCACCTGTATGTTTGTTTGTGAGCTTGTGTGTAACCGACTCTTTGGACTCGATTTTGACCCACTTTAAACGGACAGATTTAATTGAAACTTTGTACACTTACGAAGAACCGGTAACAATACAATAATTTGATAAGTTTATATCATTATCCTGATCAGGATCGCCAGAATTAAATAATTTCCTTTCCTCACGTATCCTCTGCGTGAGAGCAAGAGGCTTAATACTCTAAGTACATTCCGTGATTGTCAGTTCGGTCGTTGGCTGAGCGGGCTAAGGCACAAGTCTTAGTCGACGCGAAATGACGGACTCCTCGGGCGTGAGTTCAAATCCCATGGCTGAAAAAAATATATATTTTTTTTCAGAAGTATCTGTTGGATCGTAATATGTTATAATATCAGCATCAATAAGCAATATAAATATAGTTTAAAAAAAACTAAAAAAACACGCTTTCATAGCACATCAAACTAAAAAGTGAAAAATAAATATAGTTTAAAAAAAACTAAAAAACACGCTTTTAAAGCACATCAAACTAAAAAGTGAAAAATAATTATTAATATAAACTGAAAATAATAATGAACGAAAAATACTAGTATTATTGTGAAAAAAAGCGTGGGGCGCTTTCTGCCATATTTTTCGTATATCGAGCAACCCACGCTTTTTTTCACAATAATACTAGTATTTTTCGTTCATTATTGTTTTCAGTTTATATTAATAATTATTTTTCACTTTTTTAGTTTAATGTGCTTTAAAAGCGTGTTTTTTAGTTTTTTTTAAACTATATTTATTAAGTTAAAGAGAAATGCCACGTAACGGCTAACGCAATAATAAAAGAAATGAGACAACAGCAACGTCACAGAAGAGGGGATCCATATCCCCTCTTCTGTGGCAACGTGAAAGCAGTTCACCACGTGATCACAAAATTGTTTATTGCAGTGTTGCCAGACTGTAAAAGTGTAATTATTAGAAAGTAACAATGAAATTACCAGATTTTAGGAAAAATTATCAGATATTTCAAATAATACGCCAATATTCAAAAATTTTACTATAAAAAAAATAAATAAACAAAAGTAAAACAGTTACAAGTAAGTATATTGAATAGAAACTTTTCAAATACTAACAATTGGCTGTTAAGTTCGACTTCAGCAATTATATTGTCATCTTCACTTTCGTTTATATTTTTGTATAATATTATGGAATTTTATAATTCTCTCACGCATTCTGAACTTAATAAAATACCATTTACTATCCCAGGTAGCAAGAACACGTCAAAATGACGTGAAAATATGGTCACCGAGTGACGAGAAATGATTAGTTGAATGACGTAAATATGACGTGAAAATGTCCTCCTAATGTCTTGGACCGATGACGTTGATTACTTGACGTTAATTTCACGTCATTAGTTAGACGTTATTTTGACGTCTTTTTCAGGTTATATTTGGTACCCCCCTCCCAGGTTTTCAGTAATACAGATAAAACTATTAGTATTTAGTTTATACATATATTGAAAAAATATATTACTATATAAAATTTATGTTTATATAACATACTACATATTCAAAAAAATAAATGTTTATTCTATCTTACTATCATATACTAAACTGTGAATAATAGGTATTGCTACAGAATTTTCGTTAAACGTCAAAACAACACATTTGCCAGATATTTCACTAATAGGCCAGAGTAAACACAGAACAGAAAATGTCGTAAACGCCTGGGAATTCACAGTGGTCTGAGGTAAGATGGACTGCGCGCGCATAAGCTGTACCTACACCGATTGGTTAATATTAATCACGTTATTCAGAACTTCGAACGTCGTTGCGCTCATGTCTGGTTATATAGCGGTACTTTTGAATTCAATGAGATACAGGATACGAAATTTATATCACAAAAATTATATGATGAATGGCTGTGACGTGCAAATATTAAAAATGTTCCTAGAAGTAATAAAATATTTGTGCAAAAATTATATAGGCAAATGTTTTGCTTTTGCGCAAAAACAAACTAAAAACAATATTTTTGCATGCCTTTGATTATTCTCTTTGGAAACTGTTAAAAAAATACAGGTAATCTTGTAATGATGGCAATATGTCACTTGCGAAAATGCCGCTTCATTCCATATTGTATATGACTTTGATATATAATAATAGCACCGAAAAAGACGACAATATGACGTGTTATATAACGTGATATGCAGCACGTTATTTTAACGTCATTTATAAGACGTCATTATGTCGTCGATTTTTGGTTCACTGACGTCTTATGACCAGTAATCACCAGATTTTGACGTCATTATGACGTACCCTTGCTACCTGGGTATGTTTGTCAATAATTGATTTTTGGTTATAGGTTTGATCTTTTTGGTTTTGATTAAATTATGTTACCTTTGAAAAAAATGCGTCCACATTTAGCACTGCGTGCAGTCTGCACTCATTGCAGAAAGAGGGGTAGAGCTCTCATTTTTCGTGCAGTGTAACATTTATTTTATAATTATAAAATAAATGAGCGTAGCTGCATGAATAAAATCTCGTATGCCGCCCTACTACTAACTAGATGTCGCCAAATGTTCATCGCAGTTAGTAAAATAGAACAGTATTCATTGCATATTATGCACTTTACATGAAATGGTATTAGTTATTTCTCAAGGTGTAAACAAAATGTGACATTCCCAAAAAATTATCGTAGATTATCCCATTATTAGAGGCTCCATTAACAACTACCAATTAAAATTCCAAATTGTAGATTTTGATAATTACCAGGCATCTGGCAACACTGTTGTCTGTTCTATCTACAGTAAACTTAGTGTAGAAAGGGAAGGGATCAGATGTGGAAGGGATGTGATGACTGAGGACTGGAGGCGTACCAGATCACATGTGGAAGGGATACGATGAGACGGAGAAGTACCTTCGTTACTTCGTAAACACAATAACGAAGAAAAAGGCAACAGTTTAATTAGTTACTGAGTTATATATTTTTTTACTAATCATTGAAGTCATTATCAAATATAATCAAAATATGATTTCAACCCCTAGAACCATTTGCAAGTCCATAAAAATGTATATGTGCTAAACATGCTATAAGCAAGAGCCCCTCAAATTAAAATGTGTATATTTAATTTGTTGCGCACATATCTAATTTGTTGCGCATATTTTTCCATGGCAGACACAAAAACGTCAGACTGATAGGTCAAATTGTGAAAACCACCAAATTATCTGTACGCCGTACTATAGCAAAAAACAGTCACCTACCCACAATTCTGTCAGTTGTTTAAGAGCACCCAAAAAGTAGTATATTTCATCCAGATTATCATTTTTTGAATTAAATTTCAGACACAATTTTTTTAAACCATACAAACAGTTACAATAAATATTTGGCGACGCATCATCCAACTGTCTGGCCTCAACAGATATAGACAATTTTTTTAACTGAAAGAGAAAAAACTAGTAATTATTATTTCCTTTTTAATTATGAAATTATAAAAATAGAATCCTGTAATACAGGTATTTATATAAAATTAAACTCTAATTTATTTGATTTTATACGATTACGACGCCCTCAATTGAAGATGATAGTACTACGTAAGCAACTGCGCTCTTAATACACTTAGAAATAAAAAACTTGCATTTTAAATAATTTTAAACAGAGAGATATAATGTTAATTTTAAACAATGATTTTAAAGAATTTTAAACAATTTTTAGAAAATGTAGAACAATTTAAATGTTTTTTTTGAATGGGGTCATATACTTTTTTTGGTTGAAGTAGAAAGTTTTTTCATTCTATATTCAGCTAGACATTTTAAACTGCTTTAATGCAGTTCAAAAAAATTTTTTTTCAAACTGAATTTTTCTTGTTAATATATCAATATGAAAGTTAAAACAGATACCTATCTAGTTGACCAAATAGAGAAAAGACTGTTGAACATCATGGTCAGAGTAGTATGGAATCTATTATCAGTTTTCGGGTTAGGATAAGGGTACTTGTAATTAGCAACTTTTTTCGTATTTTTCTTACAGGAGATGACCTAACCTGTGCACATAACTTGTTATGTGTACATGTTATTAATAAATGTGTTTCAATATATATTATTTATTTCCTTTTTTTGTGTGTTTTTAAAAATTTCTGAACTTAATAAATTGACCTCTACAAACAGAACTGAGGTAGGTGAAATTTAGTTTATGCTAGATCTTAACATCAAAGCATGGAACCCAAGCCAAAGTTTAAGGCAAGATTATCGAAACTGAATATTGAAGTTTTGCAGTAACTAATTGCAATTTGGCTGCTACAAGAATTCAACATTTAGTTGATGAACTTGCCATGTAGTATGCTCCGATATATTGCAATCTAGCATATCCTTAATTCACCAGCCGCCAGCAGTTACAAGGATTACCTCGAAAGTTATTCGGCAGTACAACTATAAAATTAGCTTTAGTGAAACTCGTACAGAGCTCTATAAATTAACCACACAGACAAAGTGATTTACCCATTAAATGAATAAGTCTTTGTCTTTGTCCGTCGTTTAAATTTCTTTGTCAGCGTTTTTATAGCGTTCCAACTAACTTTAGAAATAATATACTATGCTCACATGCAGCTCCTGACTCTTATGTCAATGTCATCGCCTAGATAACGGCTCTCTTTTGAGCACACAAAATTAACGAAATAAAACAATAACAATTGTTCTAGATGTTAAATAACCAATACTAGTTTTTAAAACTACAAAATACACTTAAAACAACACGTTCTGTTAGCAGGCCACATTGTTTGTTTTCTTTCAGTCTCAAAAGCTATGACGTCAACGCACGCGACCTATAAATTTTTATTTTTGTGAAAATTTGATAAAAATATAAGTATAATCTTCAATATCACAAGAGCGATTTTTAGGTCATGCGCAACTAAATATTTATGTGATCCACATCAAAACAAATATCAAAAAAAAAAGAAAAATGTAATTTAAAAATTTAACAAACCCTGCCATACAAATAAATGTCCTTCACTCCAACTCCCAATTTTGTATCGACAGCATACAACTCCTCAAGCATTTGAAGTTGGGAGATTAATTTCCGAATGTCTTGGACTGGTATCCAGTACAAACAATCTATATTTAGTACTTTTATATAATTATATGCTATACTTGTGGATATAAACTGGTATATATCTAAACTGTCACTTAACTCGAACAAATTTTTGAAGCTAAGAAATCTAAAATAATAATATCAATAGGATTAAAATATGCGAGATATTTATCTAACTTACTGGATCACGTGCTTTTCTCTTAAAAAATGACAATACTTTTCATGTGCTTTAAAGAAATTTAATAAATCAATAGTAGGTAAATAGCTCAGTATTTTAGTAATTGTTTCATAAGGAAGATGATCCATTTATTTAATTTGTTTATGAAATTAATATTACTAATAAAATAACAATACCTAAAAATAACACATAATAATGTAAAAATGTTTTATATAAGAATATAGTTATTTAATTATATATTGAACTTATACCTACTTGCATTCAACAAAATAACTAAATATGCTCTAACTGAGTTGAATGGTATCAAATAACTTACTATTTTTAAATTGGAACAGACTACAAACTGCTGTTTAATTGGTTGCAGCATATCTATCGAAATATTCCAGATTTAGTTGGTGCAGCGCTATTTAGATGGCTCTATTTGTTGGAAATAAATGATTATTATCTTCCAATGACAATCCTTATGTCGAATCACGTGTCTGTCAGTCTATGACTTTTGTCGATTGTGTAGTCGCTGTGGATTGCCCTGTCATTTTTGCGTTTCTTGGATAATTTGGGAAAAAAGTTTAAGTTTGTAAGTAAAAAATGTTAATTATACATTAAGCCAATAACTTTGAACTTATTATTAGTATGTAAGTTCATCGTTAAACAAACATTTAACACGAAATTGATTTGGAAATCCCTATCGCCATTTTCTTTAGTGAATTTAGTCCGTTTATTGTTCATTGGCACTTTCTTTTTCAAGTCTGATAAGTGATAAAAATAATCAGCAAAATATCCGAAATAATTCTCAGGTGAATAAATTTGTTTAAAAACGACAATGTTAAGGTATCTATAGGTAACAGTTAAATAGATTTCATAAGATCCTATTTACGTCTATATTCACCTCATATTAAAAGTAGGTACCTACCTACTGCAAATCAAAGATTATCTTTGTGCAAATATTTAGTTCGTTTAAATTAATTTCATATACAGGATCGATGATTTAAATTTTTATTATCCGCGATAAAAATATATTTGCAAAGCAAAGCCAAGAATGGCACAATATTTTTGAGTTTTGATCTAATTAAGTTTACTTATTTCCTGTTCATATCAAGCAAGCAAGCATATCGAGCAGATTTTGTCTTGTCATTTTGCCGTCAGTCATAAAATTAAAGTAAAAATATGATGAAATACTTGATTATTAGGCAAAATACATACCTTTTAAATGTTTGCGTTTCGTTTGTGACGATGTTAAACAGTTGTTAAACATTTACATAAATGATAGTACTTTACGTACAATTATTAATTCAGCGAGTAAATTCTAGTGTAGGTACATAAGTCTCGATCTGAAAAGAACAGCTTATACAGTTGCAATAATGGACACATATATCTAATTTTAAATTAAATTGTTTGTACGTTTCTAAATTAATACCTGTACAGTTCGTATACTATACTACGCACCATATATTAAAAATTGCACCTAATGTACAGGTTCGTCGCTTTTAAATGACCGGATGGCGCCGATATGTATGGGCGCGTTTAGCGAATGCAGCTGCGGAAAATTAGCACTCAACACGTTTAGTTATTGCTATTGTTACTTAACACTTGTAATTTCGCTGAACGATGTGGAAGGAAGCGGAAGATTTACCTGTGCTGAGTAGAAACAGCGTAAAATATGTCGGTGACTGCGTTGAGCAGCAGCTTCCTATTACTGCTACTTTTCAACTTCTGAACCACAGCATAAGAAACAATTGTTTCTTATGCTGTGTCTGAACTGTTGTCTCCCAACTGTTGTGTTCGATAAACGCGCCCAATGGCTGCTTTCGGTAACGGAGCAAGCTTATTATTGAAACAGGTTAGCTTTAAGAATGTTAAAGTGATAATTTTAATACCATTGAGCTATACTGTTTTAAATAAATTTAATCCCACATTGCCACAAGTAACACATGGCCTTTAACGCACTCTATCATTTAAAAACAGTTAAGCTGTACATACAAGTACAATATAAAAAGTAAGTAGTAATGAAAAAAATATTTTTTTTTGGAGGAAACTAGATTTAGTTTATACAGTGCGGTGATAAAAAAATTCAATAAAACTTTCCAGGAAGGTTTCCGCAAAAAAATCCTTGGACGGGTCAATTTTGTTTCTCAAAAAGGCATCTTTTCTGATAAATGGCATTCTTTGAATGTGTTTTGTTTTCGAGCTATTAGCATTAGCATTTTTTTTTTAAGTGGTAACCTATATATTTTTTTATGGATCCGTTTAGAGGATGTCTATCTGCATATGCTGGTTTAAAAAAGATTTGCCTGTTGGAAATGAAAGTTTTCGAGATATTTAAGTTCAAAGTTCCAGTCGTTTTAAAAATTGGAAAAATAAGCTTGGACAACGATGTCCTGTACTATCTAGAATTTAAAAATCTGTCAAAAAAATATGAACCGACAATTAAGAAAATGTCAGCGACAACTTAAAAATAAATGTGAAAAACTCCATTCAAAAAACATTTTTTAATTCATTCTAAAATAAAATGAAATTGTCATGAAAAAAAAAATCGGTGCTCTTCGACTGTACTTTCTCATCATCATATTCAATTTGACATGAAGGAAATACATTACTTTAATTGAAAATATCGTTTTCAGTTATTTTATTTATGTGAAATAATTAAAATGAACAAAATAAAGGAGATAAATATGATAAACATGGTAAAAGAGATAAATGAGACAATGAGACAAATGAGGTAAATGAGGCAAATTAGGCATATGAGAGAAACGAAACAAAAAAAAAGGAATGAAAGGTAAATTATTTTATTTCGTTTAGATCAAACTGAATATAATGAAGTACTGCCACAAATATAGGTTCTACTGATTTTTTAGTACTGCCGAGACCGATTTAATTTCTCTATTTGAATGAAATTGATTTAAAATATTTTTTCTTAATAACGGTTAATCTGTCGAGAAATTTTCAAGAGTTCTTTTCGGCACATTTCCTCATGAACAATTTTTATTTGAAACATTTGTTGATTTGGCGCAACAAAAATTTTGACCCCCTTGAGATGTGTCCTTCTAGCGTAACAATTTCACTGATATTCAATAGGGGTCGTAATCGGACATCACAGATATTATATGTAAAATTTAAGATTTCCACTTTGAGACGTGTTTGAGAAAATGCACACAGACGGCATGCCAACTCGGATAGATACCATTTTCTGGTCTCAAAATGTTCGTTTTCATCATAATGTGGAATTTGATTTTTCTCACGACGCCAATACTTTATCAATAATCACTAATCAGTATAGATAGCAGAGGCGGCTGGTGGATTTAGGTTATACCATATCTTAGTATTACGACTATCAGTACTGAATGAAGTTTTGCAGAAAAAAAATGAGAAAAGAATGATTTAAATGTACTTATATCGTTGAATAATACACAAAAAATTTCGGACACTTTTTTTTGTATTCTATTACATTTTTGTTATGAATTTATGCAGCGTCACTTTTAGAGTAAGTAATGAACTAGTCGACTGATTTATATTTCACAAAGTACACTAACCTAGATTTACAGCTTCGTCTACTTTAAAGGACTGGATGGCGCTTCTATCCATGTGTTAACTTGCGGCGATGGGGGACTAAGCTTATTATTGAAACGGGATAGCTCAGTGATATTAAAATGATATACCTCTTTAATATTCTTTGAGATAACCTATTTCAATAATAAGCCTGCACCGTCACAGAAAGCAGACATGGATATCAACGCTCTCCGATCATTTAAAGTTGTATCTGGTTCCACGTGTCAGCACACAAAAGATATTTTTCCAGCGTTTAGACTGACGCAATAGACATAATCATTCCTTGGATGTAAAATGGAACCGGTGTGAAATCATCCACAAAGTCGTGGTCATAAAATAATATATTGCAAATACTTAAATTCTTGTTAGCATTTCGAAGAACTCCACTTTATTTCTGTTTATAAATATCGTTTGATTTCTTTCACCAACACTGCTTATCACAAACGAGGTAGGAAATTTAGAAATGGGGTAAAATAAAATAAGTTATAATAAAATAAAATATTTCTTAAACATCTTTCATTTAATAAGTAAGAAAGAATATTTATAAGATCGGAGAGCATGTAGTGATTATTATAGAGTAAATTTGTGGCAAAAATACATTTAAAAAACGATTTTAGAATCAGGTCAGCATCTTGAACCATTTCCAAGATTTATACTGCGCCATATACAAAATAAACATGCGGGAATTACTATGTACATTTAAAAGGCGGAAGGTGTTCGAATTCAGAAGAAAAAATAAGTATTACACGTACACGGATGTTGAAATACGAGTAAAATAGCCATAAAAATTAATAGAAGCTACATTATATTTCAAAAGAAAAACTTGTTTTATTTGTATTTTTAATGCGGTGACAAATTTTTTATAATCTACTTTCCTTACTATTAATTGTGACCTTTGCACCTCGGTCGTTTAGAACTTTGTGGATTGTAATGTGCATTTAGTTTGTTTTAATGTTTAAAATTTATCTCATTATAAGGCATGAGAGAAAATGTGAAAAAACTCGGATGCATTGTAGAGTTTCGTCTAATGGTAAGAAAATATGCCATGTTTGTAGATTATAGTCCAATGGATATTTTAAAAGATAATTGACCCATTACCAGGTCGGGCGAAACCCAATGAGCAATATTCTGCATAGGGCGGCAAAACGTAGTTTTTCAAATAAAAACTTTTAAAGAATGCCGACAATTAGCAGAGGGAAAGGTTGGGGCGATATAATTTTCTTGATAAGTAAAGATAGTTAGTGTATCTTTAAGTGTAACTTCATTTAAAAAATCATTATGCATTCTTAATTAAATAATTTTTTTGCACGAACGGGAGTATTTTACTGCCTCAAAACAAATGTTTATTTCCTTGGGATTTAAAGTCGCCATGGAAACCAATAAACAATACAAGCATAATGTAACGTCAAAATTTTTATTATGTCAAACTTCGGATGGTAGAAAGAACAAAAAATTAAGAATCAAACATATAAACCATAAGATCTACATTTCAAATTAATATTATGGTTATTTTCAGTTTGTTATATTTGGTAATTGGTAATATTTAGTAATCTAAACGTCAAACAGAAGTACATGAAAAATAATGTCAAACATGGATACCTAGATAAATTCGGAATGAAATACAAAAGATTCATGGTCAATTATTATTTAGTTTTTACGTTTAATTTTTTTTTGCTATAAAAATTGTGCCTGTTGTAAAAAAAATGTTGTATGCACCTCGTGGGTAAAGTGTGTTTCAGTCGCTTATATGAATGCCGGGACTAAAACTTCACTATACTCCCTTGGTGCGTAAATAACTATTAACACAAAACCAGTAAAAATAGAGGGTGATATCGGATGTAAACTGCCACTCCCAACGTTGCAATTTTCTTCATATTTTGTCACTTCCGATAAGTATGGCTAGTAGCGAACTCAGTTTTTCCAAATTAGAATTAGTATTTAAGGTCAATAATGACTGAAGTGCGTTTTGGTGAACTTGGTGACTATTTCGATCGAACATAAATTTGGTGTAAGTTTTGTAAAGAGCTTGTTGCGAAAGTTTGCTAGCCTTAAAGCCCGAAAAGTTAATTCTTATTAATACTTTGAACTGGAAAAACTCACTACAGCCACGAAATCCGAAATTTGTTAGGTATACACACGGTTTATAAACTAAACGGTTACCGCATTCACGCTCTAGCCTATCAGATCGCGAAATGCCACAAAGGGGTCTCTCCATCGTTAAAATATAATAACCGCTTATCTTATATCTTGGAGAAACCTAATAAACACTTCGAACGAAAAGCGAAAATACCCTTTGTGACGTCATTGACGTTTCCCCCCACCATAATTTTATTAAATGCGACAACCGTTTTGGTTATGAATCGTGAGGTATACCGTGTGTAAAACGGTTAATGTGGTCAGCTGTTAACAAAAACCCATTGAACAAGTGAGGTACATTCACCGCTGCGGTGAAGATGCCATATAGATTTTCAGAAGACGGACAAAGTACATCGGATCGGTTCCAGAATGATTTGTTATTCGAAGCCTGCAATCGTTGTTAAAATTGCCTAAGACGCGTTCGGGAATGATCGCAGCGGTCCGGGAATGCTCGAAATTGCTTCCTTATGGTCGGTTTTATTGAAAATGATACCCCACATGCCTCGCTTGATCGCGGGTATCTTCGGGTAACTTCGGAAAAGTTCGGGTCCAGTTCGAGTGTTGAGATAAAAACAATAACCTCGGTGGCTGTTAGCAACCTTGAAACTTGCTTGCACTTTTTAATTTCTTAAAACGCTATTGAAAGTGCTTATAACGTTATTAAACTTGCTTAAAATGCATTCGGGAATGATCGGAGCGGTTCGGGAATGTTCGGAATCGGATCCTTGTATTCGGTTTTATTAATGATAATGATACCCCGCAAGCCCCGTTTGCCTTCGGGTATCTTCGGGTGACTTCGGAAAGGTTCGGGTCCAGTTCGTGTTTTGCGGTTAAAACTGTAGCCTCGGTGGCTGTTAACACCCTTGAAACTCGTTTGCCCTTTTTAATTTCTTAAAACGCTATTAAAAGTGCTTATAACGCCTTCGGGAATGATCTGAGCGGTTCGTGAATAGTCGGAATCGGTTCCTTGTGATCCATTTTATTGAGTCTTATGCTAATATGCCTATATTTGTACCAATTCGGTCAATATTTATTGCATTTCCAAAAAAAAAAAAAAACAAAATTCTTAATTTTTTTTGCCCCACTTCCCGTTTTCGGAACCGGCTTAAAATCAACAGGCATATGTATACCGTAAAGGTCTACCCCTGTTGCAAATTTCAAGTCGATCGGTCAATATTTTGAACAGATACCGCATTTAAAACAAAAAGAAATAAAAATGGCTTTTAGGCCGTTTTGCCCCCCTTCGCGTTTTCGAAACCGGCTCCAAAACAATGGGCATATGTAGCCCTTAGAGGTCCACCCCTGTTGCAAATTTGAAGTCGATCGGTTAATATTTAGGACAGTTATCGCATTTCAAAGGAAGGTAAAAAAATTGGTTGTTAGGCCGTTTTTGCCCCATTTGCCGTTTTCGGAACCGGCTCAAAATCAATAGGCATATGTAGACCATGGTGGTCTACCTCTGGTAAAAATTTGAAATCGATCGGTCAATATTTGGGACAGTTATCGCATTTCAAAGAAAAGTTACCGGAGTTCCGGACAGACGGAAAGTTTCTGAAAATCTCGAGATTCGGATAGATCCCAAATTTGAGGTCGATCGGATCAGCCGTTCTCGAGATACGGGGGCCCAAAGTCGCCGAGCATAAATGTATATATAGATTTTTTTTTGAAAATCTATATAACAAGCAAGATGGACGTAACAGCGGGAGTGTATTGTAGCTGGCTGGTGGGGCATAGACTGAGCCTGTCCCAATGTTCGCTGGGTGTGTCTTATTCCATCCTGTTTCATCCTAGTTTGCAGCCATCGCTCGTATTCCTTTTCTAACTGGCCACACTTGCCGCTATACATATGGTATAACTTAATGTTGCCCATGAGAGAAAATGAGAGAATATTATATTACTATTTATGGGACGGCAAATATAAAAATTTGGCACAGGGCGGCAACATGGCTAGCGCCGGTTCTGCCTAGTACAAAGATGGCGGTCAAAAAGGAACAACATTTTTCTTAATGGAAAATAATCTTCATAAAGTTGTCTCGAACGTTGTCTTTGTTTTTAGCATCGGTTTTAGAGAAAATATCACTCGTAAACATATAATCAAATATTCCGTACACCGAATACAGATTATAGATTGAATACTTAAGATTATAGTTAAATACACGAATTCGTTAGAATACAAAAGAATACATTCAATTCATTAGACTGCAATGGAAATCCTTAGAATACAGGTGAATTCGGGCATTAAATAAATCCTCGTTAAATATTGTCACGTGTTTGCGCTCACCACAAACACCTTATACTCGTAGATTCGTTGATTGAAAGTCCAGGTAACACTTACTCACTACTTTATTTACTAATTAACAATTAACAATAGATTAATTAATGTCTTAACTATAATCACAATTGAACAATTATGTCTCTTTCTTATTTTTTCTTTACTCGTTCACGTTCGACTTCAGACCGAGTCTCGGCCCACCGTGCGTCTTATTTATACATCCATTCACACGGTCTAGAGCATTCCAGAATATTCCCAGTCTACACAGTCCAGTGGCGTAACAATGTTTTATTAGTTCTGTTGTAGATAGATCCGGGAGTATAGGAAAATAAAATAGTTGCATTGTAGAAGAAATATAAAATATATTTCAAAAGTATCAATGTAAAATAAAAAGTGCTCGTTTAAACAGAAAACCAGAGTACTCATACTACTAGAACTTTTAGAAAAAAATACATTGGTCTGTAACAAAAATAGAAAAAAAAAACAATATTCTGATAAAAAAGAAAATAAAAAAAACAAGTAATATACTGTACTCATTCTTAAGGCAAAAATCATAAATGAAAAATAAAACAGAAACTTATTTTCCCATAATCGGCCGTAATTATTACAACTTTAGATTTGTCTGTTTCGTTTGGTAATTCTTTAGTGACGATTGAAGTCGTCCTCGGAGTCATTTTCACTGTCTTTCATAGTCTAGTTCACAAGTTAAAAACGGTGTTAATTAGTGATAAAGGTCGTAAAAATATGGGCGATAGCTAATTGGATTCGGAATGACGTCTAGACAAAATGTTTAAAAATTGTTCACCAGCAATAAAATTATTGCAAAAGTTATTAACAAATTAAGTTAAAAAAAGGCATTTAGTTTTTCGTAAATAATTCAGAAACTATTAATAATTAAGACATTTAAAAAAAAGATTCTTAAAGAGGACGAAATTTCCGATAAAAAGTCCTAACTCCCGGAACTGTACCTCCATTATTAATAATTTTAATTTAATGGTGAAAATAGTGCTCCGCGCAGCGAGCGCGACGCTGCCCAGACCGTAGCAACAAAAAAAAATTTTTTAGCTGTATTAATTAAAAAATTTCAAAAAAATTATCGAATCATCTAGACATCTCAAGGAACAATATTCACTTAAAAAAATTTTTTCCATCCATTTTTCATAAAATGCGCTTATTGTTAAATAACAAATTTTTTTTGGAGTTCACGTTTATGTTTATAATCAGATAATTGTTAAACTAAAGACGTGAAAATTATAACCGATGCTGGATACATTGTCACAAGTATACTTTATGAAATAATCACATCACGATATTTTTAATTGTTATAGTTCATTAAATCATTAGTTATTAATCTTTTACGTTAATAAAAAACTAATAAACGATAAAAAAGGTGAAAATTTTTGACTTCCCGCTAGAGTTCAGGAAGTTATTGGTTTCATCCCTATTTTCGAAAATCGAGTTTTTTTCAGATCTCGACGTTTTGAGGTCCTAAGAAGCTATTCCCACGATGGTATCTGTATGGCTGTATGTATGTGTGTTTGTGTGTATGTGTGTACCGAGGTGTGTACGGTGTATGTAAACCTCTCATAACTTTTGAACGGCTTGACCGTTCGAAACGCGGTTTGCGGAATTTAAAGGGGTTGACTCAACTTAGATTTCCTGAGAATTAGAACCGATTCGGCCCGGTAGATTTTGAGAAATCTCAAAAATAAAATTCTTCTCCTTATAAAACAACGTCGATCGTCGCAAACCGCTTCAAAATAGGTTGATTCGTTCGAGAGATATCGATTACGAAAAATTCGCAAAAAAGTGTTTTTTGTGAAATAACGTTCAAAATTCCTGTCGGATCGATTTTTGGTACTAAGATAACTTTTTGTACTTAAAAACTGCGTTGAATGCTGTAAACCGCATCAAAATCGGTTGCTTCGTTCAAGAGATATCGATTACGAAAAAATTCGCAGTGTTTTTTTTTGAAATAACATTCAAAATTTTTGTCGGATCGATTTTTGGTAGAAACATAACTTTTTGTACTTGAAAAACTGCGTTGAATGCTGCAAACTGCATCTCGATTGGTTAATTTGTTCAAAAGATATCGCAGTTCAAAAAATTACAAAAAAAAGTGGTTTTTTAATATAACTTCGAGATTTTTCACCTATCGTAGAGCTCAAAAATGTATGTGTATATTATTTTGAGCTCGGAGAGCTCAAAAATTAACTAATACGTATATTTTTGAGCGCTTTAAGCTCGAAAATAGCGGGAAGTTTCAGGGATGGCCTGCAGGGTCAACCGATTTTCAGATTTTCTTTATTGAAATAATGCCATCTGCAGATGCTTATTGAAAAAGTCACCAATTATGGGTTTTAAGAAAAACCTATATGAATACTAGTTACGAGACATCTAATTAATGTTTTTGAATCATTTTTACTTCCTAAAAATATACAGGGTAGCCAAACATTTTTCAATTAAGAACTTTTTAAATTGAATTTTCTCAATTTTTTTCAATGATGTGTAGAAATGAAAGACGAACATTTTTTGTAAGTACTTCCCTATGGCTAATTGCAACCATTTTCGTTTTATTGAGGAATAAGTACAAAATTCAAGAATAAATTTAAAAGATAGAGGTTTCTTCAAATAATTCATTAGAAAGAAATATAATAAGTGCTCCACATGTTGCCCGTTTTGATTGACACACGTCAAAAAAAAAAGAGATCGAGAATGTGTCTTCCATTTTTTTGTATCTCTTACAGTTACCCTATACAAACATCGAAATTTGCTTACCGTACATTGTTTTTATCGAAGTCGAAAACAAATTTTATTTTTTTTCTTGATTCAAAAATAGTTCTTCTTTTGTGTATCTTTTACAAATTAAGAGATTTTTTGTTGTTGTAAGCTTATGTTTAAACAGACACCACATTTAAAATGACATACACTCGTCAACGATTCTAGATTGGCACTTGAGTTTGGATGCGCAGTGGTCTAGACCTCGCACTTTCACTGTAAAACGGTTTGGTTCGGCTGTCCCACACTAACGATATTTCTTTTCTCTCCGCGCCGCCAAGTGCCAAGTTACAATCGTGGAGTAGTAGTACTGGTTTTTTGGTATTTCATCCTTTTGGTGGCTATACACCTGATGAAAACGCCATGTCACTTTAAATTGTTTAAAAATTTCGTTTTGATGTTTTATTGCCATAAATCTAAATTTTAGACGTTTATTTATGTTCTTTCTTTTGCAGATGCTGTGGCGGAAGTGCGTCGCTCTGTCTGAATTGACAACCATACCTATCTTTATGGTTCTTCAACAATAAACTGTGGTATTTGTTGCGTCTAGCATGGTAAGTGTTGCGTCATAAAGTGTAACTTATAGATAACTGATAACACTGGTCTGCAACGAAATCCTCCTTTAAAAAATTATACTATAAGTATGAAGATTTTAATGCTCTGAATCTATTCCCGTTGGCCGATTTTTTCTATCACGTCTAGATTTTTTTATATGAATTTTTTTTTTAATTTCATAAATTTTGCTTTTTTTAAATTTTTTTTTTTTGTCAACATCAAGAACAGTATACATACATACAAAATAAGTTTTAGTGAGTTGTAAGAGAAAGAAAGTAAAGTCACAGCGAATACTGCGCATACGCATATCTACTACCATAAAAATCACTGTCAGTACTTTCTTTCTTTCTCTTACAACTCGCTAAAACTTATTTTGTATGTATGTATACTGTTCTTGATGTTGACAAAAAAAAAAATTTAAAAAAAAACAAAATTTATGAAATTTAAAAAAAAAATTCATATAAAAAAATCTAGACGTGATAGAAAAAATCGGCCAACGGGAATAGATTCAGAGCATTAAAATCTTCATACTTATAGCATAATTTTTTAAAGGAGGATTTCGTTGCAGACCAGTGTAATTCATCATTACGATATAATAAAACACATTTTACTTCTACTCGTCAGTAGAGACAAAAAGAGGCCTTTGCCTTACAAAAGGTGGGGTAGAAATCATTTTGATGTATGTTGTTTGGGTCGGGACTGTGATGATAATCCAAGTATTCGACCATGGGGGAGGCCCGAGCCACCATCTTGATTGAGAGGTGCAAAAAATTGTTTTTTTCAAAATAACTCCGCAACGGTTGTATTTATCTTTAAGTTGTAACATTCTTGATGCTACTTTTTAAATTTTATCAGTAATTTACTTAAGTGAGGAACAATAAGCAGTTAAACATTTTTAATATTTTTTTCTACATTCATATTGGTAATCAATAATACACTTCGAAGCATTAATCAATAAATTATTCCGGTTATAGAGCACTGGACACTTTACTTTAAATTTTACGAAATTATGCTGGCACATCATCCTTCAACAGGCCTGGCTTTCTTCTGCAACGATCCCTTGATAATTTTGTGGTTTTATTTTCTCACAAAACTAATTTACAATTTTAGTAAAAGTTTGGTTAGATTAATTTGACGGTTTTCTTCCACTTTTTGTTTAACAGGAGCGTGCGAGCCTCGTTATCTGCATTCTAAATATTAGGGGCATGTGTATGAATAAGTTTTTTAAGAGGCAAATTAAAAAAGGGAAGCCATGGCGTTCTTTTGCGGCATGAAACTCGTTCAGAGCGGATGCATCCGCATCTGCTAATAATTTTATATTTGTAAAAGGGCCATTTTCGCGATGAACTATGACTGATCACTCCGAATAAGCAAGTTCAAGGTTCAAGAAGTTGCATCCCCTCCCCCATTGGTTGCATGGGGTAAGTTATATCTTATGATTATTTTTTTCTCTTCGTTTTTTTTTTCTATAATATTCTACGGGGTATTTTCTTATATCCATAGGGTTGCAGTTTCCCCTCATAAGAGGCTGTTGTTTTTCTTAATGTCATTTCCTGTTAATGGAATTATCCACACTGTAGAAATCGTAGCTGTAATGGCTTCTTCTGATTTTTTCTGCTCTATGTTGCTGAAGATGGGGATATGCCTCCTCGCCCACGTTGTTTTTGTATTATCCAGGATCTAGACTGACGTTGATAACAACTTTACCTAGATTTTCCAGTTGTTGCTGTTAAGCAGGGCATTTTTTCTTCACGGAGCCATTCAAGTGTAAATCAACCCTTAGTATGTCGTAGTCACCAGGTATACTATTACGTAAATGGTATTTGACGAAACTGAACGTTGAAATTTTTTTTTACAACAATTTCTCAAACTTGATTATTTTTTATTTATTGTAAAAGGTGGTACCATTTTATTCATTATTTTTTTTTTTACTTGTGATCTGATACTTTGCTACAATACTATGCTCATTTATTCGATTTATTCGGTTAATAATAACTGTTTAACTTATTAGATATGCAATTGCTGGCATAACACAATTAGCTGGGGGTTGTACTTATTGACCGATAGCTCAGTTAGCAAGTCGTGAATTAGGGCTTAGATTAATTTGAGTTCTCACCAAAATCTAGGCTGGGCGCCAGGACTTTTGCAAGTACCAAATAATTAAAAGTTTACTTTAAAAGGTAAAGATAACGTTAATACTTGAATTCTGTTGGGAAGGAAGTCGAGTAAAAATATATTATTTAATAAAAAGTATAATAAACTTGTAAGAATATGTACAAAAATTTACATAGGCTAAGATGGCCTCTTTTAGTTAAAAAAAACCTAGTTTTGGTGGAAAACCAAGAAATCAACAAGAAAAAATTATAAATGTTCACTGGGGACGAGGATCTTACGTAACTTCAAATGGGTTAGTCCAGCGAAGAATCCACCAACGGCTAAGCTCTTAATGGGTCCGGTGTCAGTTTGAATCACCACTATCAGTTCTGCAGTTACCCTTGAGAAGAAATGCCAGTTGTATACAATTTCGTTTTCCTGCTCCACCCTGTATATAATGATCAGTTCGATCCACCAGTTATCCTCTTCTCTTGGTCCAGGTATTTACATAAAAAGGGGAGAGTTTTATAAGATCAGTATTATAGGCAAAACAAAGTAAAAAGCTGTGACGTTTGAATTGTCCAGTTACGTAGACAAAATATGAGAGTTAACACAAATTTACAGAGTAAATTGCAAACTAAACGAACTAGGATCGGTGTCCCACAATATTTTAGGAAGTTGAAGACTTCAACTAACTTAAGTATCAATAAAAGTTACGTTAAATAGAAAAAATACTAGTCCAACAAATAAACTAGGTGTAACTATGAAAATAAACAAAGTGAAATAGGTATTCAGTCTATGTTAAGATATTTTTTTACTAAAAGAAGGTAATCTTCAAGAAATTTAAAATGTCTGTATATAGACGGACAACTAGAAAGATAACGTAAATAAATATTTGCTAAATATAAAACAATATGATAATTTTCAAATTAAAAGGTAACGTTAAATTAAATTATTTATTAGTTCCTCGTAGAGAGGTAATAATGAATTCGAGATAAAGTTAAATAAAGATATATAACTTGACTATATGTTTACTGCAGATAATCAAAAGTTAATCAATTGCCAGAAAACTAGGCAAGGCTCAACTAGAGCAGCGTTTCTGACTAAATGCTAAGTAAACGTTCAAGTAAGCACTCGATATTTTAAATTTAGAAAAACCTTACGTTACTGAAGTGTGGTTGGTAAATATATGCACTGGTATAAAATGGTCCACCACAAAACAAATGCACCACGTTAGGTAATTCTCACAAAGGTTATAAACAAAAAGGGGTACCAATCTCCAAATGTCACTAGTCACCACTTTTCACAGAGCTACCAACATAGCCAAGTGACCTAAAACATCAACAGACAAAGATAGAAAACAACTAACTACTAGCACACGAAATTATTACAATATCAGAGGGATATTAGATAAATTGCCAACAAGGCACGATAAATCGATACTAATCAATATTAATGATGGCTGTTTCAAAGAACAACCAAGGTGAACTGATCACCGAAAAGCAAATTCGCTCAAGACGTAAATTAAGATAAATATGGTACAATATTATTATGAAAATTTCCTCAAAAGTACGTTAAATCAATATAGCAACTTTTTAAATAATGATGACCATAAAATTACACAATAATACCAGAAATTTTACCAGACCGCTGAAGTAGAGATGTTGTCTTCAGAACGCCACACTAGCATGAAGGAAGAAGGCCCGTTCTATTTTCCCACCTAAACTCGGTTATAGTTTGGAAAGAGACAAACATTTGAGAGTAGAGTATGAGCAATAAAGATAGATAGATATTTAGTGCAAAAATTTGCAAAACCATCTGTTCCAGTAGAAATCAGTGACGCCATCTGGACTAGACTGGCAGAAACAATTTTTCACGGAAAACAAAAAACTGTTATATCTTATGATATTTTCACTGGGGTTGGATGAATCATTTTATTCATTATATTTTTTTCTACTTGTGATTTGACACTAATCAATTATTCAATCTTGGATTATTTATAACTGTCCTACTTACTTAATATTGTTTAATATTACTTTTGAAATTTTCTCGGGGAAGGGGGGGGTGCTGAATGAATATTGGGTGATCCTAAATTGAAATATTTTTTACTTTTACTTCAAAATTTTTTTTAAACTGATATAAAACTTAATGAAAGATAATTGTCAACTATACACACATTTATTGGATTTGGTACGTAATTAACATGTGTTGTTTAATTTTCTCCTATTTTTAACATTACAGCAGACATTTGGTGAGCTTTAATTAATTGATACGTAAGTATTGTTTTCCGTAGCTTTTACAATACTTAAAATATCTTATCAAACTACGGTGGCACTCTGAGCAGGTTTTATTTTAGATTTATTTCGGCCATAACCAATTTCAAAAAGAAAACATTTTCTAAATTATAAATAATTTTTTTTTAGTTATAAAAAAAAATAATAGTCAATCAAATTCATGTAGACCCTCAACCATGCGCTTCCATAACCAAGAGCTGCCGTATGCACTTTGTGTGGTACCTTTCTGGTTATCACTATTTAATTTTAATTATATAGGTGCCACAAAGTCTGCCTATTTCTTTTTCATAGAGAAACTAAACGTTCGTAATTTGCGTTACGTGTTCTGCAATGCGAGAAATACGTTGAGATATTTACCCGGACGAGCTCATCACGTTTGATACAAAAAATACCTAAATAAATAGAGTTTTTATCAAGAAGAGGAACTTAATTTGTTCCTAAATAAATTGTTTTGAATTTGATTTTGAATTTGACGTTTGATACAGGCAAGAATATATAAATTTGTCTACCGTATACATCATTGTTAAAATGATTCGGACTGTACGATATCACCCTCGTATAGTTTACACCATACTAACCAATGTTATGCATTTCCAGCGTATGATAAACGAAACTTATTTATCGTGGCTAGCGGCGCTGAACTCGTTCAAGTTCAGTGCGAGCGTGTACATCGTGAGACGTCGTGAGTACATTACGCTCGTTTAACTGATACATTCAAAACGTGATATTAATTTCAGCGTAGAATACGAGACGACGAATACGCGACGAAAATTACGTCCGTCTACTTTCTCTTAGGGATGCGCAGTACGGTACGATATTTTCTGGTACCGGTACTTTTCCTTGGGATCCCCGATATTTTAGTATTTTAGGGAAATTGACTGGATATTCATGGCATGTGGCCGTACTACCTAAAGTAGAACAAGTGAGGAGCTTATTTTCATTACGCCCTTTCTGCAAAACGCTTTTGTAGAAGTAATTTTCTATGACTATGACTAAAAAAATATTCCCCCATATTTATCGCTTATTTTAAATTACAGAAAGTGTATTTTGCTAAAAATAAGTAGACGGTTTTTAAAAGAGATCATTACAACGAGTTAAATGTCATCTATATCTCGATAAACGTTTTGTCAGAAATTGCGTTTTGAAAATAAGCCCCTCAATCATTACTCATTTAGTCATTACTGGAGTAAGTGTAGTTTTTCTTTTATCATTTTGTGAATTGCTTTAACTTTTAAGCTCAATTTTTGAATTATTTCCCAAAATATTACTGATATGATGATTAGTGATTGATTATGATTTGATTACATTGATGCAAATGAACCATATGTGTATTGTTGGCGAGATTTGAGATTTATACAAGTTATATAGTTTTTCAAATTATTTTAAAATCGTGTGCCTTCAAGATTTTGAAGGTGAATGCACAGGGAAAACTAAATCTACTTTTTTTAATTGACAAAAACATAACTGGTTAGTAGGCTAAGTTTAAGTTAAAAATAATTTGCAAAATAAACTTCAACGATGTTTTTACGTCATTGTACCACCCGCGTATCTATAAATGTTTTTTAACTTTCTACCCATTAAAATGAAAATCGTACGCCTTTCCAAATACTTTAGAAGGTTGTTTTTGATGTAGTAAAGAATGTTATAAAAATATAAATACACACAAAACATGCCTACATATGTTTAAAAGGTAACCAACTTCGCGTTAGTTGAAAAAATTGACATTAGTTCTGCCTGTAATTTCACCTACTAAATATTCATGATTTAAAATGAAAATAGACATGTTCGACCGGTGTGATATTAGTGATATTAGCATCTTCCACAAAATGTGTAGTAGCTTTTGCCGTATGGGGCGAGCACTATCTTGTTGGAAAATTGAATTAATCAACCCCCGAAGATATGGCACTACTACAGGTTCTAACACGTTGGTTATGTAATTGAGCGCGTTCAAATTGCTCTGAACCAAAACATATTGCGCCCCAAACCATCACTCGGCGTGTAAGGGCAGTATAATGTTTAACAACTATTTGTAAATTCCTTCGTTCCCCACGGAAACGTCTCACCCTATTTCATCTAGCATGAACTCACAAACAAAATTGGGACTCGTCAATAAAGACCGCACAATGTCATTTCTGCTCCCAATGCATTCGCTCATTATTACGCACTTCAGCCTGCGGGCGTGATGAAATGCAGTAAGGGGTAGGTATAAAAATGGTCGATAAGAACAAATCGCAAAAGATCGTATTCGTCGATATACGGACACCATAGATACTCTGTCCTAAAGTTTCCATCCAATCAGTTCTCACGGCTCGTCTTGTGGAAAACCTGTCTTTTACAGTCAATCTTCCTAGATGACGTTCTTCACGATTTGTAGTCCTCCTAGGACGTCCGGATTCGTGGCGACGCTCGTGACCTTCAGACCACTTTAACCAACATTTTAACACATGTCACATAATGTTGCAGTCTTTATTCAAATCGGTACATAAAATTTTATGAAATCACCGACAATGATGCCGCCCGGTGGTATCTTTGACCTTTCTTTAATATTTCTTCTATCTCTGAAATGAACTTTAGCTGAGCTTGTAACGCTGCCGTTGAAGATGCGACTCTTATCAAGTCGGAGAGCTCTGTTTTACAGGTGAATTTGATCATACGCGTACGCATTGTGTAATTAACACAATATTTCACTCTAGAATAGTATTTTAAATATTCGTGTTTTATTATAATTTTAAAAAGAGGATTTTAGTATAATAATAAATCATTCATAACCCAACTTGTCGATAGTGAAATTTGTTGTAAATGGAATTTCTTTGAAATCCGTGGCGATAATTGGTTTTCAGGGAAAAATGGTTTTTCATTATCCATTATATTTTCAGGAAGTCTCGCTAACAGCACTAATACGGTATAGTGTCTTGTGGGCATTTAAGGGGGAAGAAATGAAAACAATGCGTTTATTTTATAGGCGCTATTGTTAAAAATATCATAAAAAGTTAATTTCAATTGCGATATTTATTTTATTTTTATTAATAATAGTAGAATCAATCAATTTCAATAGAAGGTGGCATTAACTTTACATCTAACCCTATCTAAAAATATATGGTATCCCAACTAGCACCAGAGTGACAGGAACTGGCATTGGAACTTTAATATAGAAGGCATCACATAATGTCACTAAATTTGCGACTTTATTGTAAAATTCACTTTGTGGTATGCCCGTGCAGTAACAATTACATACATTCTGCTGAATTCAGGTACTGCATAGTTATTATACTTTCAAGTAACTGCTGCAGTATGTGCAACGTCGCGGATAATACTCTGCATTACTTTAAAGCATTTTCAACTTTAAAGTGATAATTAGTAATGCCGACCTCACAGTGTTACTTCAAAGTAATGATAACTGAAAGTGTTCTATTTAAAGTTCCTGTAACGTTGTCAGGACATTTTCTGGAACTTTAAAGTTGTGTAACTTACTAGTGACATTAAGTCGATACTTTCTTATTCAGTACTAATCAAGCATGGCGTCGAAAAGCAGTAAAACAACAATAAAAATTTTCGTGCATTCATTGATCTTTTATAGAAAAGTTATGTTACAGTTCAGTGAAGAATGTAATTGATTGTGATTATTTGTGATTTACCATTAATTGTTATTAATTCAAATTTCACCCACCGAACAAATTCGCAAAATTCAGACAAATGAATAAATAACTTAGGGAGGTTACAAAATTTACGTGATTGATCTGATAATAGAAAATATGGATAATAGCGTCAACTTTGGGCAATCGAGATTTTCGCCACATTGATTTTGCTGGTATTCAAGGTAAACCCTCGAGTTAATCATTTGTTTGATTTTCGCTAGTAACACTTCCACCTGTCACCTGTTGATGTTCAGTCAGTCATTAACGTGTTGCTAATCCCAAACAAAATTATTTTTACCTATACTCTATTCATTTTATACAGGGTGTCCCAAAATTAATTCCCCAGCCGCCGGGGTTAAACTCTGACCAAAAATAAGTCGAAAATCACATGTCAAAATTTCGAAAAGTTACTTCTTACGAAATTATGGCCATCTTAAAGATCGCAATGAAGGTATTTTTTGCGAATCAATTTTTGAAATAGGTATCGAGGTAAAGATAGTTTATTAATTTAAATCAAGTGACGTCTACACATAATAAAATTAATACTTAAATTTACAAAGGCAAATGTTCGAAATGTTCGCCATTTTGTTCTATGCATGCATGCAATCGGTGAAGAAAATTGTTTTCAACACGACCTATTGTTTCGTTTGTAATTTGAGTTAATGCTCCATAAATCCGAACAATAGCGTCATCTTTATTATTCGGTAGGACTTTGTATACCGCATTTTTCAAGTAACCCCAAAGCCAAAAGTTTATTGGGTTGAGATCCGGTGACCTAGGTGGCCAAGTAGGTCCTCCGCGACCGATCCATTTATTGGGAAATCGCCGATTTAATATCTCTCGAACATTTCGAGAATAATCAGCAGGCGCTCCATCATGTTGATACACAATACTGTGACGTTGAAATAAAGGAATATCTTCCAAAAAGGTAGGTAATATGTTTCGCAAAAATTTGCATAATTCTCAGCGTTTAATATCCTAGGCAGAAAATGTGGTCCTATTATGTCATTGCCCAACAGACCAATCCACACATTTACACTCCAGCGCACTTGCTTATGCGATTCTCTAATTTGATGTGAATTTTCGTAATTCCAGATATGCAAGTTGTGCTGGTTAAACCCCCCCTTGCTGATTAGAATGGGGCTCATCACTCCACAATACTTGCTTAAAAGGGTCTTCATTTGTATCTAAGCAATTTAAAAACCATCTGGAGAATTGTAAGCGCAACTCACTATCTCCAGGATGCAATTTTTGAACCGGCTGTAAGTGATAAGGATACAGATTTTCTCTTTGCATGAATCTGTGAATAGAACTACGACGATGGTGACATGACGATTGGCTTCCAAGATCCTGGTACTTACAGACGGATCTTCTTCAATGTCGTGAAGTAATTGCTCTTCCTGTTGCCATGTTGGCTGTCTGGGACAGCATGAATCATGTTAGGAGCCAAACATCCAGTTTCAAGTAGACGAACTTCAACAGCACTTATTGCTTTATGATCTGGGTGTCGCCTAGTAGGAAAACGGCGGCGGTACAGACGCTCTGCGGCACTAGCATTATTATTACAAACTCTAAGTAGTTTAATCATATCTAAATATTCTTGATTGCTGTACCTTCTGGGCATTATAATAAGTATGAAAACTTAATTGTTTACCGTTCTATGTCAGTTTATATTTGAAATATTTTATTGACATTGACACACAAAATGTCGTATTCTGTCTTCGTCAAGGACGATTTGATTATAAACTATCTTTACCTGGATATCTATTTCAAAAATTGATTTGCAAAAATACCTTCATTGCTATCTTTAAGATGGCCATAATTTCGTAAGGAGTAACGTTTCGAAATTTTGACATGTGATTTTCGACTTATTTTTGGTCATAGAGTCTAACCTCGGCGGTTGGGGAATTAATTTTGGGACACTCTGTATAAGCACATAAAAAATTGCTCACGGTATTATATAACTACATTTTGTGAATTTATATATTGCACTGCGTGCCTATACTAGAGAACTATGAACGACTGAAGGTCGACAAAGGGTCGCTCAGGTAAAAAAAAATGTATGTGCTCATATGAAATAAATGGAGTATAGATCGGATCAGCCAGCTCTACCAACTTAAAAGTGAGTGTCGTAAAGTAAGTGTGAACTTTGCAGTAATCTTTTCGTAGTAGAGGCCAGTTCAAAGCTATCAAGAAAATGTCATTCGTCGCATTTGCTACTTTTCGGTAAACTATTATTGAATGAGGACGCCATATTGACATAGATAAAAACATATTTCTGAAAACCATTTTTTTTGTTAAATATGGTCATTTGCAAACATCTTTTATAAATAGATCGGTATTACTTCATAACACGTAAACAAAAACATGTTTTCCATAAAAAATTTTGCATTTTCGAGTGTACATAATTTTTGAATAAATTTTTTATTTTTTTTTTTTTTTGAAAAAACTTTACTTGAGAGCGCGTCTTTTTTACCGAAGTATCACATAAACATTTTACAGAAGACAAGTAGTCGTTTTAATTTCCACACAGAGTGAATCCAAAACATCATGGTTTATTACCTACACATGTTTTATTCAATCGATTTAACTTGGACATATTGACTTCAAACTCACAATTATTAGTAAGTCCGATTGCAATACATTATATTTTACTATTCGAACGAGAAAGAGAGAGAGAGCGAAATGTAGTTTGGTCTCATACCACTAAAGAGCCGTTCCAAAAGCTAGTTATTTCTACTTGGTTATGTTCCGATTACGTAATAACCTAATTATCAACACATAACATTAAACGTTCCGGAATAGTAATTACTACGTAATAAAATAACTATTCCCCGTTTTGGTGAATGCTTGGTAGACGGATCGTTCCCATTACGTAACGGTCGTTAGTTGCGGAAACCGTTAAAGTTCCTCTGTGCTGCTTGGGATAGTCAACGTATAACCATAAATTAATAGATAGTTACTCCCTATGTAAATATTTAGATAAGTAGTAATAATTATCTAATACAAAACCCTTCATCCCATTTTTGAAATACGATCAGAACTCAGAGATCGTGTTTTTTTGTTTATATTTATGATTATTCATTTATTCCCCCACAACGGCTTTTTGGAAACAGAATGCGATTGTCATCACCCCGAGTCTTGTAGGGTTTAAAAAAATAATTTGATTGGCCAGTCGGAAAAATATAAATGAACAGCGTGTACATTTCATAATGCGGAGAATCAATTTTAGAGATCTTCCGATCTCTAAATATCACAAAGCTTTTTATGCGCATTTAAAAAAATATGTTGTTCCAGTTAATTCCCAAAGTTATCATTAATTGTTTTTATTTAATATTCAGTTAAACACATTCCTTTGTTTGGAAAGCAAAGGTTGTCCGAGTTGTATGTTAATCAAACCTGAAGGTTATCTGTTGGTTTATGAATATTTTGCATTCAGTAAATATTTGTTTTAGTCTCCATACAATATACTCGTATTCTATTAAAATATTTTGCCCAACCTGCGGCTAAAATTTGATGTAAATTTAAACAGAATTAATCCGCAACGTCTTTATTATTAATGTGGCGATTTTGCATATACAGGGTGTCTCGTAAAAAAATGCCGCAAGTCATAGCTCCGTTATTTCTTGTCAGATTTTAAAAAACAAAAAAACAGAATTAATAGTTCTACAAATACTACAAACTGGCACTAATTTTGTTTTTTTCAACATCAACCGTAATGTCGATCAACTTTTTTTTTCAAATGAAAGGCTTTACATTTTTTTACTTAGTCTGGTAGAGACTTTTTTCTAAATTCAACGATGTATCACAACTTGATTTTCGCGCAATGTTAGTTGGAAAAAATTAAGTAAATGTTTATCAATATTAATTTGGGCTTCTAATATAATTACCAAGTGTGCCATGGAAAACAATGAAATCAAGAAAGTGAGAGCGACAAATATTTAAGCCTTCAGTGTTGTAAATTATTGTTGCTTATAATTTGTTGTTTTCTGTGAAATAAGAAATAAAATAATCATGATTAATAGTGAACTGACCGACATGTTGAAGCATGTTTCGATTGCAATAAAAATAGGAACCAAGCGGTGCGTCTTTACATGATTCGCTTTCCGAATAGAGAAGTTCCAGAAAGCCGTAAATTTGGAAGACTTGAACAGAATTTGAGAAACTATGGTGCTTTTAAGGAACCCAAACGAGACGAACGTCAATTTAACCAAAATGTAGAATTAAATGTTCTTAGTGTGCAGGAAAATTCAAAAATTTCTCGTGAACTTGTGAAATTGCCAATAATATTAACGCATCAAAAGCTACTTTACATAAAATATTGAAAAGGCACAAATTCAAACCTTACATATCTCGAAAAGTGCAAGCATTGGAGGAAAATTATCGTGGTCGAAGAGAGGAATTTTGTCGTTTTTAACACGCTTTTATTAGCTTCACCTGGATGTTTGTTTGTGACCGACTCCTTGGACTCGATTTTGACCCACTTTAAACGGACAGATTTAATTGAAACTTTGTACACTTACGAAGAACCGGTAACAATACAATAATTTGATAAGTTTATATCATTACCCTGATCTGGATCGCCAGAATTAAATAATTTCCTTTCTTCACGTATCCTCTGCGTGAGAGCAAGAGGCTTAATACTGTAAGTACATTCCGTGATTCTCAGTTCGGTCGTTGGCCGAGCGGGCTAAGGCACAAGTCTTAGTCGACGCGAAACGACGGATTCCTCGGGCGTAAGTTCAAATCCCATGGCTGAAAAAAAATATTTTTTTTCAAAAAAAATATTTTTTTTTCAAATTTTTCGTTCATTATTGTTTTCAGTTTATATTAATAATTATTTTTCACTTTTTAGTTTGATGTGCTTTAAAAGCGTGTTTTTTAGTTTTTAACACGCTTTTATTAGCTTCACTTGTATGTTTGCTTGTTTGTTTGTTTGTTTGCTTGTTTGTTTGTAACCGACTCTTTGGACTCGATTTTAACCCACTTTAAACGGACAGATTTAATTGAAACTTTGTACACTTATTAAGAACCGGTAACAATACAATAATTTGATAAGTTTATATCATTATCCTGTTCAGGATCGCCAATCCTTTCCTCACGTATCCCTGCGTGAAAGCAAAGGCTTAATATGTCAGTAGATTCCATAATTGTTAATTAGCTCGGTGGTCGAGTGGGTTAAGGCAGTCGACGCGAAACGACAGACTCCTCCGGCGTGAGTTCGAACCTCACGGCTGAAATAAATTTTTTTTTTTTTTCAGAAATATCTGTTGGATCGTAATATGTTATAATATCAGCATCAATAAGCAATATAAATATAGTTTAAAACAACTAAAAAACACGCTTTCATAGCACATCAAACTAAAAAGTTAAAAATAAATATAGTTTAAAAAAACTAAAAAACACGCTTTTAAAGCACATCAAACTAAAAAGTGAAAAATAATTATTAATATAAACTGAAAATAATAATGAACGAAAAATACTAGTATTATTGTGAAAAAAGCGTGGGGTGCTCGATATACGAAAAAATATTGCACAAAGCACCCCACGCTTTTTCACAATAATACTAGTATTTTTCGTTCATTATTATTTTCAGTTTATATTAATAATTATTTTTCACTTTTTAGTTTGATGTGCTTTAAAAGCGTGTTTTTTAGTTTTTTTTAAACTATATTTATTTTAAACTATATTTATTATTTAAACATGATTCAACAAGATCGTATTTTGTATAGGAAAATAATTTGGTCGGATGAATGCACTTTTAGCAATAATGGCATTTTTAATAGAAACATCCACCGATATTGGAGTCAGGAAAATCTCAGAATTATTGTTGCAAATAATATCCAGCGAAGATTCAGTGTTAATGTATGGTGCAGTTATTCTAGGCGGTCAATTGTTAGGACCATATTTCATAGATGTCACTAATTAAAAAAAATTTTGTCAACTCTTGACTGAAAATCTTGAAAATTTATTAAGACGATTTGTCTCTTGCAGAATTTAATAGAATTTATTTTCAACAAGATGAGGCAACTCCACATAACGCAAGAGTAAATGTTAATTGGATAAATGCCACATTTGGTCCAAAGTGGATAGGCACACATGGACCAGTTCGCTGGCCTGCTCGTTTTCCTGATATTACACCATTCGATTTTTGGTTTTGGGGCTATATCAATTGTATCTAACACATCCGGAAAACGAAGACATTTTAAGACAGAATAATCAACATTTGTCGCGAAATACCTCCCAATTTTATATTGAACGCTACCCACGGAATAGTCGAAGATGTGACGTATGTATTTGTCAAAGTGGCGGACAATTTGACGAATACTTATAATATTTTTCATTGTTACAGTAAAAGTTTCCAACATTATCAAAATGCATTATTTCATAAATGAACGATAATTTATAATAAAAGTAGTAAAAATCTGAAGACCCAAATGACATTTCTCGCTTTGTTAATTTCATTGTTTTCCATTGCACACTTGGTAATACAAGATTAATGTAAAAGCTCAAATGACATTTTGCGTCGGTTTGCTGATTTGATTGTTTTCCATGCACACTTGGTAATGTTATTAGAAGCCCAAATTAATATTCATAAACATTTACTTACTTTTTTTCCAACTAACATTGCATGAAAATCAAGTTGTGATACATTAAATTCAGAAAAAATAAATATAGTTTAAAAAAACTAAAAAACACGCTTTTAAAGCACATCAAACTAAAAAAGTGAAAAATAATTATTAATATAAACTGAAAACAATAATGAACGAAAAATACTAGTATTATTGTGAAAAAAGCGTGGGGTGCTCGATATACGAAAAATATTGCACAAAGCACCCCACGCTTTTTTCACAATAATACTAGTATTTTTCGTTCATTATTGTTTTCAGTTTATATTAATAATTATTTTTCACTTTTTAGTTTGATGTGCTTTAAAAGCGTGTTTTTTAGTTTTTTTTAAACTATATTTATTTTTAACTTTTTAGTTTGATGTGCTATGAAAGCGTGTTTTTTAGTTGTTTTAAACTATATTTATATTGCTTATTGATGCTGATATTATAACATATTACGATCCAACAGATATTTCTGAAAAAAAAAATATTTTTTTATTTCAGCCGTGAGGTTCGAACTCACGCCGGAGGAGTCAGTCGTTTCGCGTCGACTGCCTTAACCCACTCGACCACCGAGCTAATTAACAATTACTGAATCTACTCACATATTAAGCCTTTGCTTTCACGCAGGGATACGTGAGGAAAGGATTGGCGATCCTGATCAGGATAATGATATAAACTTATCAAATTATTGTATTGTTACCGGTTCTTCGTAAGTGTACAAAGTTTCAATTAAATCTGTCCGTTTAAAGTGGGTCAAAATCGAGTCCAAAGAGTCGGTTACAAACAAACAAGCAAACAAACAAACAAACAAGCAAACATACAGGTGAAGCTAATAAAAGCGTGTTAAAAAAATCTCTCCAGGTTAAGTAAAAAATATATAGCCTTTCATTTGAAAAAAAAATTGACTATCACCTGACATCACTGTTGATGTTGAAAAAAACAAAATTAGTGCTAGTTTGTAATATTTGTAGAACCATTAATTTTGTTTTTTAAAATCGTACAAGAAATAACGGAGTTATGACTTTACCTACCAATAAATGGTAGGTAACTATGAATAGAATAGAGGTTGTTTAAATTAACTTCTTGTCTGTCGCAGTCGTATTGCATAATTAGTCTTTGCAAAAGCAGGTAGTAAAGTAGACATACTTTTAAAATTAAATTTTTCTACAAGACAACGATTTTGTCATTACGCAAAACACACGGTCGACATTTTGAAAACTGCCTAATAATTGACCGTCAATTTGAAGCCTTTTGGATACTAAAGGGTGATGTAACCGGTATCCCAAGCCGTATATAACTGCATGCTATTTCCACAATTTTTAACAACAAATATTGAAATTTGGCAGTGATATACAGGGTGGGGCTACACGTGTCTATTAATTAAATATATGATTACAATCACTACTGTCGATTTTAAGAAAAAATATGTTAGTATCAGTTATGAGACATCTGTGTTATGACACTCAGCCATTTTCACTTCCTAAAAATATACAGGGTGGCCAAAAAGGATTTTTAAATTTAACAACTTTTTGAACTGAATTTTCTCAATTTTTTCAAATGGAACACCCTGTATATTTTTGGACGATGTGATGTAGGACTGAAAAACGAACATTTTTTTGTGCGTACATTCCTATGGCTATTTGTGAACATTTTCAATTTATTGAACATTAACTACAAAGTTCAGCAATACAAATTAAAAATGATGTTTTTTTTTCAAATAATTCAAGAGAAGGTATTATGGTAAGCGTGTTACATGATGCCCATAAAAACATCACACCAACAACAATCCAAAATTAAAAGAAAGGATAATAAATGCTTTTTGAAGTATCACTCCGGCAATTTTAAAAACAGTAGAGACCTCATTCCAAAGACGCATAGAAATGTGTGTCAATCAAAATGGGTAACATGTGGAGTACTTTTTATAATATCGTCTCTTGAATTACAAAAAAAATATCTTTTTAATTTTTATTGCTTAATTTTGTAGTTATTGTTCAATAAATCGAAAATGGTTACAAATAGCCATAGGGATGTACATGCAAAAAAACGTTCGTTTTTCAATTCTCCATCACATCATCCAAAAATATATAATTTGTTCCGTTTGAAAAAAATTGAGAAAATTCAGTTCAAATACTTAGTTGTAAATTTAAAAATTATTTTTGGTCACCCTGCATACTTTTAAGAAGTGAAAATGGCTGAGGGTCATTATACAGATGCCTCATAACTGGTACTAACATATTTTTTCCTAAAATCGATAATTGTGACTGTAGTAATTATTTTAATATACACGTGTGAATGGTATAATTTCAAAAAAAATATCATTACATCTCAAGTGGTTGGGAGAGAGTCAATAATATTAGGAGTGGAAGGAGGCCACAAGGAGGACTCAAAAAATGTTCTGATATACATGGCATTCCATTTAAAAAATGTTAGATGACCCTGTAGTCGTGGTGGCTCACCCTGTATATTCAATAATAATTTCCGGTTATAGACTTTCGTGTTTAGTTTACTTATGTTTTTAAATCAAGTTTCTAGCTATCATAGAACTCGAGATATCGAAGTCGGAAGCACTATTGCCCCACCTTGTATAGTTTGTCAATACTAGGGATGGCCAAATGAATGAAACATCGCCGCTTAGACATCGATGAGGTTGATAACATCGAAAGAAAGACATCGATGTTTCGCAAATACCGATATTTTTACATTTTAAATCTGTCAGTTTTTATTTATTTATTTTTTCCTATAAACAAAAAAGGAGGTTATTACAGAATAACAATAAGTTCGGCTTATTACATAAAAATAACAATAATCCAAAAAAAAACAAATTAACATAAACTCACATTGTGCGAGAAGAGGCTACACATTTAGAGACAACGACACACATCCAATATCCGAGTATACTACGATTAATCACTCTCACAGAAAAATCCCAGTGCCTCGGCCGGGATTCGGAGACGGGACTTTTTGGGTGAGAGTCAAGTGTCCTTGCCTCTCGACGATCAGTCACACTCTCGACCATCAGTAAGCCTGGCCAAGGTCAATAATCCTACAGAGACGTACTGGGTATGCATCATATCATAATACTTCAGTAAGTACAATAATAAAAACAAAAATATTTTATGTATTGTGATGTATGTTTTTGTACTATTTCGTTCGCTTTAAATTCTTTTTTTATGTATTTCCTTATATTTTGTAAGCTTAGTGCTGCACATTATTATTAAACTGTTAAATGACGTTCACACATGTACATTGTATATCTAAGTGATAACTAATAATAAATAAACAAATAAAATAAATGGAAATAAATTTTATTAATACTGGTACACTTTATAAAAATATGTACACAACTCACCTTGTTAAACAGATTTATCAAGTAGCTTGGTTGTCGTTATCACAAACTGGAGCACTTCTATAATAACTGTGTAGCATCAGATATGTTTCTACAGTTGTCTCAGTAAGCGATGTTCGCCGTGGTGAAAAAATATGTTTGTATTTTGAAAAAGACCGTTCGACATCTACGGAAGTAATACAGGCATAAGTAAAACACCCTGTGAACTCACTTAACGCAGCTGTAGATGCACCATCACAAATTTGTCTTAATTTGGTAAAATCAGGATCTTTCCGTAATACTCTCGAATTTTTCAATAACGGGCTTATTTTTTGCGTTATCTATAGTCTGTAGCTGTGTATTTACGTCGTCCACTATTTGCAGCAATTCCACTAACGACAACGAAGTATTTTGCAATTTTTCTATTGCGTCGTGTAGTTCCCTATAATTGTTATAAATAGTTTTTAAATCTGTTTCAAGGGAAACGCCTTGAAAGCTTGTCTGGCTTTCCTTAATAGCTGCAGCCTCGTGAGGGTTGAACTGTAGTATCACAGCTTTTATTTGTTGAAAATATTCAGCATAATAAAAAGCTGCTTTCAACCACGTTCCCCAACGTGTAAGAATCGGCTCTGGTGGTTTCGGAATACCAGAACACAGTGTGTGAAATGCTCGAAGCCGTTTAGGAGATTTGAGAAATACTTTTTTTGTATTTGCTATTAATGCATCTACCTCTGGAAAACATTTTCGAATCGTTTCTGCTACAAGATGAAACGCATGTACTTTACACGTAACATGTAAAAACCTACAATCGTCTCTTTGAAGAAAACGGCCCACCAAACGCATTGTCGCAGCACCGTCGGTCACAAACATCAACACTTGACTTGTTGACAGTTCAAATTTTTCGAAAGTTTCCAACACCACCCGCGTAATTGTTTCGCCAGTACACGCAGTTAGTCTTTTGCTAGCTAGTAAAAGTGGAAATGTTGGTTTAACAGGGTCGAGTACACGTACTATAACATTTAAAATAGAATTTTTTTTACAATCTGTCGTCTCGTCAACACATAACCACAGCCGTGTATTTTTTAATGCACATTTAATCCTATTTACAATGTCTTCACGAACACTTGGTACATATCTACGTAACGATGAACGACTTGGTAAATTCACCTGGGGATTGTATTTATTCCAAAACTCCCGAAATGTTGGTTTATCCAATATGCGCAGGAGAACATCACAGGCAATCAGCATTAACAGTAAATCAAACATAAACTGAGGTTCCAAAGAAGACACGCCATTTTTTTTATTTTTATGTCGGTTACCATTGATATGAATTTTGCAGCCGTATTTATTCCAGCACATTAAAGTCTTGATCACAAATTTTACAAATTATTTTATATCCATCATAGAATAAATCCGGAAATTCACCGATAAATTTATTCACTTTATCAGCGTACGGTCGTTTTCTACTCTTTACGCTCAACACTATTCATTATTTATTAGTATCCTATGCATCGACCGACAGATAACAACTGAAGTGTGTCGTGTCATCGTCATCGTAAACAAGCGCGCGATGGCTTTGGTATTGCGCCCGACCCTGAATTTACCATCGCTTGGCCAGGCTTAACCATCAGTCATTAGCGGTCCAATTTGTTAACTTTTATATTGCCTCTCGGCTGCTCAGTAATTCCGGTGGGTTCGTAGGTCAGGACAGTTGTTACATATTGATAAATATGATCAAATAGGCCTTTAGCTTTATTTATCAACGAGATGTGAAGTGGATATTACTGTAGTTTAAATAAACTATCACTTATAATAAATATTTTTGAGAAAGAAAATTGTGAAATTTAGAATGCTGGTAGATTCCAGTAACTAATTTTTGGTACGGGATGAAGCACGTTAAAAAACAAGATAAATAGGCGCCATGTTATTAATAACAATAGTTACGGGTATCAATCCAACAATCTGTTAACTGAAAATTTATTTATTTCAGTGACCTTTTGCCAATGTGAGAACATGGGCATGGTAGCCGAGTGTATTTACTCGGTACCGTATATCGATGGTTCGAATCTATCCCGGAGCAACAATTTTTATATGTAATTTGCTTCGAATTAAGTTGGATGTGAACTGTCGATGTCCTAGATGTGGTTCGGACTCCACAATAAACTGTAGGGCCTCGTCTTTCTTTACTCAACACAAAATCCTAGGATTTTCTGGGAGTTACTTCGGTGACTTGAGAGGCGGTTAAGAAAACATTTTAATAGACCCTTCTTAGGAAAATAAAAAAAAAACAGAAAATTTGTCAGCAAAGAAAATATATTACAATTAAAAATTGTACCTGTAAAAAGTATTACAAATTAAATTGAAACAAAACAATTATTCTCAACAAAAAAAAAAACAAAAAAACTGAATCAGAACAAAAAAATTACAATTGTATTTTTTTCTTCACCCCGCAACTATCCCAACATTTACAAAAATTTACTTTGATTGGTACGTCGGTAATGGTTGGTAAGACCTGGCAAGTTCTAAATATTACAGACAGACAAACAGTACCTTGTTCAAACCTAGGCTTATGAAAGTGCCAGTTTGATCTACTGGTTTATAACTTGTCCTGGTTCCTTCTCGAACTATAACAGCTCGGCAAACAGCTTTCAGGTGAGGACAATGATGACATGCAGACTCCTAGGGGAACAACGGCTACTGCTAGTCTAAATTGTTATTATTTTCGGTCGAAATAATGTTCCTCATTCATCTACTGTAAAAAGAATAACTGAAAAATTCGAAAGTACTGCTTCGGTTAGTGATGTGAAATACACGACACGAGCTCGTAGAGGTCGTTCAGAACAAAACATCACGGCAGTTCGCGAGAGTGTGACCGAGAGCCAGTGACGTCGATTCGTCATCGTGCACAAGAATTGGACGTTACAACAGCCACTCTTCAGCGTATTCTCACTAATGATTTGCATCTTCATGCCTACAAAGTCTAATTGACTCAACAACTTCTGCCAACAGATCATGCATAGCGAAGACAGTTCACCAATTGGATCCTTGAACAACAAGAAGTGAATGCCGATTTTGCGTACAAAATCATTTTCAGTGATGAGGCCCATTTTTCACCCCGATGGCTTCGTTGACAGGCAAAACTGCCGCATTTGGGGCTCAGAAAATCCACGAATGATTCATGAGAAAGCAATGCATCTAGAACGTGTCACTGTTTGCATTGTGATCTGGAGGAATCATTGGGCCGTTTTTCTTCGAAGACGAGCCAAGTAATGCAGTAACGGTGAATGGCGAACGTTATCGTGCTATGGTAACCCAGTTTTTTGTGCCTCAATTGGAAGATATTGCTCTCGACAACATGTGGTTTCAGCAGGACGGTGCCACTTGCCATACCGCCCGTAAAACATTGACGGTCTTGCACGAGTCTTTTCCTAGTCGTGTCATCTCTCGGTTTGGTGACCAGAATTGGCCACCACGCTCATGCGATTTAACACCTTTGGACTTTTGGCTGTGGGGTTATCTGAAGTCGCGAGTTTATGCTAACAAGCCCGCTCTAGCACCGAAACATTGAAGGTCGAAATTAGACGATATACAGAAAACCATGTTTTATTGAACCTTGAAACACTCTTTATATATCACTGGATTCGTTATAAAACGTAGATTTCAAAAAACTTAAAATGTATGGGGTGTTCTATTTAAAGAAATAAAAGTTGGTTTGATCACACTTTTATACAACACGTATATTCACAGAGGCCATCATAAAAAAATTCATAAAATTCCCTACAATCTGTTTTTTGAAACGTCTTTCTAACTCTAAAAATAACGGAGAAAAGGGGGGGGGAATTCTCGCGGGTTCAAACTGTACATGCGACTGGAGATAATATAATATTTTCGCAAGCGTATACAATGCCAAAAATGAGACGATCTTTATCGGAATCTTTTGAAATAGTGTACAATGTAATTATGACATTGCAGACATTTTATTAATAGGAAATACGATTATTTAGTTTCATAAAATGACACCAAATAAAATATACGTATTTCTTATTAAAAAAAAAATACGCATCAGTTATTGCCTGTAATTTTATATATTAAATCCATACTAGTGTAACCCCGTCGAGATTCGACGGCGGGGGTATTGGAAAATGCAAGTGAGAGACGAAAGTTTCATGTTACAGCACCTCCTTAAATACTACATTGAGAGTGCTGTTCCCTTTTGGAATAATTTGTACTTTCAAATTGTCGAACGATCGCATCGAGACATTGCTACGTACAACTGGCCATGGCTAAATACAGGCTGGGGTAAATAAATCCCAACACGATCAACAGTTTGTCCTTGCGCTTTGTTTATGGTCATACAAAACGCAAGACGAATAGGAAATTGGCGTCTTTTTGAAAGAAAAAGGAAGAGTTGTATCAGATGGCGTTAAGTCGATTCTAGGAGTCAAAACTCTTTGACCGACTCTTTCGCCAGTGATAATTTCCAAATCGAAAGAATTGTACATATTTCGAACAATTAATCTGGTACCATTTAAGAGCCCCTGGGAAGCATCTAGGTTTCTTAACAGCATGACAATAGCTCCAGTTTTTAATGTAAGGTTATGTAGAGGCAAACCACAACATGCATTAGTTTTTGTTTATTTTGTTTTACATATGAAAGTAGTGATTAAAAAATATAAAAATGTGTCATGATCCATCTGAGGGTAGAGACCTTTCATTGGAAAAAAAAATTATCAAAATTGGTGAAGCGGTAGCCGCTTGAGGAACCGGAGAAGAAAACCTTGTGAGCTTTTATATATGTATGGATGGATGGTATTTAATTAAGATGAATTGTTGGTTTTCATTTTTTTGTTCTCATCAATAGAAAAATGTTAACATTTAGTTAAGTAAAAATCCTGATAATGACAAACTGCGTAATATTAACAAGTGCCTAAGTGACGGACGTGCAAGTGACTTAGAACGATAATATGCAAATATTACGTCTTTTGATGTCGAACATTCATTTTCAAAATACGCCTTAATATTTATATACCGGCGTAGAAGTTTAACAAAGGTACAAGGAAGGTTTATTAAGGATGCAGGTGTACGCATAAACAATTGACATGACATAAGAGGTAAGTCTGTAAATTACATAATGCCCTTCACCTACGCCAGTCGGTTTCTTAAAACGAGCCATCTTTATAAAACCAAATTGTTTTTGCATTATGCTGGGACAAGTACGCCTCACACATAATAGACTTCATAGTGTAACGTGACTTTTAGAAAACCAACATTAGGTACTTAAAGTTAAACTTCAGATTCTTTTAATTCATACTTGCATATATGAATGATATTGTTTTATACAATGATTTTAAAGATGAGGTTTAACAAGTTGTAAACACGCCATTACTTTTTAAGTTATTTCCTCAAAATTGTTTGGATGAGAAAATATCCTATAAACTTATATAATAATATGCCATTGTCACGAGTCACGCCTTTCTTCCTAAGGTGATAATAAGAGGTATAGGAGACACTATATAAAAATTATAAAAGATTTACGCAATTTGAGATAAATTTGGGAACCGGAACAAAGTTTAAACGTACATTTGAATTTTATTGCGAAATAAAAGATAAACTATATACCTAACTTTATCGTTATATTTAATGGTTTTGAGGAATTTATATCTAAAACCCGGAAGTAGGTCATTACTTTTGTTCGTTGTGGTCGTAAGTAGTACATTTAAAAATAAACTAAAATTTCTTTGTAAAAATAATTCCTACTCAAGAGATAGTCACCTTTTCTTGCAGAAAATATGAATCTTTGTTAAAGCCAATTTATTTTTGAAACTCTACAGGGTGTCTCAAATTTGAGGGGTTAGCGGGATTTCACCAATTTGCGTACTAGATAAAAAAATGATTGATGTTTGCTCAGTTTCGAGTAAATCTACGGTTTTTGTAGTTGTAATTGTTTTTGTGTGTCGAACATGGCATTTATACACAAATCAATTTATTACCACAGAAGTTTTCTCTTAATTTTGAGAAGAGAATAAGAGCATTCCGAAACGTCCACTTATATAATCTAAAATATTTGACATTTTCGGGTTAATATTATTTGTTAGGTGTGACGGATTTTGTTTTTTTTTTTTTTGAAAAAACCGACCTTGACATCCTTTAGACGCAGAGGTTTATTTAACAGTTGAGGGTTTTGGTGCAATAATCAGCCGTACACACGAATTTCATAATATAATCTGAATCTCTGATACAGTACTAATAAATATGTCCCCTACATGTAGGCTGCCATATTGTGGGCAATTTATATTGGCTACATATTACCCAATTATAGAAGGTTATGATACCGCGAATATTTAAATCAAATCGTTAGTTCAGCGTCAGTGGAAGAAATTATCATACAAACTAAAAAAAATACATGAAAAAATACTGTGGTAAGGAATAATTCGATATGGAAACATTTTCCGACGAAGGAGGTTACAAACTAGAAGAAAATATACGAGTCACGGACGAAACATTTACAATAATTGTGTTTTTATGTTCAAAACTTTACCACAGTTTAATTTTGATGCACTATAAAGTTACTTTATTCAGTTTAAATTGAGACAATTGAAATTTTTTTTTAAATATCTATATTTTGTTTTTCTTTCACCTTTTTTGGGACTTACTACCACATGAATAATTCTTCGTTATCTAAAAATATAGTTCGTTAACCAGTATGTTACTGGAAAAATAAACCTCTGCGCTTGTGACTTTACGTCAAACGATTAGTCAGAGGCACGGTTTATAAACTAAACGGTTACCGCCTTGACGCTCTAGCCTATCAGATCGCGAAACGTCACAAAGGGCTCTCTCCATCGTTAAAATGTATTAATCGCTTATCTTATATCTTGGGGACACAAATAAAGGCCCAAACAAAGCAGAAATCGAAGAAAACCCGATATTAAAAACGTAAACTAACACAAATGCAAACATAAACACTTCGAACGAAAATCGAAAAAGCTCTTTGTGACGTAATTGACGTTCCCCCCCCCCTTCCATAATTTTATTAAATGCGACAACCGTTTTGTTTATGAATCGTGAGTCAGAGGGTGTTTTCTGACAACTATGAGACAAACATAATAATATAATTCCCTGACTTGTCGGAAAACAAATTTGTTTCCCTTTTCAAAGTTATTTATTAATGTAAGGTTAGGTGAGCATAATAGTTATATTAGAAACGGTGAAATTGAAAAATCGAAAATATGTGAACATGCTTGGGAAAATGGACATAGAATAAATTGGGATTCGGCAAAAATTTTAATGAAAGAAGCGGACAGCAAAAAAGAAAAATTAAGGAATCGGCAATAATATTATTGAATGCAGACAAATGTTTATCCCATTGCTCTGTAGTAGATTTTGGTACGACGTGGTTACCGATATTAAAAGAGGAATTGAACAAAGTTAATATTGTATAATTTTCAAGTATCAACAATTCTATGTAAAAGTATCTATGGATTTTACATAAACAAATAATATGTGTCAAGTGTCATGCTTGACATAATCTAAAAAAAATAAATAACTTTGAAAAAAGGAAACAGATTCGTTTTCCGAAACGTTAGGGAATTATATTATTATTTTTGTGTCTCATATTAGTTGTCAAAAAACACCATCTGACTAGTTTTCTGACATAAAGTTACAAGCGCAGAGGTTTATTTTTCCAGTAACATACTGGGTAACTAACTATATTTTTTTTTGATAACGAAGAATTATTCATGTGGTAGTAAGTCCCAATGATAATTTTTTTTCTCATTTTCGGCTTCAGCGGAAAATGTTACTAAAGATAGGTAGGTTTTTCGCCCAGTTTGCATTTTTTTAATTTTTGGAGGGAATTGGGGTGTGAGGGGGGGAACCCACACGAAAAATTTTTTTTTTTTCATTTTCGGCTTCAGCGGAAAATTTTACTAAAGAATAGTAGGGTCAGGTATCTATAACAAAAAAAAAAATTTTTTGTAGACCTGTGTAATCTTTCGAATACCATTCGAGAGTGAGAATAAATTAGAAAATAATTCTCCGGTTCATTTCTCAAACTTGTTGCCATTCAGAAATTACCACTCGAGTCCTACGGGCTATCGAATTATATTCAATTTATTCTCACTCTCTTGTAATATTACTACTGAATTATTGACAACTAGTAGATAAGTTCTGTTATTAAGTTATTATCACAGTCGTGTATTACATACAAATTAGTTAACATTATTTGAAGAAAAAAAGATTACACATTTGAAAAGACAAAAACAACCCGATTTAAAAATGTTTTATTATAAAAAATTACGAAACTATTCAGCATTCAAAGAAAACCTATTGGTGTTTGAATACTACTAGACTTACGAATGAACGTTATACCTTTTTCTCTCTTTTTCTGGTTGTACTTTCGCAACCAGGAACCAAACAATGTATTTTTAATTAATCGTACAGAGAAGTTCTACACTAAACACTAACCACAAGATGCCACTCAAAAACTATTAATACAGAACAAATCTAATAAAACTGACAAATCGGGCAAAATGTACAATTATTAATAAGTCCAGTCACAGCACATCATATAAACAAATCGTCCAAAGATGACAATTGACAAATCGAAACCCAGTGTAGTAACGCGAAATCACTAATTTTTACCAATAATAAATTGGAATGTAACTAGATTACCCACAGTATGGCGACCTCCTATACGGGGACATTTTCTCATTTGGAGATCCAGATTTATATTAAGAAATTCGTGACCTTACGATATATATACAGGGTGTCCCAACCAAAAGTAGGTACCCTGAATAACTGTAGACATACAAATTTTTTGAAAAATTGGTGAAACACGTCGACCTTGTTTCCAAGGGAGACATATTTTAATGTAATACTTGTATACCTATCATTATCTCTCTACTCTACACGGCCTCCCCCTCAACAAATTCAAATGGCAAAGGGGGTCGATTGATACATCTTTTGAAAGGTCTTTCAATTCTCTATGTAGCGCTGATGCTACTAAATAAAACTTGAAATCAGAAGAAGTTATTTATTAACAAAAACAAAACAATTACGAACTTTACAGTTATGCGAAGATACGTTGTGTATTCTAGACTAGGTATAATATGATATGATAGGTAATCTGATTTGATAATGATACCTCTATTATGTACAGGGGCAAGTGATGAACGGAAATTCCCTACTTTAGTTCGGTGGTTTATTGCTACCTGGTAAATCTCGTGTTTCTCCAAGTTAAGCGTAGATTCTCAATATTAATAAATCCCTCTTATAAACTTAAATAACTGTTTATTATCGTATTTTTGGAAGGTACGTTTATTGTGAGATACCGGTTATAGAATATCTATTAACGTGCTTCAGGAAAGGACGTTTATTGCTAAATCCCGATTATAAAAATAAGTTTTTATTTATTATCGTGTTTCGGGAAGTACGATACACTCTACATAACTGTGTATTTTTTAAGACTTTCATCGATTCGTTCCTGAGAAATAATTGTTTCATTATTTTAGGTTCGGGAAATAAAAATAAAAGAATCAGTTTAAATTATCGTATGTATTGTTCAAAATGACCCCCACCGACTTCCATACAGTAGTATAATCTGTTTTGAAATTCTGTCCGAACATTTCTGAACACATCTGGAGTCAATAAACGGCATTCTCGAAAAATTCTTTCACGTAACTCTTCCAGAGATGCGGGTTTTGTTGCAAATACCTTCGATTTTAAATATCCCCACAGAAATAAATCCAAGGGAGTTAAATTGAGTGACCTAGCGGGCCACTCCACAGGACCTCTTCTTCCAATCCATCGCTCAGGAAACCGATTATCCAAAAATTGACGGGCTGTTATAGCAAAATGTGGGGGTGTCCCATCCTGTTGAAAAAACAGTTCGCCCTCTAAATGATTATCGTCTTTTTCGAGGATTTGGGTAATCATTGGGTCGATGTTATTTTCTAACAGATCGAGGTACCATTCGCTATTTAAATTGTTAGGAATAAAAAACGGCCCGACCATGTGATCCCCCTAAGATGCCAGCCCAAACATTTAACTTATGAGGCCTTTGGGTATGAGTTTCCATGAACAAATGTGGATTGGTTTCAATCCAATACCTACAATTGTGCCTGGTTACATCCCCATTTAACTGAAATGTCGATACATAAGAATAACACGTATTGTACAGTAGATTGACATTACCGTTTAATTGTTCACTAAAAATCTCACAGAATTCAAGCCGACGATCGGGATCATCTTCGTTTAATTCGTGTACCAATTTAAATTTATATGGATGAAATTTGTGGGCCTTTACAATTCGATGAACATTGCTTCGTGATACACCGGAAGCCTCAGCTACTTTCCCGATCCATTGAGTATTATTCATCTGCAAATGACCTAAAACTGCCACTTCGACTGCTTCATTCCTAATCGGTCGCTGAGGTTCATGCTTTTTGTTTCCTACAGAACCTGTTTCCATAAATTTTGTCAATAATTGTAAAACATACTGAGAACCAACCCTTCTATCTGGGTGATTTCTATTGAATATGCACTCCGTAGCTCTAGCACAATTATCGTTTTTAAAATAAATGCTGACAATTTCTATTCTCTCCTAAAGGGTATAAACCATTTTGAGAACTCACTCTGGTAAAATGTTTCTCGATTTAAAATTGGTTGTGAACAAATTAATGTTCCAAGGACTATCAAATACTTATGAGTCTTTTATTATTCTAAAACTAAACGGACAAGGAAAGTGTTTTTTGTCGAAAAAAACTCGTGTTGATTTGAGAGCACTAAGAAATGTAGTTTTTTTTTATAAATTCCAATACCCAGTGCCGTATATTTTAGATTTTTTTAAACGATTTCGATTGTGTGTAATCATCAAAAATAACATTATTTTCCTTAAGAACAAATCGATAAAAGTTAAAAAAAAAACACAGTTATGTAGGGAATTGAAAGACCTTTCAAAAGATGTATCACTCGACCCCCTTGCCGTTTGAATTTTTTGAGGGGGTGGCCGTGTAGGGTAGAGGGATGATGATAGGTATACCAGTATTACATTAAAATATGTCCCCATTGGAAACAAGGTCGACGTGTTTCACCAATTTTTCAAAAAAAAAATTATCTCCAACGTTATTCAGGGTGCCTACTTTTAGTTAGGACACCCTGTATATCAATTGGCAGATGGTTCATTATTGCACCACGGCCCTCAAAGGTGCGAGGAAATATTCTAATCATTGCGTTCTTAAAATTATAACTTTACTGTTTACTACGGAGTAAATAGAGAAATCAAGGGATCCTTTTTCTTTTGTCATTTATCAGATATGATTAAAATTTCAAAATTTCACATACATTTAAGTCCCGAAATAAAGTTAAATATTTTGCGCTGCCAGCTATAATGCCCCAAGTTGAAACTTTAATATACAGTGTTGGAATTTGTTTTAATGTCACCGTGTATTAATGCGAGGATGACATTATTTATACGTACATATAATTTATCAGATTTCTTGCATTACAAATTACACACACAGCACTCAGAATCTTGTAGTCGTTAAAAACGGTAATTTTTTTTTGGTTTAATTGCTATTATGCGTTTTAAATTACCATTTGTATTAACCACGAGTGACCCTCAAAAATCCGTCCTTGTCCAAATCAAAATTAGTTGTTACGAAATGTAACTTTACAAATTTATTTTCACCTTACTAAGATCAAGGAGACACGGGTCTAATTAAAGGTAGATCTTTTTTACGGCACATAATTTATTTGATAGTTATTTTGGCAGAGTAATTATTCGAAATTAATTAGATTCGTAGGAACAGATAAGACAAAGTCCAAAATTAACATAGTATTTAGATTTTTATTTTGTGTTAATTATAATTTTTAATATTTGTCTTACAATTAATGACATTGGGTTTATTAAAATTGTTCATGAGGCGAGCCAGAGAGCTTTATTGTTACACACAGAAAAAATCTAAACCATATTTAAGACTACTATTCTTAAATTAAGACATTATTGTACTCATATATCCGCAAGAATAGATATTTTTCCATCAAGGAAAACGTTATTCTTAAAAGTCATTACCTTAGTCTCCTTTTAATGATAACTAATTATTAACTTTAGAATAATGGTTCTACTTCAGCTAAGAGGAAATTTCGAACAATATTCAATACTAACTTATACTTAATCTAAGATTTCGTTTATTCAGTTCAAAAGTAGAGATATTGCGATCTGTTACATTTAACACTTAATGTAAGAAATATGTCATTTCGTTCAACAACTGTATTATTTAAATAAAACTGATGAATTACTTGAATCAATAAATATTTGGTATTGACAGAAATCTTTTCTTTCTTGATTTAATATTGCGATTTATTAAATTTACCACTTAATGTAAGGATAAACTTTATTTCGTTCAACAATTGTATTATTTAAATAAAACTTTTTTTCCATTTCTTTTTTTGGAAACTACCACATGAATCATTCTTCGTTATCTAAAAAAATATAGTTAGTTACCAGTATGTTACTGGAAAAATAAACCTCTGCGCTTGTAACTTTACATTAAAAAATTAGTCAGAGGGTGTTTTTTGAAACGTTAAGGAATTATATTATTATTTTTGTGTCTCATATTAGTTGTCAAAAAATATCCTTTGACTAATCTTTTGACGTAGAGTCACAAGCGCAGAGGTTTATTTTTCCAGTAACATACTGGGTAACTAATTATAATTTTTTGATAACGAAGAATTATTCATGTGGTAGTAAATCCCAAAAAAAGAAGAGGAAAAATTTAGAGAATGCCGCAAATATTGTTCAGACAATATTTAAATAAAACTGATAAATTCTTTGATTCAAATTTGAATTTCAGGGATTGGCTAAGGACTTTTCAGAATTAGAAAAAGTTTTTATGAAGAATGACGTTTTATTAAGAAACGCTTTTTTCACAATAATACTAGTATTTTTCGTTCATTATTGTTTTCGGATTAATAATTATTTTTCACTTTTTAGTTTGATGTGCTTTAAAAGCGTGTTTTTTAGTTTTTTAAACTATATTTATTGTTGTCAATATCGAAATTAGACGAGCTTTATTGTTTTCATTGGCTAAAAATCTTTTTTTGGGAAACTTGAATCGGCATTGTTTCTCGAAGAGAGCATCCGCAGATATATGTTTCTTCGATCAGCGAAAACATCTGTTCCACAAACCACAATAAAACTTGGACAAATATTCTCTACTAACTTATACCTATTACGCCACTGCGTCTGCGGCGGTAAGAAAATTTATATGTAACAGGAAAAATCATTGTAATTTGAAATAGATATCGCTGTATAATTTTATTGTGGTGTGGAAAAAACATTTAAAATAAGTGTAATTTGTTCTTACTAAATTTACCGTCAAAAATGGGGAGTTTACAGTTTTTTGGGAAAAATGTTCATCTTTCCGCCGCTGTAACTCGTTACATATTAAACTTACAAAAAAAATGCTTATACAAAAAAATGTGAGGAATTTTGTCTTCTTTAACTTTTAACATTTTCGTCGTGGGATCAACCGCTGCGGAGTTACTTTGAATAAACTAATTTAATTTTTTTGTACCTTTTATTCAAGATGGCGGCTCGAGTGCCCCCCCCCCCCCAAGGTGGGAAACTTGGACTTTTTGTCAAGGCTCAGACCTTAACAACATAATTTAAAAATTATTACTACCCCACCTTTTGTAAGGCAAAAGCCTTTTTTGGCCCCTACAGACTGGATTATTATGTCTAAAACACAAAAAAAAACATGTCTAAAACAGGGTTGTTTTAAACAAGTTTTAAGCAGTTTAAAATGCACAGGATACTGTAAAACGCCATTTTCTATTGTGCTTTGCATGTTATAAATTCAGACTTTCCACATAGTCGGAGAAAAAATTAGTTTTTTGGCAGAGTTGTTATGTTTAAAACAAGGGTTTAAATCACGTTTATAGCACTTACCCCCGGTATTATTAACATTTTAAAGGAACCTTTAGCTGAAAGGTAGTTTTAGTGTCAAGAAAATGTAATATCAGCAATTCCGGCAAAATATAAATCGACATATGCGAATGCCATTAAACCTAATTAACACGCTTTTATTAGCTTCACTTGTATGTTTGCTTGCTTGTTTGCTTGTTTGTTTGTTTGTTTGTTTGTAACCGACTCTTTGAACTCGATTTTGACCCACTTTAAACGGACAGATTTAATTGAAACTTTGTACACTTACGAAGAACCGGTAACAATACAATAATTTGATAAGTTTATATCATTATCCTGATCAGGATCGCCAATCCTTTCCTCACATATCCCTGCGTGAAAGCAAAGGCTTAATATGTAAGTAGATTCCGTAATTGTTAATCAGCTCGATGGTCGAGTGGGTTAAGGCAGTCGACGCGAAACGACAGACTCCTCCGGCGTGAGTTCGAACCCCACGGCTGAAATAAAAAAATATTTTTTTTTTCAGAAATATCTGTTGAATCGTAATATGTTATAATATCAGCATCAATAAGCAATATAAATATAGTTTAAAACAACTAAAAAACACGCTTTCATAGCACATCAAACTAAAAAGTTAAAAATAAATATAGTTTAAAAAAACTAAAAAACACGCTTTTAAAGCACATCAAACTAAAAAAGTGAAAAATAATTATTAATATAAACTGAAAACAATAATGAACGAAAAATACTAGTATTATTGTGAAAAAAGCGTAGGGCGCTTTGTGCCATATTTTTCGTATATCGAGCAACCCACGCCTTTTTCACAATAATACTAGTATTTTTCGTTCATTATTGTTTTCAGTTTATTTTAATAATTATTTTTCACTTTTTAGTTTGATGTGCTTTAAAAGCGTGTTTTTAGTTTTTTTAAACTATATTTATTTTTCGTTTAAATTATAGAAATGCTATCTGATATTTGTATTTTGTTTGTGTTCTGGTCTCTAAAACTCCCTTTAAGTTAAAGGTCCCTTTAAAATGTTGGTAATACTGGAAGTTAAAAAGAAAAAAAAACGTAGCTGGCCATAAACGCCTTTTTATGCTCTTGGTACATAAATAACTATTGTAACGAAGAATCCTGTGTATACAGCGGTCTATCAGCAGGCTGTATTTGCAACTGGCCATGCCTTTCTTGACCCCACGCTACTCGTGTATCTGCTTTAAGACCGGTTCAACAGATCTCAGTATCCTAGCATACAAGATACGTGTAAATATCTCGTAACAGGAGTTGAGGCAAATGATCGGCCTATAATTCTTCGGATCGGAAAGATCCACAGTACGTCCTTCGACGAACCAGTCCGGAATCTGCTGCCCCTCGTTCAACCATGTGTTGGAAAACTTGCACCAGACGGCAGAGAGTGAAAGGAAAATTCTACCACCACCAGTTGTTAATTCCGTCTGGGCCTGGGGCAGCGAAGTTCTTGGTGCCAACAAGTGCTTGTTGGACTTCCTCCGTACTGATTGTCGGGCACACTTCTTCTGGCCCTTCAGGATGTCTGTGATACAGAGCCTTGAAGTGTGCAATTGCTGGAGTGTCGCTATTGAATGGACGCGTCGTTTCGTAGATTCCCTTTCAGAAGGTGTCAACATCTTCTACAGTCGGCGGATTATCGACAACATGCTGTGGCTCTTGAAGGAGGTGGGAAGAATTTGTACGCAACAAATTGTTTTGCTCCATACTCCTACCCGCCTCTTCAACGTTTCGTTATAGCCATGAACGTTCGGATCCTATCTATGTAGTGCTACTTGACGCTACCGTTTGTCGTGTATTCCACCATACTCTGAATCCGAGAAGCGTGTTGTCTAGCCAACTGTATCTTGTCTTGGATTTTCTGTATACGTCGCTTGGTTTTCTCGACCTCGTTTGAAGTGTTAGTTGACCTCTCACAGGGGACGAGTTGCTTCGCGGCGTTGTACACGACACAGTTGACCGGCCAGATGTCTATATTTTCTGGAAATTCTTCATCGATGACCACATCCATTCTAGCCAGGTCTTGCGGTTCTAGGTTAGCCCTGGTGTTAACGCTAACCCTCGTCCTTAAGTCTACATCGGTGAACTCTACAAGATGTTCCCCATCAGCTGCTTATTGCTGCGGTGGGACTGCAACTGGCAGTTCTTCCAGCTGACGGGGTGTCCTTACGTAACCTGTCTTGAGCCAAGAGGATACTTGATCTCTCAGATGTTGCTGAGAGAAGGCTCGGTGTTCAGGGTGCATGATACACCAGGCATCATGTAACTGCGCCATGTATCCCCTGTGCTCAGGTTCACTGCTCTCGTAGCAGGATATCAAGTCATCCCTTAGGTCCCTCGTCCACTTAAAGCACCCGTGTACTTAGCCTGTGTCGTCAACATTGAGACCTTCCGGTGGGACTCCTCCAACCTTTCTCTGACCCCCATCCGATTGGGGTCGTACGTGAGCCCTGCCTCTGCGTGTGACTGGGACCAGAGGTCTTCGGGTATTAGGGAGGTTAGCTCTGTTACCCCGCGGCCGACGTTAGTCAGACGAGATTCCTTTGTCTTACGACAAATATCTCTCTCTGTTTGTCCAAGGTGCACCGCGAGTAGGTTGCCGGTCCGACATTTGCACCCCAAAAATAAATTATTATTATTTATTTTTTTCGGATTATCCGATGCCGGACAATCCTCCCGTGGCCTCCTACGCCTCACGGAAGGCGCGCCGCCGCATTAGTTACAGCCACTCCTCACATCCCGCAGGATTAGCGACTGTAAATACCAGAATCATGTGCCTTAAGCAGACGGAGAGAACCCAGAATGACCGCCTTCTGCATTTGGCCTGCCAGCCACTCGGATGACTTTTGGCAGGCCGGTATGAGTTTCAGTTCCGATAGCAGCGTAGTACCCCGATTATTAGGACGACCATTTTAACTGAGTAGCCTAGCCTAGCACTTATTATTATTAATATTATAAATTCGTGTAGTGCCGATTAAATCAACATTACTTTGTCGATAACGTAATAGAATGAAAGTCATTAGTAATTTCTGATTTTGTTTACATAATATGAAAAGGTGTATCTCCATTTCGATAAATCCTTCTAATAAAAGATATCAAAAAATTCCAAGAGCAATTATCAATAATTGAGATGATCTTTCTTTTCTGTCATACATAGGATGACTATTGACGTGTCACGAAAAAATTTGGAATTATCACTAGAAAAATTAATCACTCGATGTGTCAATATTGGCGCCCAATGTTCCATGATTGATATGCCTAAATAAATTTAGCTGACAACCGTGCAAGAATTTTCCTAAATCTGAAATCTGTCCCAATTCCAATTCCAGAACTTTATTTCCTATTCATTGCATTACTACTTAGAGACTAATATTTTATTTATCCTACTAAGCATAATAAACATATGCATACTGCAGGGGTAGTGACCCTACGCTCCGTATATCAACTTTGATTAAATTTTGAATGAATTTGTCATTGTTTCTTGAACTTTGCTGGTCTTAATTTTTTGAATTGCGAAACTCACCTTAGCTGGCTTTTGAGGCCTTCTGTTTTTTTTTAATATCAGTATTTTATTAAATCAGCAAGTTTTATATTATTAGAAGCCCTTTAATTTAAAAAATTATAAACACCTTTTATTACTTGTCCAATTTTCACTTTATTTGTTATTTTACAACTAGTTTCATCCTATTCGGACATTTTCAAGTAAACTAAATTATACACAGATTTTACTTTCATTTAAATATAAACTGAACTGAATAGAAGGATGGGTCACTTTGTGGTTGATAATATAATTCAAATTTGTACAGATGTTATGTCTTTAAATGTAGGGGTTTTTTCAAGATAGTAAATTATATTATAGTGTGATTTTTATTAGCAGCAGGTTATCTGAATAAGTTTAATAACGGAGAATTATTTAAATCTAGTTGGTCGTTAATATGACACACCGAGCCTTCAACTTACCTCTATCTGAGACAGATTTAAAAGAAGAATTAGACACAATAAGACTTGTAGCATATAACAACGGGTAGCCTCATAATATAATCAACAATCTAATCTACAAAAAACAAAATAAGTCCCTCTTGAAAGAACTTTATCCCACTATTAACGAGAATCAAACATACATTTCATTGCCATATTCAGGCCAACTCTCCTATTCAATTAGCAATACGTTTTCCAAATTTAATGTTAAAACATCTTTTAGTTCTAACAAAAATATAGGCAGATATCTTTTCAATGCAAAACAAAAAACTGATATCTCTAAAAAATGTTGTGTATATCGGTTAGATTGCCCAGAATGTAACGCCTCATATGTAGGTCAAACAGGTAGATCGTTCGGAGTAAGATATAGAGAACATATTTACACACAAAAACAACATTCCAACTTTTATAAACATTTAACAGATTCTGGTCATACAATAACTGACGACCATCAACCTATATTACATATTTGTGGGAAAAGTAAAAAACTTAATTTAATAGAAGTGCTAGAAATTAATAAATTAAATAGGAATAAAAATTACAACATATTAAACGACCAAATAGATTTAAATAATTCTCCGTTATTAACTTATTCAGATAACCTGCTACCAATAAAAATCACATCATAATATAATTTACTATCTTGAAAAACCCCTACATTTAAAGACATAACATCGGTACAAATTTTAATTATAATATCAATCATAAAGTGACCCATCCTTCTATTCAGTTCAGTTTATATTTAAATGAAAGTAAAATCTGTGTATAATTTAGTTTACTTGAAAATGTCCGAATAGGATGAAACTAGTTGTAAAATAACAAATAAAGTGAAAATTAGACAAGTAATAAAAAAGTGTTTATAATTTTTTAAATCAAAATGGATTTTCACAAAGTAACTTCATCTTCAATCAACTTTTTAGCTCTTTAATTATTTTTGGTTTAAAAACAGTTATAATAACACCTAATTTTTCAAATACATAACATTTAAAATTTTGTACATTCTTTATTTTAAGGACACGTTTTTAGCAGATAACCAACAATTATTCCAACAACCTGTAACTCGCTCTTAACATTTTTCTGTCGATGATAACCAAAAACGAAAATAATGATATCCTAATAAATAATAATAAAATACAATGCAATTTAGTATGTCAAATTACAACCAAGTCTGATTACACCGGCACACAAAAAAAAAAGTTGTTTGTACATTTGAAGCCACCTACCTCCCGACATGTATTTCGACCCGCTGAATCCGAATTTGAGGTCAGTTTGGACCGTACACCCTCAAATATCGAGTAAATTGAAAAACCGTAAAAAATAGCGAAAATTGGGTGTTTCGGTAAAAAAAAAATGTGGATCTAAACCAAGCCTAATTTTTATGTATTTCGATTCGCTGAATACGAATCTAAAGTATATTTAGACCATAAGCCGTTTTAAATCTAAATTGTAAAAAACCCTCGAAAATAGCAAAAAATGGCAAAAAAATTGTGATTATGTTGTTGAAAAAAATTTTCATTCTGTTTATACGTCATTTTTTATAGATATTACAATTTTTCACATTTTCAGATTCTAAACTTGTATTTTATGCATAAAAAAAATACAAGAAACGTATTTAATCGTGTTTCATAAGATTTTTTTTCAATTTCTTCAACTGCAATTTTTTGCTATTTTATCGGTTTTTTGCGATTTTTTGAGATTTTGGGGGATTAATGGGCCAAATATATTTCAGATTCGGATTCAGCAGATCAAATTACATAAAAATCCTCTTCGATCCGGGTCTACAAAATTTTTTTCATCAATATAATCACAATTTTTTGCCATTTTTAGCAATTTTCGAGGGATTTTTACAATTTACTTAGATTTAAAACGGCTTATGGTCTAAATATATTTTAGATTCGTATTCAGCGGATCGAAATACATAAAAATTAGGCTTGGTTTAGATCCACAAAATTTTTTTTATTACCGAAACACCCAATTTTCGCTATTTTTTTACAGTTTTTCAATTTACTCGATATTTGAGGGTGTACGGTCCAAACTGACTTCAAATTCGGAATCAGCGGGTCGAAATACATGTCGGGAGGTAGGTGGCGTCAAATGTACAAACAATTTTTTTTTGTGTGTGCCGGTGTTATTAATAAAATAATATAGCCCACAGATTTGCCTGGAATTTGCCCTATTGAATTTGCATGTTATTTAAAATAAGACATTGTTTTCAATTTTGATTATTGATAGAAAAAGTTTAAGAGCGATTTACAGTTTTATCGTTGCAATCAATGGTTTCAACGTTTCAACTATTATTGGTTTTACAAATTACCTGTTTTTTGATAATTGTTATACATTTCCCGCCAAACAGTGACACCTTATGATTTTTTTTTCGACAAAATCCCGTCTTTTTCGAAATAGTTTTTTTTTCTCATTTTCTGCATACCTTTTATCACTGTATATTTGTTTTTTTATAACTGCTTTATATTCTCCAACTTCTATACCTAATCCAGCAGATAAGTGGAATTCTTGCACGCCATTGAATTATACATCACCACATCCTCGGTCGAATCGATACGGCGCGGCCTCGGCGCGTTTAGCCGCCGCACCAAATCGTCGCTCCCCCCATATATATATTCTGTAGTATCGCCCGTCCTTCAAATCTATCCTCATTAAAGGGGTGCCTGTTTGCCCCACGCTCGCAATCGGGAGAGAGTGAAATTGTGGGCCGACACGTGGAAATGGGCCTATCGATCCGGTCTTGCCTACAAGCACCGCCGCCGCAATCTGCCCCCTCTATGGCCGCCTATTGATTCGAGTAATATATAACATCTTCACGTTACATTTGGGGGCGGCTTTTTAACTGAAAATTTATAGTGGGCTGCATGAGACAGAATTAGGGGTGTTATTTTTTTTGTTTGGATTAAAAGTCTCTTGACCTTATGAAATGAAACTCTTATTTTTTGTTTTTGATTGTAGATTGATATTGAAATTCAACTCTTTATAATAAAAACATACACAGGGTGTTTCTTAAGTGATGTCGAAAACTAAGGAGATAAGCTCATCGGTGTTTGTGTAAGCACTGGCACCCCTACCTGGAAATTTTGCCGAACTCCCACTTTGTCGTGGAGTAGGGCTCTTTTACGCGCTCACATCGCAAATACACGAAACCCAAAGTTTTATATTCCTTTCGAAACATAAAGGACGCGAGCAGGTCCGCTCATCCACTATTCCTCATTTGTTGCATCTGTATACGCATGTTTGTTTATACGCTTTTTACTGTTTTTTTTTTTTATTTAAAAGTAAAGTTTATGATGCAATTTAACCAAACTTTGTACCTGTAAGTTTTATTTATAAAAATCGACAATGGCGTAATCATGATAGGGTCTTTTCGGTGGTGGGTGGGTATAATTTGGGTAGACGGCGTGGGTGGCGCAGGAAAGATTGGGTCACATCAAACAGTAGGGCATTTTACTGCGAAACTTATTAGAGTCAAAGTCAAAGAATCGAGCGTCTAAGAGGTTTTCAACAAGCTTGCCTGAATAACGAGTGAATGACAATTTAATCTGTTCTGAAACATTACAGTCCCACATGGAATTGTGAAGTTTGAACTTCAAAATATGAAATGATCTGATGTCACTAACGTAAAACTTTCTGTGAGAAACAGCGTAAGAAATAATGAATTAATGATAATTCCACCCCTCTGACGTTACTCACATACTCTGTCAAATCAATGAACCCATCAGTGTCTAAATAACATTGGGTTTGTTCCAACAACACTATCGGACCAGTTTTAAACCGTCAGACATTTTTGGCCAGTTGTCCCTTATACGCCAAACTCACTGTATTTTCATTAATTCTTAACTGGGTGAATATTTCTGACGGTTTCAAACTACTCTGAGACTGCTGCTGGAGCAAACTTATACCGGGTGTAACAGGATTATGGTACTCCCCCCTTTTTCTTTAGTTTTGAAGATAAGCGATTGAAATTTGGAATATCCTATATACCTAATAAACGTCACTTTTGACATACCTATAAATGATTTTTTTTTCACTTCCGCTTTCACCGATAGTGACACTAACTTTTGATTTTCAAATGGAACACCCTTTATATTATTGCGTTTTTGAATTCTGTATAATTTTCAGAATTCAATTCATCACATAAGTGATAATTCAAACATCAATAGTTTTCATTTAATTTTTAGTTTTCCATTTGTGTGTTATGAGTAAATTGATCCGTGTAATGTTAGAAAAATCGAAATCCCGTCGAAAATACTAAATTATGTGATTTATGAGCAAACAAAGTTCATCAAAATGGTTTTTGGGACAAAACACAATCTTGTCAAATGGAACCATTTGGTACCGTGGTACCATTTTTATTAGAACTATTAATAAGGAATTTATTCATATGCATTATTAAAGTGAGGTAAGAGAAAAGAAAATATACAATTTTGTTATAATTAAATGGTAAGAAGTAACTAAGGTGGCTTTGAAAACAAAGAAATATTTATAGACCAATCAAATTAAGCAAAAATCAGGCCCATTTTCACGATAATTTGCAACCATTCCCCGACCAATACCATTCGATTTAGTTTTTTCTTGAATTCTCATGGTCAATTTTGCCGTAAGTTATATGAGCAAGAATTTAATTTATAAACAATTAAAGTTGTGAAAATGATGAAAATCGATGTTTCTAAATATTCAACTTCAAACGCTGCGAAAACGGCAACAGATAGAGAAAAATTGCTCAGAATATTTTTTATAGAGCGTTAAATTCCCTTCAAAAAAGTCCACGACGGCATATCTCTACGATGAATAGTTAAGACGTCACAGTGAGTTAAATGTTTATTATTTTTCTACTGCGTACTGGTCAGCTGTATACGTTGTAAAAATAAGAAAATTATGAAAGATTTACAGCAAGTCTACTTTAAAATATTCTGCGCAGGCGGCCATTACGCGGCGTACGAGTTTGTTGATCGCGCATGCGCGTTACTTGTACAGCTGACTGATATACATTAGAAAAATAATAAATATTTAACTCATTGTAACGCTTTAACTATTCATCGTAGATTTATGCCGTCGCGGACTTTTTTGAAGGGAATTTAACGCTCTATAAAAAATGTTCTTAGCAATTTTTCTCTATCTGTTGCCGTTTTCGCAGCGTTTGAAGTTGAATATTCAGAAACATCGATTTTCATCATTTTCACAACTTTAATTGTTTATAAATTAAATTCTTGCTCATATAACGTACGGCAAAATTGACCATGAGAATTCAAAAAACATACTGAATCGAATGGTATTGGTCGGGTAATGGTTGGAAATTATCGTTTTGAAAAACCCTTAATTTGACTGGTCTAATAGATTGTCAAACATTTGTTGGTTTACAGTTGTTTTTATTGTGTCTTTAAAAATTGTTTAAAATTCTTTTTAATTTTGTTCATAATGCAAATTTATACAAGAGAGGAAAAAGTGGATATGTTAATTATTTATGGGGAATGTGGATAAAATGCAGTGGCGGCTTGCACCCTTTATGCCAAACGATATCATGATAAGACAATGTCCTGCGAGAAATTATTTTAATCGTATTGAAAAACATTTCTGAAGACAGCCCAACAATAATCCTGCAGGAAATTTTATTATCGATGAAGTAACGGAAAATTAATGTCTTGGCTCGAACAGAAGTTGATAAGACTGTTTCTTTAAGGCAAATTGGGTTTGAATTGGAAATCAGTCACCAAACAGTAAGCCGAATTTTGCATAAATATCACTGTAAATCTTTTAAATACCAATTGCACCAGCACTTGTACGAAAATGATCACCAACATAGGATGGAGTATTGCAAAATAACGTGCAGCCATACAATGATTTTTTGGAAGGGGTTTTATTTTCGGACGAGTCTAAGTCACAAAGTTGGGGTTATTTAACCGACAAAATACGAGATGTTGGTCACAAGAAAATCAAAATTTTAGTAAGGGAGGGTAATTTTCAAGAGCGATTCGGTTTAAATATTTGGCTTGGAATAATTGGAAGTACAATAATTAGTCCAATAATATATGAAAGAACCTTGACTGGTATCAGATACCTGGGATTCCTGCAAAATCATTTTAATAATGCATATGAATAAATTCTTTATGAATAATATGTATTAATAAATAGCACCACGGTACCCCAATATGGCTTCATTTGAAAAAAAAATGTGTTTCGTCCCAAAAACCATTTTCATGAATTTTATTTGCACATAAATCACATAATTTAGTATTTTCGACAGGATTTCGATTTTTCTAGCATTACACGGGTCAATTATAAATAAATCGACGCACTTAAATGGAAAACTAAAAATTAAATTAAAACAAATATTGACGTTTGAAATGTCACATATGTGATATCATTGGATTCAGGAAATTATGCAGAATTCAAAAATGCAATAATATACAGGGTGTTCCATTTGAAAATCAAAAATTAGTGTCACTTCCATTGAAACCGGAAACAAAAAAAAATCATTTATATGTGAAAAAGTGACGTTTAAGTAGGATGTTTCAAATTTCAATCGATTATCTTCAAAACTAAAGGAAAAAAGGAGGTGTACCATGATCATGTTACACCCGGTATAGTTTGCTTTTTATTGAAAGACAGTAATAAATCCTTATTAATAGAGTTGCCTAAAAGTGTGTATACATCTGCATAGGTATGCGGTGGGAAGCTGCACATTCAATTGTGGGCGGCGCTTTCGCGACTTCTCACTCGCAAAAGGCTTGAGCGCACATAAGCGAGCCAGAGTAGTGTCGGTTTTTCCAGCGTCTTCAAAGAAACTTGCGTATCCGTTATCTCTCAATTTGAGCTGCAGTTATTACAATCGACATTTTTTAAATTAAAAGCGAATGAATGGAGGGCAATGAGCACACATGCATACGCGCCTTTTAAAATGACAGCTTGCATATATTGAGCGCACATGGATTGAGAGCGCACGCATGTGTATATAGTGGTAGTAGTGTGTTAAAGTGTGTATTGTATACACACTTTAACGGTGATCGCTGTCAATAGCGTCACATGTATGTTCCCGATAAAGACACATTTAGGTTGCCTCGTATGATAATATATTAACAATAATAATAATAAACACCGGATTGATTACCGCAAAGCATTTGAAACAACATCGCATGAGCTATTGTTGCACTTGCTCGAATGTCTTGCGGTACCAGCATTACTAGTGAGATGCATAGAACAGTTGCTGCCGACCTGGAAGACGCACTTCACCATAACATCAGGTGCACAGCGGATCACGACAGAGCAGGTGGCATTTAGGAGAGGAGTTTTCCAGGGTGACTCCCTGAGTCCTCTCCACATCTTCATCTCACTGCCACCGTTGTCTGTTGGGCTCCGCCAAACCCGCGGATATCAATGTGGACCCCCCCAGCGACCGGAGGCATAAGGTCACCCATCTATTTTATATGGATGACCTTAAACTTTATGCCTCCGGAGAGCGCGAACTACAAAACGCTCTTAGGGTGGTCGAAGAATACACGCGGGCAATTGGTATGGAGTTCTGGTTGGTCAAATGTGCAGTCGTCCACCTCAAAAGAGGACGATGCGGTGAATTCGCTGAAGATGCGCAGCTCACAGACGGAAGCATCCTAAGACATCTGGATGCCGGAGAGACCTATACATATCTGGGTGTGCAACAACGGCACATTCAGGATGTAACACAAATAAAGGATTCTCTCCGCGGCAAGTACAGACACTGCCTCCGAAAGATTTGGTCTTCCGAACTTTCTGGGAAGAACAAGGTGTCTGGAACTACTATGCTTGCTATTCCTGTTCTGCTCTACTCCTTCAGAGTAGTAAAGTGGAGCTACGCCAATTAGACAGAGATACCCGCAAGATGATGAATATTCACAGAAGTATTCATCCGAGATCGTCCGTTCCTCGTGTGTACCTCCCACGTCAACAGAGGGGCCGAGAACTTTTGAACTTGGAGTGTACGCATGGCAGAGTAGTACTGAGTATGGCATGTAACATCCTCAGGAGCTCAGATCCTCTCTTGCGGTTTGTAAAACATCACGAAACTGTAGGAGTGGGAGCAGGATTGTTCAAGGCAGCAAAAAGAGCCGCAGATGAACTCGGTCTCGCATTTGACATCGGGCGAGGAGGCCGGCGAGGTGCTGATCTAGAGTCAGTAACTGAACTTCAGCCCGAATCAGAGCTGCTGAACAGGAAAAACTGTTTCGGCAGCATGTCGATAAACCCCAGCATGGTGGCTTCTATAACAATATAGAAATGCTGGGTTATCGACCAGACTAACATTCGCTTTTTTTAAGGTCAGCCGGGCTTAAGTCAGAGACCGAGGGATTCATGGCCTGCCAGGATGGTGTTATCAACATTTTGGTTTACCGTAGCCGCGTGTGGCGTGTAGAGGTTTCTGATGTCAACTGCAGAACCTGCCAGCAGGCGCCGGAATCGCTCATGCACTTACTCGCTGCATGCCCCATATATTCGATTTCGGCCTACATCCACCGACATAACGCGGCGTTACGAGTGCTATACTACCATCTGAGGCACTCGTATGGTGTAGACCAAACACCAGTGCTGCCTTACGTCCCAGGAGATATTAAGTCCGTTGTCGAGAACGAGAAATGCCGGATTTACTGGAACTACTCGTTCCCGACGATCAGGCTAATCCAAACCAACAAGCCTGACATAGTCCTCCTCGACTATCAACTCAAGGTGATGTATGTCATCGAGTTCTCGGCACCTGCGGAGAAAAACATCATCTTGAAGGAGGAGGAGAAACGGACTAAATATCGCGATCTCCGGTACGAACTCCAAGTGCTGTACCCGGGCTATTCGGTCAAAATGGTCGTCCTAATAATCGGTGTATTCGGAGGGATAAAGCCTACGCTGCTGTCGGAACTGAAGATCATACCGGCCTTCCAAAAATCAGCCGAGTGGCTGGCAGGCCAAATGCAGAAGACGGTCATTCTGGGTTCTCTCCGTCTGCTTAGGGCACATGATTCTGGTATTTACAGCCACTAACCCTGCGGGATGCGGGGAGTGGCTGTGGTTAATGTGCTGGCACGACTCCCGTAAGGCGTCGGAGGCTACGGGAGGACTGTCCAGCGACGGGCAACCGAAAAAAAAAACAAATTAGGTAACCCCCGAATCCAACCCCGAGGCTGTCTAGAAGGTTACACTTAGAAAATCGTGACCATACAACTATTCCCACTGACATTACCAATGTCTGTGGCGGAATTCGAACCCGCAGCTACGATAGATAGATTTCTACATTTACATAGTGCGATCTGGCCTACTATGTCACGGAGCCGGTATGATAGGAAAATAAAATTACTACATATTACCGAGAATAATGGTTCATTGTGTGTCATCGAACAGTTGCATGAGTAACATATTTTCTATGTTTTCTACTGAAACACGTCTCCTACGTGGGATAAACAGATTTATGTAAAGTGAAAACGACGATGAAGAATTTTATAATTGTCGAGTAATGTACCACGGTATAATTGTTATGAATCACATGTATATCCAACTGATAGTTTTTTTTTTTTAAATAATATAGTTCGATCCACACGGTTATTTGGGAAATTGTATTATTTAATAAAATGGAAAATACCTAGTAGGCTGCTGTCAGATAACCGTATGGATTGTGGAAGCATATTTTAGTAAAGCGTTAGTAGTAATTAATTATGCTTACTAGGCATTTTCCATTTTTTTTTTTGTTCAAAAATTGTCAGTTCAGTGAAAAAAATAAAAGAGAAAAGAGTTTCTAAATGAAACAAGCTGTCCAAGACAACTTTTATATGATAAAATTCGGATCCTTAAGTTCGAATAAAACAATGAAATAAGTTACTGATTTCACCCATTTTATTGATAAATGCACCACCTCCGAGGTAATTCCTTGGGAGACACCTCGGGAGATCTATAATAAGATGACGCGGCAGGCGTCATCTTATTATAAACTTAAAAGATAGAGTCGTACCAAAATTTAACTTAATCCGATCAGTAGTTTCTGTAATTTATCCAAAAATAGAAATAAAGTTTTAATCTTTAAAGTCCTATAACTTTTAAGGAAGCACTTTTTACTAGGACATGGCGGATTTAATAGGTCCATTTTGACCTCGGATTGCCGTAATTAAGTGGTGTCCCATTACATTCGGGACACCTTGTATAACAAATAGTTTTATAAGTCAAATTTTACAGAAAGAAGCAAAAGTAAGCCAGGTGTGGATTAGCTCGATCTATCCCTCTGGACGTGCCCCCACTTTTAAAAACTTTTTACTAAAAGCAGCATCTGTTTGCACAAACTCATATGGCATAATATGATTATATTTTGTTTGAAGCCTTATGGAAGTCTTTTTATAATAACGTCAGCAACCATTTCAAACGGCAAATAAATATTTCTACAGATCAGGTGAGAATTTGTAATAAGAAAAGATGTTATCTTCTATCAAGGTTCAGTGCAGCCAAACAAAAATCACAAAAACCATGTGGGCAAACGTGACACTCCGAGGCCAGGCCAAAAGTTATAATTATAAATATAGGCGCAAATACTTACGTATGTTTGTTGTGTTTATTTGTGTGCATTGGCAGCATCCGTAGCGCCGGCGATGTGCTAGGATAAGCAGTAAAGGTCAAAGACTGTCTAGCGAGCCTGGCCAGGACAATAAAACACACGGATGTCACATGAGATGCGCCAAACGAATTATTTGATTTCAGAAATGGCACTCTGCCATAATCTATTTGGTTAAGTTTTAGATAGCACAAAAGCATCAATGAGAGGTGTTTTTAGTTCTATTTCGCAATAGTGCAGTTTTATTAAACGTTTTCGATTAGTTCATTTGTTCGACAAAGTTGTCCATATTGTGGGAACGTATCAATAGGTTTGTTCGTAGAGACGATTTGTGATAGTCTCGTGACTATAGAAAGAGACGCGATTATTACGAGAGCTTTGCATTAACAAACGTTCTGATTGGACAAGCACATCTCTGCAACAATGTGCGCATACTGCTGACAGCTTCAAACGGTTGAAAACTGCTCTACGAATTAACCTAATATTTTGTAAATGAGTACGACGTCATGCGCCTGCGCGAGTCGCAGCAACAGGTTGCAGTTTTTACTAGTAGTTTATTTACATGTTTTTTGCTCAATTGGTTAGGTTCCATAGGCAGTCACCCTCCTTTACCAAGTGAAATTTTTCAAAAAAGGCGAAATTATTAGCAGAGCTAAAAAGGGGATTTCAAATCAATATCAGAATATCCGGGGATTAAATTTTCTTTGTCTTTGCAACAGCCAATATTAAGTTTTGAATGTTATCTTACACAATTCCGTGTTCGAGAGATAGGCACACTTATGGTTCGCGCGGTTTTATATCCAGCCGAAGACCAGACGTTACTACCCTCAATCTGGATATTTTGCCGAACTTCTTCCTTGTCGAAGAGTAGGGATCTTTTACTTGATCAACACCTTTTAGACAAGGCTTCTGTTTTACATTCCCTCCGAAGGATGATGGTATATCCACAGCACGATCCACGCCTAAGACATACATAGATTCTGCGTTTTAAGGTGGTGTTTGCCTGTAATTTTATACATTAAATCCATATGGTATTAGGAATGAATCTAACGTTTTCGTTTTTCGATATTACTAACAGAAAATTTTTAACAGCTTATAAATCGCAATGCGAATTTTTTTAAAATTTTTATTGCTGAATTTTGCAGATATTGTTGAATAAATGGAAAATGGTTAAAAACAGCCATAGGAATGTATTCAAAATATGTTCGTTTTTCAATCCTACATCACATTGTCCAAAAATATACAGGGTGTTCCATTTGAGAAAATTCAGTTCAAAAAGTTGTAAATTTAAAAATCCCTTTTGGCCATCCTGTAAACTTTTAGGAAGTGAAAATGGCTGAGTGTCATCACACAGATGTGTCATAACTGATACTAACATACTTTTTTCTTAAAATCGATAGTTGTGATTGTAGTGATATATTTAATATACACGTGTAAACGGTATAATTTCAATAAAAATAAATCATTACATCCAAGTGGTTGGAAGAAAGTCAATCATAATAGAGGAGTGAAAGGAGGCCACAAATAGGTTGCAACACCCCCCGTCCAATTGTTGGCATAACACAATAAGCTGGGGGTTGTACTTATGAACCGGTAGCTCAGTGAGCAGGTCGTGAATAAGGGCTTAGATTGATTTGAGTTAACACCAAAATCTAGGCTGGGCGCCAGGACTTTTGCAAGTACCAAATTATTAAAATTTTATTTTAAAAGGTAAAGTTAACGTTAAAACTTGAATTCGGTTGGTAAGGAAGTTGAATAAAAATATATTATTTTATAAAAAGTATAATCAAAACAAGTAGGTATATGTACAATTATTTACAAGTCAAAACAATTTACTTGTGGTTGAAGACCAAAAACTAACAAAAAAAAAAATGATACGTGAAAGAGAAAAAAAAATGACGTTATTAAGAGAATACAAAAAAATGAGAATTACTGATCTCTCACAAATTTCTTGTGACCAAATAAAACTTTCACTGGGGACGAAGATCTTACGTATTTCCAATGGGTTAGTCCAGCGAAGAATCCACCAACAGCTAAGCTCTTAATAGGTTCGGTGTCAATTTGACTCACCACTGTCAGTACTGCAGTTACCCTTGAGAAAAAATGCCAGTTGTGTAAAATATCGTTTTTCTGCTCCACCCTGTATATAATGATCAGTTCGATCCACCAGTTATCCTCTTCTCTTGGTCCAGGTATTTACATAAAAAGGGGAGAGTTTTATGAGATCAGTATTATAGGCAAAACAAAGTTAAAAGCTGTGACGTTGAATTGTCCAGCTACGTAGACAAAATATGAGTTAACACAAATTTACAGAGTAAATTGCAAACTAAACAAACTACAAACTAGGATCGGTATCCTACAATATTTTAGGAAGTTGAATACTTCAACTAACTTAAGTATCAATAAAAATTAAGTTAAATAGAAAAAATACTAGTCCAACAAATAAACTAGGTGTAGCTACGATAATAAACAAAGTGAAATAGGTATTCCCTATATGTTAAGATATTTTTTTACTAAAAAGAAGTTAATCTTCAAGAAAACAGAATTTAGAATGTCTGTATACAGACAGACAACTAGAAAGATAATGTAAATAAATATTTGCTAAATATAAAACAATATGAGAGGTTTTAACTTAAAGGTAACGGTAAATTAAATCATTTATTAGTTCCTCGGAGAGAGGTTCTAATGAATAGCAGATAAAGTTAAATAAAGATATATACTTGACTATATGTTTACTTTAGATAATTAAAAGTTAATCAAGTGCCAGATAACTAGGCAGGTATCTTTGCCAGAAAACTAGGCAAAGCTCCACTAGAGCAGCGTTCCTGATTAAAAACTAAGTAAACGTTCAAATAAGCAGTCGATATTTTAAATTTAGGAAAACCTTACGTTTCTGAGGTCTGGTTGATAAATATATGCACTGGTATAAAATAATCCACCACAAAACAAATGCACCAAATTAGATAATTTTCACAAAGGTTATAAACAAATAGGTTTGGTCCAACCAGGTGTACCAATCTCCAAATGTCACCAGTCGCCACTGTTTAGAGAGCGCTACCAACGTAGCTAAGTGACCTAAAACATCAAGATACAAAGACAGAAAACAACTAACTACGATACAAAATGGCGACATCCGTTGCCTAGTAAATCTAAAATTTACAATAACCAAAAGTTAGTTTAAATTAACACACGAAATTATTACAATATCAAAGTGATATTAGATAAATTGCCAGCAAGGCACGATAAATTGATACTAATCAATATCAATGATGGCTGTTCCAAAGAACCAAGGTGAACTGATCACCGAAAAGCAAAGGCGTAAATTAAGATAATTACGGTACAATATTATTATGAAAATTACCTCAAAGGTACTTTAAATCAATATAGAAACTTTTTAAATAATGATGAGCATAAAATCACAAGATAATACCAGAAAACATATAAATCTTACCAGACCGCAGAACTAGAGATGGTTTCCATCAGAACGCGGCACCAGAGACAACCACTGTCTCTGGCTGCCCTAGTAAGAAGAAAGTAGCATCGTAGTAATCTGCTACGTAAACTCGATTATAGTTTGGAAAGAGACAGACATTTGAGAGTAGAGTATGAGCAATAAAGATAGATAGATATTTAGTGCAAAAATCTACAAACCCAACTGTTCCAGTAGAAATCAGTGGGACCATCTAGACTAGACTGGCTGAAACTTAATTCATCGTGGAACACAACACACTGGAATGAAATAGCTTGCAATTTCGTTACAAATTTTCAAAAAAATGTTCTGATATACATTGCATTTCATTTAAAAAAATATTGCTTGACCCTGTATAATCGTCTTGACTCACCCTGTATATTCGAAAACAATTTCCTGTTATGGACTTTTTTGTTTAGTTTACTTATGTTTTTAAATCAACTTTCTAGCTATCATAGAACTCGAGATATCGAAGTGGGACGCACCATTTCCCCACCCTGTATATGTTATTTGCAAACTTTTTAATTTTCAAACAAAAAATTTGGGAACGACTTAAAATAAGATTTGTTTTAAATTTTGCTGCCTCCTTATGTTTTGTTCTGTATGTGATTTCGAACTATTCTTTGCAGAAAAAAATTAAATATAATATTAATATAGTAACATCTAACACCGATTTTATTTTTTTTTTGCAGGGAACTCGCTGTAGAAAAATGTTATTGAGTTTCCACGCTAGTTGATGGAATGGTAAGTGGACTTTCAAAACAATTTACTATTGTAACTTGCGGCTGCCTTATTCTGAGTTTATCAAGGTCAGGATGAGAAAAAAATATAATTTGCGTAATATTAAAAATTAAAAATAAAACCTATTTAACAATCTAGAAAATAACTTCTAAAATATTGCTTGTATTCTGCCGACGGCTTGGTTAGTTCTTGAATTGAAAATAACCAATTGGAAGACAGGCCCCATGCACAAAGTATATTGTTGGCATTTTTTGAGTCTGCTTAATACGAAAAGAAAACAATGTGTAAAGGATTTTTTTTATTATTTTTCATTTATAAAAGTTATTCATAATTAAAGTTTGAATTAGTTAATTACGCGCGCAAACACTGCCATACCGGCCGCGCAAGTCGATGCGGTGACGTCAGTGATCATGTAGTTCAGTGCAGAAGTAGGCATAGCATGGTGTTAAATGTAAACAAGTAGTGTTATTTGTGATTTGTGTTTTAAGTGAAGTAATTATAATGATCAATTCTTCTAAATTATCATATTACTGGTGAATCGTACCAGTATGTGAAAATATCTCAGATTAATAATACTAGAAGATGAGTAATAAAAACATAAAAAGTTGTCCGATTTATCTTCCCACGAGAGATACATAAATATTATCGCTGGTTTTATTCCTATTGGTCAGAATCATGAACACATCACGAAGAAAACCGATCGATGCCCGACCTATCACCGTCTTGACAACAAATAGTGTTCTGTAAGACGACGTCTGTCATTTTAATCTGTGTTTTTAAGTGATTTTAAAATTTTATTATTTGGTACTGTGATTAGTAATCGTTTTTAGTTATAAAAAATTTATTTATAAATATTTATTGAGAAACAGTGACTAATAAGTGTGTAGTGTGCGGTCAAAGTGGAAAACCACGGGGTTGTTTATCTTTTCACAGGTAAGTAAACAAAACAAATCAGGGTCGGCATAATGCGAAAGTGTGAAAGCTCAAAAATAACTAAAATTAATGATAGCTTTACAAAAACAGAAACAACAACATTTGATTCCATTTGAACAGTAACAAATCCACATTTTATCAAAAAAGCTACTTATACAAAAATATTTATTTTATCTTGGAAATTTCATTCTCAAGGTTGCTCAGAAACTGTAGATGTTTTAAAGTCAATTGAATTTTTTTTAATTCAATTTTAAAGGTTGTTCTTAAGAAATGTGTTTATTTCAGATTTCCCGAGAATCTGGAGAGAAGAGAAAGTTGGCTGAATGCTTTCAAAATGGAAAATGCCAGTAAGTGGCACTAACGCGTGTTCAGAAAACTTAAAAAAAAAATTATACCTACTATTAAAAGATCTGGATTAAAAGTCTTGAGAATCAGTACGGTTCTATGTTTCCCCTGGCAACAGTATCACTAGGTTCGTCACACGTATTGTCCAGTTTAGTAGAGAATTATATTGAAAATTAATAATATACGAAGTAGTCACTCATTCATACCTCATTAAAAATATCAGATAGATAGGTACCTACAGAGCATCAACTGTTATGTTGATATGTTGCTTTTATTGCAGTGATGTAGGTTTGTATATTTCAAAGAAATCTCATTTGTTTCAGCATTGAAATATTAATTCCTTCGCCACCATTAGTACTCAAGATTACAAGGTATGTTAAATTTAAATATACAAGGCCCGCCACTTTAATCGCCCCTGGTCCTTATTTTTTTTTTATTTTTTAAACAACGGCCATGTCCGGCACATCAAATTGTGGATATTTTTAAGTTCTTTGAATGTAGCGTGCAGTGATCCAATAATTATTTTTGGATCACTGCACTGTATATTTAAATTTAACATACCTTGCAATCTTGGGTACTAATGGTGGCGAAAGAATATAATTTTCAATGCAGAAACAAGTGAGATTTCTTTGAAATATACAAACCTACATTGCAATAAAGTAACATATCAACATAACAGTTGATGCTTTGTAGGTATCTACTTGATATTTTTTCATGAGGTATGAATGAGTGTCTACTCAGTATATTATTAATTTTCAATATGATTCTCTACACGTACACGTACCTGGACAGTGTGTGTATGACGAACCTGGCGATAGTGTTGCCAGGGGAAAAATAGAACAGTACTGATTCTCAAGACTTTTAATCCAGATCTTTTAATAATATAATCTTTTTTTTTTAAGTGTTCTGAACACACGTAGTGCCATTTTCCATTTTGACAGCTTTCAGCTAACTGTCTCTTCTCACCAGATTCTTTAAAATTGAATTAAAAAAATATCAACAGACTTTAAAACATCTACAGTTTTGTGAGCTACCTTAAGGGGCCTAGTCGGGAAAAAGCTTCGGATAGCTGTGTCATTCTCTAGAAAGTTTTTATAGATGCGCCGCTGAATAATTTTGCTCTTGACTATACCTTCACTGGACGTTTTATTCACTGACTTCATTGAGGTGCGATTCCCGATAGAGGTAACCCTTCCTTGCTATATTTGTAGTGACAAAGATACTTATTTAGAAAATTCATTTTAACCAAATAGTACGGAATAAAAGTTTGAAACTTGCTGAGCATAATTATGAAGATTCATTCTAGACGACATGTATGAATTTTACCTCGAATTTTACCGATTGATATCATAATTCAGGAGCTAACCACGTCCAAATTTCACTTATATTTACAGTATAAATTTTCCCTACATAAAGTGAAAATTAATTAAAATAGATATACATGTACCCTCTAGTACACTTTCAACTACTGATCCTCCAAATTTGGTGTAATTTGACCAAACCGTATGGAAGAAATAAATTTTGAAAAATTACCTTACAAACACTGATTCGATTAGCCCTCTTAAGAATGAACTTTCCATTCAAGTTAAAATAAATATTTTTGTATAAGTGTCTTTTTTAATAAAATGTGGATTTTTTTACTGTTCAAATGAAACCAAATTTAGTTTTTTATTTTTTGTAAAGCTAAGATTAATTTCAGTCATTTTTGACCCTTCACACTTTCGCATTGACGCATTATAACCGACCCTGATCTGTTTTGTTTACTTACCTGTGAAAAGATAAATAATCCCGATGTTTTCCTTTTTGGCCGCACACTACACACTTATTAGTCATTGTTTCTCAATATAATAATATTCATTAAATAAATATAACTAAAAATCGATTATTAATCAGTACCCAATAACACAAAACTTTAAAATCACTTGAAAACCACAGAGATTAAAATAGCAAGAGCAGAATAGCATTGAAAAATACATTCCTTAAGCAAACAAATTTTGTATACCTATTAAGTTACGCTGAAGCCTGGAGCCGCCCCTGGTTTGTTTCGGATACGTTGATATCTAAACATGCAAATTGTTGTTTATGTATCTGTCATAATAATCGGTGTATCTCTTATGGGTGTTACTTATCTTTATATTATTAATCTGAGGAAAATATTTCAATAAGAACGCCAGAAAAAAACTTTTGTCCAAATTCCAAGAAACGGAAAACGTAGAAAAGTTTAGTTAAAGATGGTGAAACGGAATCCAAAGGAAATTTTGAAAACAAGTTGCGTTTTTGCATGCATGGATCTTTTTCATGTGAGCAATTAAAAAAATAATATTAAAAATAAATATGCAAAAGCAATAAAAAATTATGTGTACAGTATATGGCACGGTATAACAGGAATCCTGCGGTTCGAACAATTTTGGGACATTAACGAAAATATTTTCCATCGTGGAGTTTGTGTGAGCTTACTGGGTGTTACTGAAAATCATCGGACACAGAGTTGTCAATTATCCATTTTGCGTTGAGTCATTTTTACCAAATGTTATTATTTAAATATTTCAATCGCAAACCCACAATTTTTATTTGAAAACGATAAGGGGACGTCCAAAAAATATTTTTTCTAAAAGTATATACATACATACAATGTGTATATAAAATTCTTACACATATCTAACAAAGGTAATTTTTTTATAAAAAAAAAACATTTAAGTATATAATTCTATTTATAAACAAAAATTTAGGAACCAGAACGACATTAGATATCTCCAGCTGTTCACAAGATATAAGGAAAAATATAGTGTGTCGACATCCCCAAATTTGGCTAGTGTAAAAATATAAAGGATTAATTATTAATCTTTAAAATGAGTTAACCACCTAGTTTGTAACTATTGTTAATCAGCTATACACATTTGTTTATAAAAAATTTAAGGTTTCTTTGTCATTTTCGAATCTTTTATGACTTATAGCGTATTAAATACTGGAGATACAGTAATAGACCTACCTTCAAGTCAATTTTGTTCAGTGATTAAATATCTACCGAATAAGCTTTTGATCATATCCATATCTCTTATAGCTTAAACTATAAACGTAGGTATTTTTATTAATATTCTTCAAATTCGTATTCCGTTATATATGATTTTTTTTTTTGTTGTATCAGTTTTTAATATTTTTCTATACTTTTTCTTTCTATACATTATAAAAAGTTACATTAGCTTATAACTCAAGGAGCTGCTATTGTTAATTTAAAAATAAATAGTTTTTTTTATCAAATTATGCAGTGTTACTAGAATTTTTTCAATTTTCTCGGCTATATCTTCCAAGAATTGAAATGGAAGAAAGGGTGGAAGTCGGTTCAATTCAAAATATAGATGAACCGACCAGTTCTGGAATTCCTCCTTTAAAAATGAAGAAAACGTTTCGTATAAATAATGACTATATATTGATTACACCATTATTATTATAATTTATGAAAATATAATTGTTCTGAAATAAAATTTTTGTTTACTTAATGATAACATTTCATCCTTATATTATTTTGAATAATTTTTAAATAAACAGAGCATGTAGTTTAAATTAATTATTAACAGAATAAATAAAAATATAGTTACTGTATAACAGAATACGAATTTGAAGAATATTAATAATAAATATAGTTTAAAAAAACTAAAAAACACGCTTTTAAAGCACATCAAACTAAAAAGTGAAAAATAATTATTAATATAAACTGAAAACAATAATGAACGAAAAATACTAGTATTATTGTGAAAAAAGCGTGGGGTGCTCGATATACGAAAAATATTGCACAAAGCACCCCACGCTTTTTTCACAATAATACTAGTATTTTTCGTTCATTATTGTTTTCAGTTTATATTAATAATTATTTTTCACTTTTTAGTTTGATGTGCTTTAAAAGCGTGTTTTTTAGTTTTTTTTAAACTATATTTATTTTTAACTTTTTAGTTTGATGTGCTATGAAAGCGTGTTTTTTAGTTGTTTTAAACTATATTTATATTGCTTATTGATGCTGATATTATAACATATTACGATCCAACAGATATTTCTGAAAAAAAAAATATTTTTTTATTTCAGCCGTGAGGTTCGAACTCACGCCGGAGGAGTCAGTCGTTTCGCGTCGACTGCCTTAACCCACTCGACCACCGAGCTGATTAACAATTACTGAATCTACTCACATATTAAGCCTTTGCTTTCACGCAGGGATACGTGAGGAAAGGATTGGCGATCCTGATCAGGATAATGATATAAACTTATCAAATTATTGTATTGTTACCGGTTCTTCGTAAGTGTACAAAGTTTCAATTAAATCTGTCCGTTTAAAGTGGGTCAAAATCGAGTCCAAAGAGTCGGTTACAAACAAACAAGCAAACAAACAAACAAACAAGCAAACATACAGGTGAAGCTAATAAAAGCGTGTTAAAAATACGTTTATAGTTTAAACTATAGGAGATGAAAAGCTTATTCGGTAGATATTTAATCACTGAACAAAATTGTCTTGAAGGTCTAGTACTGTATCTGCAATATTTAATAAGCTATAAGTCATAAAAGATTCGAAAATGACAAAAAAAACCTTAATTTTTTATAAACAAATGCGTATAATAGCTGATTAACAATAGTTACAAACTAGGTGGTTAACTCATTTTAAAGAGTAATTAATCTTTTATAAAAACGACTTGAATATCCATTATCGTATCTCTAATAGTTTAAAAGATATAGAGGTTAATAACTTAACAAAAGAAGGAGGCACTTTAATTTCTGTAGAGTAGCAAAATTGAAAAAATTCTATAAAAAATAGAAATTTTTTTTTTGTATTGGTTAAATATATGGTTTTTAGTTTTTTTTTTCTAAAAAAAAAATATTAATACATTCGACCATTGTTTATTACAAATTGTTTATTAAATAAACAAATTTTAAGCGAAAAAAAATTTTTTTCTTTACTTTGTAGAAAATTGCAAATGATAAATTTAGAAAAAAAATCTTTTGTTAGTCTATTATTTAAATAATGAAAAATGATTATTAACAATAAAAAATTTTTTTTTAAGAAAAAACAAAATTTTTTTAAATCACTAATAATTTGGCAAAAATTTTTTTTCTAAAATATGCAACTAATCTATTTGTTTATAAAATTTTTTTAAACAAATACCACTAAAAATTAAAAAATTATAAAATCTAATAGTGTTTTGATATACAAAAACAGTGATAATAACAAATATTGATAAAAAAAATTTTCATCTTTTTTTATCGTTTATTAATTTTTTGTTAACGCAAAAGATTAATAACTAATGAACTATAACCATTAAAAATATCGTGATGTGATTATTTCATAAAGTATACATACCTACTTGTCACAATGTATCCAGCATCGGTTATAATTTTTATGTCTTTAGTTTAACAATTCGACGGTGTTACGACAAAAAGGCGTAAGCGACAATAATCTGCAAATGAGATTATTATCGAAAACATATCGTAAGATATATAAGCCTTTCCGTTAACACTATGGTTGAATCCACCAAAAATTCGAGAATCGTTAAAATTAAAGTTGAATAAGCGTAATCGATAATTTCCATTGTGAATAAAGTGAGATTATAAATTAATAAACGTCGAAATCTCATAGTGGTACGGGTTGAAATGCTCACCTGCGATTATTTCGACACCCAGAACAAGGTATTTTTTGTTTAACTATTTTTAATTTTATTAAAACAAATTTAAACTTGGAATAACACATTTTACATGTTCATCAGTTTTTGGCTCTCCTGTAAAATTTGATAAAAGCCGCTTACGCATTTTTGTCGAAACACCGTCGAATTATCTGATTATAAACATAAACGTGAACTCCAAAAAAATTTGTTAATTAGCAATAAACGCATTTTATGAAAAATGGATGAGAAAAATTTTTTTAAGTGGATATTGTTCCTAGGGATGTCTCGATGATCCGATAATTTTTTGAAATTTTATAATTAATATTTTATAGCTAAAAAAATATTTTTTTTGTTACTACGATCGGATTCTGAGGTCTACGGCAGCGTCCCGCTCACCGCGCGGAGCACTGAAGCACAGTTCCGGGAGTTAGGACTTTTTTTATCGGAAATTTCGTCCTCTTTAAGAATCCTTTTATTTTAATTTCTTAATTATTAATAGTTTCTGAATTATTTACGAAAAACTAAATGCTTTTTTTTTATCTTAATTTGTTAATAACTTTTGCAATTTTTTATGTGCTGGTAAACAATTTTTATACGTTTTTTTCTAGACGTCATTCCGAATCCAATGAGCTATCGCCCATATTTTTAGGACCTTTATCACTAATTAACACAGTTTTTAACTTGTGAACTAGACTAATATATTGATCTGTCGTATTCGCTATTTAGACGATCGGACTATATAAATGATGTAGAAATATTGTCAATACTTGAAGCGAATTATTTTTTTTAAGCCACAAATGAATCTAGAAAATCTTTGCCTGTTCGCTTATCGCTAGAGTATATTTGCATCAACTTTAAATGATTTAATTACGTAGCCAACACATTCAAATGTATCAAAACATCGGCCAGTTTTAACTTCTGTGGGTCTACCTATTTCAGTTTGTTTTACAACCCGTCACTGTCAATGCCCAGCTGCTACACATGCAATGGATAGGGGTCCCCTCGATGGGTTTTCTCCCTCGCAGAACGCCTCTTCGGCGCGGCGCGGCGCGGCGGATGGATGATTGGGGGTTCAGTGACCGCGTGGCCAGGCAGCAAGGAGTTCACGTGGGGCCGCCTCTAGGAGCTCGAATGCGCGGCCCCTACCACTTTACCTCTTCCCGCACAGGATAGGATTCCCTTGTCGATTAGTTTTTCGTGCCATGACGTCGTCACGATGCAACAACACCGTCGACCACACGCGACCTTGCTTGCCCTAATTATTCTCTCTGTCGAAGATCGAATCTAGGATACGTTTATTTTTCCATTGCCATTATTACTTGGGTTGAAAGTCAGGAAAAATATCAATGAGATTAAGGTTTATTCATGTAATCATGTATTTCGTGTTACTTTCTTTATTTAAAGAGCCTTAAGGTTGATTGACATCCAATTTTTATACATTTTTTTTTCAACTTTAAATTTAGAAATTAGATTTTACACTGAAAAAAAGAAAGCGCTAATGATAAAACTAAATCATCTTATTTTATCAGTCTTATCACGCTTTAGTTCGCATAACAAAAACAGCTTTGTCATTTGAAACCTAATAACAGTGTTACCAAGAACAAGTTGTTTGACTATATGATAATCAGTCAACGGAAATATATGCCGTTTTTCAGGGCCGGAAGTTTTTTAAATGATACTATTTTTTTAAAGAGCCTTTATACAGTGTGTCCTTAAAGTATGGAATAAATCGTTATATCTTAAACCAAAAATTTTTAGAGAAAATCCTCGGACAAATCGATGTTTAATTTCAGTTGCGCACCGTATCCTTTATTTTTATTTTTTTTTGGTTATAACATCAGCATTGTTTACGTTAAGACGTCTTCGATATTTTTTTAAATGGAACACTTGTATATTTCTCCATTTTTGGATTCTGCTTCAACAGCTGATTTCAAATATGTATCACATTTGGCGTCTAAAATTGATAAGTTGGAGGCAAGGATTTTATGTTAGTATATAAAATCCTTGGTTGGAGGATGCGGCCATTTAAAAAAAAAACAAGTAAAAAAGTTAAATTAATTTTTGAAGTTTGTTTTTTGTTTTATCGTTATCGTCTTTAACAGTGAATCACTTAATAATACTTTACCCCAGTAGTGGTTTCTCAATAATTGTTGCCGATTTATTATAATTTATAACATGAATGTATCTGTAAAGCAGACAATTGAAATTCTTACGATGATTAGGTATGGTGATAGGATGCGAACTCAACAAGAAGTATGTAATTTATTTAATATTATAAAAATCCAGAACGACCCATAACCCAATCGACAGTAAGTAAAATTGAAAAAAAAAATTAGAGAGACTGGGGTATGGTGGAAGATTTACCCAAAACAGGTCGCCCAGGTGTTGAGGAAGATACAAAATTAAATATTTTACTGGCTGTTGAAGAAAATCCACATACCTACCAGTGTTCGCCAGGTTAGTCGCGATTATGATGTTACTAAAACGTAACATACATACAGTATTAAAATTAGAAAAATGGCATCCCTTTAAGATTCAGTTTATGCAAGAACTAGGTGCCAATGATTCAGATCGAAGAATACAATTTTGTGAAACAATGATGAATATGTGCAATGGTGATCCATTTATGATAAAAAATATTATTTTGTCCGAAGAATGTACTTTCAAATTAAATGGTGAAGTAAATCGTCAGATTTGTAAATATTGGGTAAGGGAAAACCCTCGATGGACGTGGGTGCAGCACACACAATATCCACAAAAGGTAAATGCGTGCGACGGAATTGTAAGAAATACATATAATCATTGGACCCTATTTTTTCGATGGAACTGTAAAGGGACCGGTATACTCCAATTTTTAACACGCTTTTATTTGTTTGTTTGTTTGTTTGTTTGTAACCGACTCTTTGGACTCGATTTTGACCCACTTTTAACGGACAGATTTAATTGAAACTTTGTACACTTACGAAGAACCGGTAACAATACAATAATTTGATAAGTTTATATCATTATCCTGATCAGGATCGCCAGTCCTTTCCTCACGTTTCCTCTGCGTGAGAGCAAGAGGCATAATATTGTAAGTATATTCCGTGATTCTCAGTTCGGTCGTTGGCCGAGCGGGCAAGTCTTAGTCGACGCGAAAGGACGGACTCCTCGGGCGTGAGTTCAAATCCCATGGCTGAAATAAAAAAATATTTTTTCTTTCAGAAATATCTGTTGGATCGTAATATGTTATAATATCAGCATCAATAAGCAATATAAATATAGTTTAAAAAAAACTACAAAACACGCTTTCATAGCACATCAAACTAAAAAAGTGAAAAATAAATATAGTTTAAAAAACTAAAAAACACGCTTTTAAAGCACATCAAACTAAAAAGTGAAAAATAATTATTAATATAAACTGAAAACAATAATGAACGAAAAATACTAGTATTATTGTGAAAAAAGCGTGGGGCGCTTTGTGCCATATTTTTCGTATATCGAGCAACCCACGCCTTTTTCACAATAATACTAGTATTTTTCGTTCATTATTGTTTTCAGTTTATATTAATAATTATTTTTCACTTTTTTAGTTTGATGTGCTTTAAAAGCGTGTTTTTTAGTTTTTTTAAACTATATTTATATAGTTTAGTTGTGAGCCACGCTCAAAGTTCTGTAATCATCGTTCCAAACTATTTATCTTATGAATATGTTCCTCGGAAATTACTAGTCTAAACGTCTCATACTTCGGTTAAGCACGTTTAAAGATTTGATATTTTTGTGTTTTTGAAATTGCGGAAATTAAAATTTAAAACTTTACTTATGTGCTTATATGCTTTTGTGTTTACCAAACGCGTTTTCTTTGTGTAAAGCAGAAATGTAATCTACAATTTAAAATTACCTTTCGCTATTAATGATACATAGTTTATAAATACATATTTTTAATTCCTTAACTAGTGTCCACCTATCCATTTTATAAAAATAGCAAGTTATTAATAAATAATATATTTTTTAAATTAATTGACTGTTAAAAATGCTGCCATGAATATTCTGGGGCGTTAGTAAGTAGGTTTTATAAATAGGTTTTGCATTATTAATGGCAGTGGTAAGCGATCTCAGTTATGGTAAAACTCGACGAAACTGGTTGGTATCATGTGGAAGGAATGGACCTAGCAAGGTTGAAGGCGATAATTCTGATGTGATGGTATTTGGTTCATGCACCTGTTATTCTGTTTATCGGTGTCCAGTGTTTTTGTGGTCTGATGTGTGAAATACATACGTGTGGTTAATTTTCTAAAAATATAGGTATTCAAAATCATGCATTCAGCCGACAAATCAAAATGACATTTATATTTGAATTAGTCTCTTAAAATTGTATTATTCTGTTTGTTGTTTACGAGTGTTGTCTAGAAATTGTCTATGAATATGAAATTGAACAGAATTTCATTTTCCGTTTATTTTTTAAAGAATTTTATTTCATTTTAAAATGTTAACGCGTAAACACACACATGTATTTTAACTAGCGTTCACACCAGTAACAGTATATTACTAATATTTGTTGTAAATGTTCCGGAGTTAATCTCTGGCGCCATTAAAAATCCATTTGTAGTGTGAGATGAACCGTTCAACGTCGAGGGATGTAATTGGCGCATAGTTAAAATATGTCAACTTTTCTTGTGTAGAAAAGTTTACTTCTTGTGGTTATGTGTTAACGAGACGATAGATCGTAAAAAAAAAATTTATTGTAAATGTTATATAGTACGCATGCTGGACACTCTTAAACTGACATTTCCACTGTTACTAGGTAGCAAAAGACTGAATGTACTGGCAAAACAATTACGCGGATGGCGCTGGAGACGTTAGAAAAATTTGACTTGTCAACAAGTCAAGTGTTGATGTTTGTGACCAATGGTGCCACCACAATGTGTTTGGTAGGTCGTTCTCTTCAAGAACACGGTTGTAGGTTGGTACATGTTACGTGTAAATTGTATGCTTTACATCTTATGGCAGAAACAATTCGACAAGGTTTTCAGAGGTAGATGCATTAATGGCAAGTACAAAAAAAGTGTTTGTTCAATCTGCAAGTGTCCCGGTATTTCCGAACCACCACAGCCGATTCTTACAGGTTGAGGAACATGGTTGAAGGCAGCTGTTTATTATGCCGAATATTTACAACAAATAAAACCGATGATACTACAATTCAATCCTGTCGAAGCTGTTAAGAAAATCCAGACAAAATTCGAGGATATTTCCGTTGAAACAGCTTTAAAATCGATTTACAAGATTACATGACGTCATAAAAAAACTTACAAAACAGGGCGCTGGCGTTAATGGAGTCACTGCAAATAATGGACGAAGTAAGTCGACTGCTACACGCTATAGGTGACGCAAAAAATGAGCGCGTTAGGGAAAAGTTTTCAGGCGTGTTAAAGCAAAACACCGGTTTTACCAGATTAAGACAAATTTCTGATGGTACTGATGGTGCATCTCCAGATCCGCGTTAAGTGCGTTCAAAGTCTATTTTAAGTATGCCTGTATTGCATCAATAAATGTCGAACGGTCGATCGTTTTCAAAATATAAGTTTATTTTTTCACCACAGTGAACATCACTCACGGAGATGACCATAGAAACATACCTGATGCTGCAAAGTTTTTACAGATCTCCAGTTTGTGATAACCAAGCTAGTTCATTAAGCTAGTTAAGAGGGTAAGTTGTGCATACAATGTTATAACTTGTAACAGTTTATTGCTTACTATTTAGTTTCTTTTATTGCGTTTATTATAAGGCGTAAAAATTTATTTTCCAAAACTTGCAACTTGTGTAACGTCGTCGCCCTCGCGGAACACCTGGTCGACGCAACATGCATTAGGGCCGGTCTCACTATCATTGTATAGATCAATTTTTTGTTATCCCTGTTTAGTCTGCTATCGATATTTTACCGACTAATACTAAATATCCATCAGATTGATTTGTAAATAAAAATTCTATAAAGAAATTAAAAATTGTATACTTTGAATCACCTCAGAATATTTCAGGAACGAATATGAGTATTTTTTTTTTACAATATATATATTTTTTAAATTTTACCTGTTGTTCCTCTATCCGACCACAAAATGAACAGATTCGAAAAAGAAACAAAAGAAGAAGTCGAGTATTTCCCCACAGTTTGGCTTCGATACGTGGATAATATTTTTGCGGTGTTTGATAGAAAAGTCACTTGATATCGACAACTTTGTTTATAAATTAAATTGTAGTTACGCGTCAGTTAATTTCACATCAAACTGTGGATAACAACCATTTTTTAGATGTGTTAATAATTAGAAATAGTAAAAATAATGTTACGTGTTTGCTATCCACACAAACGCCTCTACTAGTAGATTCGTTGATTGAAAGTCCAGGTAACACTTACTCACTACTTTATTTACTAATTAACAATTAATAACAATAGATTAATTAATGTCTTAACTATAATCACAACTGAACACTTATAAGTCTCTTTCTTATTTCTTCTTTACTCGTTCACGTTCGACTTAAGATTAAGTCTCGGCCCACCGTGCGTTTTATTTATACATCCATTCACCCGGTCTAGAGCACTCCAGAATATTCCCGGCCGTTCCCATACAATTCCAGTCTCATCTAACCAGTCTACACAGTCCAGTGGCGTAACAATAAGTTAGAATTTGCCATATACAGAAAATATGCCAGTATTTCGAGATATGTCCCTAAGGACTTACACCATTGTACTCAACACAAAATGTTGAATTTTAATTTTGTAGTTCATCGCATATTAAGCTTCCCGCTCAATAAAGAGAGGTTTGAAAAAGGATATAGGAGCTGTGAATAATGAATATTCTGTAAGTTTAGTTAATAAAATAAAGAAATGTACATTTAAAAACTCTTCGAAATTCCTCGACATTTCAAAATGAAAGATAAAATCCGAAGTCTGTATTCCATTCCATACAATCACGATTTACCCGTGGTATTGGTGAGATTTTTAAAGATATAGTGGTTTATTCATCGGGAAATAAATTACAACTTTTAGTCAATCCAAAAGACAAGTTGGGGATATACGAAATTAGCTATGAGAACTGTAATCAAAAGTATGTTGGATAAACTAGACGATCAGTTCAAACTAGATTTATGGAACATATGGTCAATTTCAAGTATAGTATTACAGATAAGTATAATGTTGCCCAACATGCGTTTAAGAACAACTATAAAAGAATAATTAGGAATGCAACAAATACTAGACAACTGGATGCATTTGAAAGCTTGGAAATTACAAAGTGTAAAAATAGTATGAATAGCGACAGATAGCCAATTCCATATAGTCCGTCCTATTAGTTAGTCACGGTTCACCGAGCCGTAACACTAGTTTACGTATAAATAGGATACATTGTTAGCATAAGGTTAGTTTTAATCATCTCCAGATGAAACCAATGTGGTTGGAGAAACGCGCGTCGAATGCAGGTAATCATATGGTGTTTTGTCGAAAATAAGTCATTGTTGGCTTCACATCAAAGGTTCTAGCGCACTTCAGGAACTACAAAATACCCATTTTAGTTCAGAGGATTTTAAAAACATTTTTCAGTATTTTTCTTAATATACATACATGCATTTATACAATTAAAGCAAAAAAATATATATTAATATTTATCATAACAAGCGAGGTAGGATGTGTGTTTTGCTCGCTCATATACTGTTGAATGTATTTTTTGAAATGTTAATTAAAATGTCATGATACCTTGTATATTCAACCCACCACCAAACCTATCATTAAATACTGATGTTAAAAAAATAATGAAATCTGTTCAAAGTTGTTTGTTACGTTTTCTGATATTGTGGGCAAATGGAAAGGTGTATTATTATTTCATTTCAGTGTAGGTAGATAAGGTAATTTTATCGTCAATTCATATGTAATACCGGATGGAGACGATATATTTTGTGATTTTACTACTAACAGTTGAGTCCGAGATTGCAACTTACAAGCAGGTTGTTTTACTGCGCGACACGGCGGTACGCGGCAGCGATGGGCGGTATGGCGGCATGCCGTTGAATACAAAATAATGCATTCGAATGCGACAATTGTTTAACATGACGGCACAAGCATAAATTGTTAATTATTCTTGTGATGACGACATTCTACAGCGACACAGTGATTGTCTGGCGTACCGCTGCGTCATGCCGTCAAGGTCGCCAACTTTTGACTTGGGCGGCATCAGTGCGGAGCGGCAGCCGATCCATCGTGACGAACACTATCATAGAAAAGAAATAAATTGGACGTGAACAGGCAACAGGCTTACATTATCGACAAATCGAAAAAGCGCCATCTCATGGTGACATCGGTACTAATAAATACGCGGCAAACTTGAATAAACTCCTACTACTATTTTTATAAAAAAAACAAATTTAACAAATAGGCTGCACTCTCGGCCAATATATTTCCATTTTGTTTTCAAATAAACGTAAACTTAATTTTTTTTAGTTTACCTGTAATTGAATATTTAAAACACAAACGTAAAATATTAGCCAAGAGTGCCACCCATTTTTAATAAAAAAAGTTAAGACATTTTTTATGTTGCATTTTCTGGCCTTTAATGTATACTTACTTCTGGAAATAAAAGAAACAAAAATCACGACTAAAACATATATTAAAATGCTTACATTTACAAATTAATATAATAGCACAAGTTGGTAGTAAAATAGTAAAACTAGAACTAATAAATAAAACCTAAGAAATATCATTTATCATATTTCAACCTGGATTATATCTTGAAACATGATAATTAATATAGAAATAAATGACTATATATTCCGACAAAGATGTGTGCGATGGCACTGGTTACAACAATGTGAATATTGATAGAATAAAGAAGACCCGGAGGAAATTGATATACCTGTTAGTTTATTTTATATACCTACTTCGGCAGTGTACTTACTAGGTAAATATAAGGTCGGTATTACATTTTCTTTCAACTTAGAAGCCACAAAATCCTCTGGTGTTAAGTGTTTCGCGCAAACGAGGAGTCTTCTAGAGTATGTTTACATTAAATCCATACTTTCATACTTAGAATTTCCCAAGCACACCGGTCAAGCTTTACAAATGCCGTACCCCTTTGAAGGATTAGGTATTCTGAAAAGCGATATCTCAGCAGGTTGTTTAGAACATCCAAAAACACTACAGGTTCTATACAAATTCTAGTGGATGAAGTCATAATTATAAATCAAAAATAAAACACTTAAAACACAAAAAACTCAGATGAAAAATTTCACAATTAACTCAGAACATAACCAAAGTTTGACGATAACGTGGTCTGTATCATTACGGCTTATTTTTGCGCCTCGATCGTTTGCAAACAGTTTACTGTTGTAACCAATCACGCGGCAGGAAATTTGTAATCAACCAATCAGCACAAATTGTTAGTAAACAAGTTTTGGGTGTTCATAGCGCAAAAAATATGCCTTTAGTCTTTGGTGACAACTAACGGAAATTGAAATTAGATGAGCTGATAAAAACATGCCATGTAATAGTGACAGAGTATTATGCCGCCATCTATCCCTCACATCAGTACTAGCTTCATCACAATTGGTGGTATGCTATCTCAGTTGAACCCCCCCTGAACACTATTCTCACAACTACAGTTACTTGAAATATTCAGTCAGACTTCCACTTTGTGTCACATTATTAAAAAACAAAATAATACACTGCGTTAAGCGATATGCGGTACAGCGATAAACTAGAACCGCGCAACGCTGCCACAAACCGCTTTATAAGAAAATCTGCGCTAATATAAGTTTCTTTGATTCTACCTTTTATCCACAGTTAATAGGGAACGATGTAAATCCAATATTGCAGATTGTCAACATCGTTCTGCCGCTTATTGTTTTTGTTTTGGCTGATAGACAGCGGCCATTGATGTGATTTGCTATTCAAAACATCTGTAAAGAAAGGTCGGTTTGAGGTATAATAATCATTATTTTAGTTCCGTTAATCCGAATATATACAAAAATACTGTCTTTCTATTGATACACTATTATCAGTAGAGGCAATGTAATGTCTCCATCATTAAGTGAAGTTGAAAGTTATTATGAGGACCAGCAAATAATAAAAATGTATAGATTGTTTAATAAATTCATTCCACCTGGTAAATATTTAAAGCGACGAGAAATTGGTCGACCTCGAAGTGGCCTTCCAAAACCACGCAATGCTCAGCTGATCGCGACGTCCGTCAAGAGAAATATTTGCGCGGTTTCTACTTTTTTATCTTAATTTAATAGTGAACTGGGTAAAGCTACATCTCACTAACTAAACTGCCAAGTGAAAACGACGCGGCGTGTTATCAATGTTATCATTCCTATCTACCGTATTTCTCGAAATTGATGGGAGTGGTAGGCTTGAATATCCTAGCAACATAAGGGTCCACTAATTGTATTGCTGGCGCGTTGGCGCCCTGCAAGGCCACCAGTGACGATATGAGATGTAGTGTAGTTTGTAGTTTGCGATTTATATCTGGATCTTTGTTACTTTGTTCGTTTATGCGCTGGATATTGCATGGTTCATAAACAAAACGGTTGTCGCATTTAATAAAATTATGGCGTCACAAAGGGCATTTTCGCTTTTCGTTCGAAGTGTTTATTTTTGCATTTGTATTATTTTCAGTTTTTAATACTGTTTTTTCTTGGATTTCTTTGTTTGGACTTTTACTTGTTTCACCAATATAAGATAAGCGATGATTATATTTTAACGATGGAAAGAGCCCTTTATGACATTTCGCGATCTAATAGGCTAGATCGTGAATGCGATAACCGTTTAATTTATAAACCGTGGTTTATTGTAGTACAATATACCAATAGCAAACAGTAGTTTGCTAAATGTTGACACATATTTGGTGTAATCCTGCACTAAAAGGAGAAATAAGTAGTGTTCTGTAAATTTCAACAAATTATTGCAATAATTAATTTATATACATACATAATGATTTGATTACTGATATGATGATATTCTTATATAGTCTTAGTAAACATTGGTAATTCTTAAATCTGTTTTAATAATTTCTGCCTGCAAGTAACGCTCTGGCGTTAACACCTCCCCGAACAAAAAACAAATTGCCGCCCCTTTTAAAGTTATTTTTCTTAATAAAAGATAGTTTTAATTTGCAATAAAAACGTATATTTAAAGACACAAGTATTAAAACTTAACATTTGGTACAGAACAGTATAAATTAAAATCAAATAGAGTTGCAGTCCTTATAGACACCTAGTTGTTATATTTTAAAAATATTTACTTAGTTTTAAACATACAGGGTGCCATTTTACCGCTATTACGATTTAGATTTTTTTCTCACTTATACCTAAAACCTAAATATAAAACAATAGGTAGATACATAGAACCACAGTAGTACATTGTCTGTTTGAGTTATAATCAGAAGCATTTTTTTTTCTCACTTTTAATTCTGCAATTTTTTTTTACTACCTCTTTTAGGTTTATTTGATCAGCAATTTCATGTTCAGTTGCTAAAATGGCCAAACCGTTTAGTCGATTTTCTTAGTAGTTGAACGTAAAAAGGTCTTGATTAATTTTAATTTGGAAAAACTTCTTTCTCCACTTGCTACTGATATTGGAATAGTCAGTAGTATTTTTAAGGCCATACTAAGATTTGGAGCAAGATTTAGCATTGTTATTATTTTAAGAGCTTGGCCTTTCTTTTTTGCCCAAAACTGCAGAAATTTCCTCTACTAATTCTAGACTGTTAATGTCAGCTGATTCACCATCAGACAAAATATTTTCCAAATCTTTGCAAATCTTTATCAGTGTCTCTTTAGGCATGGTTTTCAAATCATGTATTTTATGTAGAGATTGAAAATGGTTACTATGGTGATTCACTTGTTCAAATTGACTATCTAGTGTGTTTAATGCTTGATCAATAGTATAGAAGAAAAATTATATTTTGTATTTTTTCTTTGGGATCTTTGATTGGGTCGTTCCTTGCCTAATATGAAAAGTTGGCATTTTTTCTTCTTACACGGTGTCGCGGCGTTGTTGATTCAAGATTGGCTCAATGTTAATTTCATCAGCCAATTCTCTTCCGTCAACAATAATTTCATTGAAAGACTTATCTGATCGAGGATTTTTAAAGAAATTTTTGCAGTTCTCTAGAAGATCAAGTGCTTTTTTCAAATCAAAATCTTTTGTTTGCATAAGCTTGCTTATGGGATTAATACAGTTTAAAATTCTATACCATGTGACTATTGAACATAAAAATGTAAATTGTTTAATGCAACTTAGCAAACCCTGAGCCTCGTCTCTTATTGAGATATCGATGTCTTCGTTTTTAAAGCGTCGAATATTTCACCAAGTTGAAATCTTAAAGGCGTTAAAGCTTCTATCCTGCTTTTCCATCGAGTGTCACTCAAAGGTTTTAATGTTAATCCTTGGACGTGTTTTAAAAATATTGCCCATCGAAAAGTAGAAGAAAAAAATAAATATATTTTTTAGACCATATTAAAAAAAAAATGCTGCTTCCAAGGATATGTTTGCCATATCATTTACTACTAGATTGAGCGAGTGGCTACTACACGGAACGTAGAATGCTCGTAGATTTAAATTCCAAATTTTAGATTGCACTCCTGTATTGTTGTCCCTCATGTTAGCCCCGTTATCATATCCCTGGCCTCTTATATCTTGCACATCAAGTCCCATTTCATGAAGCTCCTCAATTATAATTTCATATAGTTGTCTTCCTGTAGATCTTTCCACATGTAAGAAACCTAAAAAAGCTTTCGTATATTTTTATTTCGACATCGTTTGAATCAGAATCAGACTTATTGATGGAAACATATCTAATTTTCAGGGTCATTTGCTCCATCTTACTAACGTCAGGAGTGCAATCTAATATGGAATAGTATTTCGCTTTTTTATTTCAGCAATAATATGCGATTTTACACTTTCGTGAAGCAAGTCTATTATCTCGTTTTGAATGTTTTTTCCAAGATAGTGAGCTTTGGTTTCCCCCTTTTTAAGCACTCTACGCACTTGTTCCTCTATAACGGGATCAAATTCAGATAGCAATTCAACTTTTTTTAAAGAGTTGCCGTTATTATGCTCAAACAGCTTGTCGCTTGTACCTTGAAAAGCTAAACAACTTTTACCGAGCATTATAGTAACTGCTACAATCCTTAGAAGCACCTCGTACCAATGATTCGTTTTAGCGTTAATAACTCTTTGGGCAGCTGCATCTATAGTTGTACAACACTTTAACGTTTGACTGAGTTCTAGCCAGGATTTTTGAGCCTGAATATGATTTTTAGAAATTTCGTGATCCTTTAAAGTTTCAACGATGTGCCTCCAGCTTTTAAAACCTTCTTTTGAAAGCGAACCTGACACACGGTCGTAAATTTTGCAACAAAAGCAATATATACAGTTTTTTGAAGTGGAGCACACTAGCCAGTCTCTTATAACTTGCTCTCCATTTCTTAAAATTCGAGAATAGTAATTTGCGCTAAATTTTCGACCAGTGCCATCATAAGGAAATTTGTAATTAATCAATAGTTTAGGTGGACCTTGTCATACTAAAAAACTTTTTTTCGGCATCTCCTAAAATTCTGGGCCACAGTGGATCTGTACCTAAAGTTTGTACAGTGCATTCCATGGGTGGTAGGGTGGGGTCAGTTTGTAAAGGTAGAGTGCTACTAGTGCTAGCCAGGGTGCCTTCTGTAAGAGCTAAGGCTGTGTTAGTTGGTAGGCTGCTATCATTTGGTGACAAAGTTGGTTTAGAAATATCGTGTATTGATTGGTCTTGGTCACCAACACTCTCTGATGATTCCGTGTTTTCTTTTTTATCTGAATTTTTGGAGATATTTGTTTTGGTACTAATGGTACTACCGGACTTACGCTGTAAATAATTGTGCAGAGCACCAGCTTGTTTTGGCTTTTGGGTTTCCTTCTCTAGCCTTCGCTTTTTGTACGGATGGCCGGACAATTCTAAAACAACAAATTAAGCAATGCAAAGTACGCTAGTTAAAATAAGCCACGGCGTTGCTAAAAATAAAGATTGAAAAAATCTTCAAATCCAATTAGTCAGTGACTTAGTCTGTCTCACAGTTTTGAAAAATAAAATGCCTAGTTTTAATTACCTACTTAAACTATTTTTAAATATAAAAACAAATTTCTTAACGTTTCGAGTTAATTTTCAACCCCCTTTTTGTAAAAAATAGTTAATACTTTTGGTAATTAAAACTAGGCATTTAATTTTTTTAAAATGTGGGACAGACTGCCATCGTCACCGACTAATCGCATTTGAGGATTCTTCTTCTTTTATCTTTTTATGCAACGCATTGGCTTATTACTACACAAAATTATAATTTATTAATTAGTAAGATTTTTTTTAGGTGTGGTGGATCCCAACAAAATGGACAAATTGAGAACTACCACAACTAACATATAAAAACTAAATATTTAAAATAGATACCTGTCTAAAATGTTTGAATTTTTAAGATGGATTTTTTGTTTCTCTTTTTTCGCGGCGAAAACCCCAAATAAATTAATAAAAATCCGTTACAACAAACATTCAGAAACTATTTAAAAATGTATAAGTATGTATTGTCGAAAATATTTTTGAAAATAATTCTTTACCACTTAATATAGGTATTTGCAGAAGTACTTACCATTAGAAGTTGACAAAACCCAGAAAAGTCACTATCCCGAACTAAACTTAAATATTTTTAATATTTATAAACTTACTTCAAGGATATGTTATCACCGGCACCGACGCATTTGCAATAATAACACAATTACGTTTAGATGACTTTATATAGTAAGGCGCGAAAACATGTCCATGCATGTTATGTCTTGCAGTTCCTATTTTAAACAAGTAACTATATACCTACAAGTTCATGCAGAGTCATGCGCGTCTTTTAACTATACGTCTTGTTTTATTTCAAAAATAAATATGCTTTTTTTGAAAAGGTGTTCTAATATTTTTATAGCTTTAAAACATAACAAACCACAAAGATCAATGTAAGTTGCATAGTACTTAGTTTTAGTTAGGGAAAAAATCAACAAGTAGTGTAAAATTTATATTAATTGAGAATAATTAATTTATCAATATTTGGTTCATATTCAGGGCAGCGAAAATGCCACCCTCAGGTTCGCTGCCCTGGACAGGGGCCCGGGTTGTCGGCCTCTAAAGCGGGCACTGTTGCCTGAAAAATGTTTAAATTGCTAATTGAATGTCAGATATTAGAGATGTTTCTAAAAACGCTGTCCTCTTGGCGTGATGTCACCAGCCACGATATCTCCGGGTGGTGAACGATACGATTACCTATAGATCATGCATTATTTAAGTACGAGTTGTTGTTTCCTAAAATTATTTGATGGTGTCCGGTTTGAGATATTTATGCAGACATATTATATTGTAAAAACCTACTGAAACATTCCAAACTGAAAACCGAAAATTTATACACAAAATGAATTTTATATCATTTCAAAATGCTAATACCGTAAACACGATTTAAATGCATCAAGCCCTCACTTTAGCCGCGAATATTTCAAAACGGGGGGAGGGAAAAAATTAAAAAAAATTATGTTATACATACGTAAATTTATTTACAATAACAAAAAATGCCTTTTATTGGTTAGCAGTATTTTCTTTAAAGTTTTGAATAAGAAACTAAAATGACTGGTTACGTCGAAATAAGAACATCCTAATTTAATAAAAAAATTCAATTTAGCTGTAAGAAAGCCAAACGTCTTAAAAATTTCTGTTAATTCTTATTACAATATTTGCAATTTTAAATTCTACCTGTTTTTGAGCGGACGAAATTTTTTGCTGCACAATTTTCATCCTTCTGCTTTAAACAATGTTAGGTTACTCTCGATCTTAATATAAAACAATATGCTGCATTTTGAACTGACCTGTGTAAAAAAGTGATTAAAATATACACCATGCGTTCATTCATATGAGCACATAAAACACTGTTTACTAGGCTACCCTTTGTCGACCGTCTATCTTAAATATAACACATATTATTTTTAGGTAAGGTTAAGGGAATATATTGGTCATTAACAATTAGGTTTAATACTTACTAGTGATGGGACTCGAGTGTGAAAATACTCGAGTGACTCGAGTCAAAATCCGATTCGAGTGACTCGAGTCATATGGCTGCTCAATTCGAGTAAAGTTGTTACTCGAGTCGAATTATTGCTACTCGAATCAAGTTTAAACTCGAGTCGAATTGCAATCCGAGTAAAGTTGTTACTCGACTCGGGTTATTGCTACTCGAATCAAGTTTTAACTCGAGTCGAGTTGCAATTCGAGTAAAGTTGTTACTCGAGTCGATTTATTGATATTCGAATCGGTGAGTTACTATGATCAAGTTTTAAATCGAGTCGAGTTGCAATTCGAGTAAAGTTGTTACTCGAGTCGATTTATTGATATTCGAATCGGTGAGTTACTATGATCAAGTTTTAAATCGAGTCGAGTTGCAATTCGAGTAAAGTTGTTACTCGAGTCGAGTTATTGCAACTCGAATCAGTGAGTTAATATGATTTAAGTTTTAAATCGAGTTGAGTTTGACTAGTCTAGAGTCAGGGCAGAGTCGATATCAAACTCGACGCGAACTATAGAGTAAGTAGTTGGAGATGATTGAGTGGTTTGCTAAACGGTAAGTTTTTAAAGTGTATTTAGGTTTTTTCTTTTGGTAATCTTTCAGCATTTAAAACACTACCATCTAATTTCAACATAATTTTGAAAAATTTAAAGGATAAACATAAATCATAATAATTGAAATACAAAATAATAAATGGACCCAGGTCAAATATTATTTTTCCGGCAAATCAACACATTTGAAATACAAAATTAAATATTTAATTAACATTGTATATAAAATGACATTTAAAGAAAACCAACATAATTTTTTTTTATATTAAATTAACATTAAATTAAACTCTTGTTTAGCACAAAATATTAAATAAATACAGTCTTTAATATTTAATTCACACCGATTACGGTTTTTTATTTATTTCGAACTAATTGAATCGAAAAACAAATCTTTATGAACATGAATATGCCAGTTTGATTGCTGCAGTCGTGTGAGTTGATTTTAAAGAATTCTAAGTTCTAATTTCTAATTTTCTAATACGTCGTAATAACGTCGTACTCAGATGTAACAATTATAGGTTTGTACGTAGAGGCGATTTGTGATAGTTTTCTGACTATAGAGATGCGAGTATTACAAGAGCTCTGCAATAACAAACGTTCTGATTGAACAAGCGCATCTCTACAACAATGTGCGCATGCTTCTGATAGTTTCTAACGGTAGGAAACTGCTCTACGAACAAACCTTTTAATTAATAATTATACAATCTGATTTACAAACATGAAACAACAAACCTGGAGGGGAATTCACGATTCCGATGACCCGATGATATAGTAATTGATTAGTGATTTCATTCATGGTTACATGTTTTCATCTTTATTAATTTTACAAGATTAGTACCTTCAGTGCCTTCATATAAATAATCTTTCATATTTATATTATATAAACAAATCACACTGGCACTAAAGAATATTTAAAAATATTAATAAAACCATAAACAATTAAATTAAAGAAACTTGACTCGAGTCAAAAAGCGACCTCCAGTCTAAAGGCGACTCGAGTCAAAAAGCGACTCGAGTCAAAAAGGGCCTCGATTCAAAAATCGACTCGATTCAAACATCTACTCGAGTCAAAAAGCGACTCGAGGCAAAAGTCGAGTCGATATTTTGAGTTTTACTCGACCTAACTTTTGACTCGATAATGAAACTAAGTATCAACTCGACTCGAGTTTCAACTCGAGTAAATTCGGAAACCTACCGAGTTATTCGAGTGGAAAAAAGTCACTCGAGTCCCATCACTAATACTTACATATTAATATTAGTCGTCGAAAACACAATTCAGTTTATATTAAAACACAATCTACAAACGTGCAACTACTACCGATGCCTATGAAATAAAACAAACAATGAAAATTGATTTAACCGCTATCGGAACTTTGCACTTGTAAAAAGTTTGAAAGGTATTAAATATTTCCAACGAAATCGGTAACTAATAGTTAATTAACACGCTTTTATTAGCTTCACTTGTATGTTTGTATGTTTGTTTGTTTGTTTGTTTGTAACCGACTCTTTGGACTCGATCTTGACCCACTTTAAACGGACAGATTTAATTGAAATTTTGTACACTTACGAAGAATCGGTAACAATACAATAATTTGATAAGTTTACATCATTATCCTGATCAGGATCGCCAATCCTTTCCTCACGTATCCCGGCGTGAAGGCAAAGGCTTAATATGTAAGTAGATTCCGTATTTGTTAATTAGCTCAGTGGTCGAGTGGGTTAAGGCAGTCGACGCGAAACGACAGACTCCTCCGGCGTGAGTTCGAACCCCACGGCTGAAATAAAAAAATATTTTTTTTTTCAGAAATATCTGTTGGATCGTAATATGTTATAATATCAGCATCAATAAGCAATATAAATATAGTTTAAAACAAGTAAAAAACACGCTTTCATAGCACATCAAACTAAAAAGTTAAAAATAAATATAGTTTAAAAAACTAAAAAACACGCTTTTAAAGCACATCAAACTAAAAAAGTGAAAAATAATTATTAATATAAACTGAAAACAATAATGAACGAAAAATACTAGTATTATTGTGAAAAAAAGCGTGGGGCGCTTTGTGCCATATTTTTCGTATATCGAGCAACCCACGCTTTTTTCACAATAATACTAGTATTTTTCGTTCATTATTGTTTTCAGTTTATATTAATAATTATTTTTCACTTTTTAGTTTGATGTGCTCTAAAAGCGTGTTTTTTAGTTTTTCTAAACTATATTTATTTTAAAAATAAAATGCCATTGTAATGGATTTAAAATAATATGCCCCCCTTGTCATTTAACATTTTGGGGGTAAATATCACGTCCGTTTAGGCTGAATAGTGAATTTAAATATCCCCCTTGAAAATAAAATCGATTTTTTCAAACGTTTTGCCATTAGAGTTGAGTCAAAATGGCGTAAACTCGAGTAGATCTTTTTTTAGTGGGCCACCCTGTATTAGTTTACATAATTATTTTATGGAAAACTATATTCCTTCTTAGACGTACACGTCCCTCCTTATAAATGTAGTAAACCAAAGAAGCACCCTAAATGGTACACTCTAGAAATAAAAAATAATATCAAACTAAAAGATCATTATCGCAAAAAATATAAAAAATCAAACAACAACTTATATTATCAAGAATTTTCAAGGCTACGCCCACTAGGCAAGAATCAAATATCCGTGGCATACAACAATTACATTATCTCAGTTGAAGGCAATGTCACCATCGATCCAAAAAATTTTTGGTCTTACATAGAAGAAGAAAAAGGTTCCACTAGAATTCCAGGCAAAATGTATGATAATGTAACATGTTACAATGATCCTAGGAGCATAGTAAATGGCTTTGCGGGCTATTTTAAAAGTGTATATTCGCCTGTGGATGACTCCGACACTGGTTCGAATACTGTAAACTGCGGAAACTTTCCATGCATAAATATCATCAGTTTTAATGAAAATGATGTAATAGCCGCTATAAAGAAACTAGCAAATAAATTAACGTCTGGCCACGACCGAATACCAAGTTTTGTAGTCAAAGACTGTGCGAATGTCCTAGCCCCCCCCCATTTCTAGTTTTATTTAATTTAATTCTCAAATCTTGTACATTTCCATATGTCTGGAAACTAGGAAGGGTATGCCCGATATTAAAAAACGATAAAGCTGACAACATAGAAAATTATCGACCAATCGTTATATTGTGTAACTTTGCAAAGGTCTTTGAGATGTGTTTGTATACTTACATATTCCCACAAGTAAAGTCTTTAATTTCACCCCAACAGCACGGTTTTATTGAAAAACGATCAACGGTCTCAAATCTAGTAGAAATAACTCAAATAATATCTAATACCCTAGATAACCGAGGTCAAGTGGACGTAGTATATACCGACTTCTCAAAGGCCTTTGACAAAATAGTACACTCTATATTATTATATAAATTAGACCATTACGGCTCTAATAATCCCTTAATATCATTAATTACTTCCTACCTTAGCGATAGGAATCTTTATGTTAGCTACAATGGTTTTAATTCCAATTTATATACAGCAACATCTGGTGTCCCGCAAGGGTCCAATCTAGGACCCCTGCTGTTTATTATATTTATTAACGACCTAACAACGCTTCTCAAGTGTGGGAGCCTCCTCTTTGCAGATGACTTAAAACTATATGCAGCCATAAATAACATAAACGATTGTCTTGAATTACAGACACAAATAGATCTTGTCGAAGATTGGTGCAATCGAAACAAACTCCTCATGAATGTGTCCAAGTGCAAAACATGTTCTTACACAAAAAATAGTGATCCCGTATATTACAACTACTCTTTCAACTCTTCTGAACTTTTACGTTGCACTTTAATGCGGGATTTAGGAATTTATTTTGATAATAAACTCACCTTCAACGAACACATTAGGTTAACTTCTGCATCCGCACTTAAGATGTTAGGGTTTATGCTGCGAAACTGTAGAACTTTTACCAATATCAAAGCCCTCAAAACGTTATACTTTTCGCTAGTGCGTTCTAAACTGGAATATGGTGGATTGATATGGCACCCTTACTATAATACCTATACAAATTTGCTAGAACGTGTGCAAAGACGGTTCCTGAAATTTTTAGCTTTTAAAGTCGATGGGATATATCCGGCGCGTGGTATTGAACATGATTTATTAACCTCCAGGTTTGAAATACCTACTAACTTTAGACCACAGGAGAATATTATCAAGTCTTACGTTTTTGTATAAACTATTACACAATACTGTAGATGCACCAGTCATACTATCAATGATTAACTTCCAAATTCACAGACCGAACCTAAGAATTAATCAGACATTCTATCTCAATCATGCCAGAACCAACATGCTTGTTAAATCTCCGATCTATGTTATGAGTGATAATTTCAACAAAATATCTCATTTATGTGATATTAACCACTGTTCTTTAAAAGAATTAATGAGTATTGCCAATAATTATTTTTCTTAATCTCACCTTAATGATATAAAGTATACTCCAACTTTATTGATGCATTTATTTTGTATTAATTTGCTAATAGTTACTGTGTCTTGAACTGTATTTACATCTGTGATTTTGTGTAATATTTTTTATATTGGCATTTTTCAAAAATATGTATGATATTATGTTTATATTATTCTTTTGTTTTTTACGTTTTTTTTACATTTCTTGTATACTGTTTTAATGTTACACTTTTGTAAGTTGTCCTGTAATTGGATTTTATCTGTTGGGCAATAAATAAATATTATTATTATTATTATTATTATATAATTGATATTGCGTAGATATGAAAACGTTAATGAATGACGGACACTGTCAAATGATTCTTTTAAATGATTATATTATTATGTGAACGTCATGTAGGAATAGAACTATAATAAGTACGCAACTGCCGGGTTTCGCATTCGTATTGACTTTTCCGCGAAATCTACGTCAGAAAGAAAATTAAATGCAAACTCGTTAACAAGTCATTTACGTTGTTAATGTTCAACCTCAGTACGCATGTAGAAATATATGCACAATAAATATTTTGTTTACTTGGACTATTTCCCACTATCACTATCTTTAAATAAACAACTCCAAGTTGTTTTTCATAATAAATCCCACAGCACAGAATCAAACAAACATCGCCATAATAATACTTGGATTATTTGAATACTGCATGCAGTGTTGTTTCTGGGGACTTTTGGATTGTACTGCAAGTAATTACATAATTGTACAACTTTTGGCACCAATTGTACACATTTCATATTTCAGTAATAAAAATAATCATTTATACACAGCTTTATTTGATTATTTAGTAAAAAAAATACAATATTAATAATACATACATTAAAAAAAATTCTTAACATTTTGTAGTTACTCTTGTAATAGAATCAAAACGGTAAATTAACCACACACCACAGAACATGTAATAGAACTCTGTTACTGTACTGTCAAATATTAAAATTGATAATAGTCAAAAGACCTTGTCTTCTTCTTTTGATCGAAATGTCATTTGATTTGTAATATAAAATTTCCGAAGCGTTTCCAAAACTTTTACAATATTAGTGAATTGTACAGGGTGGGCAAATTTCGATGTTTGTATGGGCAGAGACGTGCAGTCTCTGGTATAGTCTCTGGTATAGGGTAACTCGGTAATTGTAAGAGATACAAAAAAATGGAAGACACATTTTCGATCTCTTTTTAACACGCTTTTATTAGCTTCACTTGTATGTTTGCTTGTTTGTTTGTTTGTTTGTTTGTTTGTTTGTCTGTTTGTAACCGACTCTTTGGACTCGATTTTGACCCACTTTAAACGGACAGATTTAATTGAAACTTTGTACACTTACGAAGAACCGGTAACAATACAATAATTTGATAAGTTTATATCATTATCCTGATCAGGATCGCCAGTCCTTTCCTCACGTATCCTCTGCGTGAGAGCAAGAGGCTTAATATTGTAAGTATATTCCCTGATACTCAGTTCGGTCGTTGGCTGAGCGGGCAAGTCTTGGTCGCCGCGAAACGTTTTTTTTTTTTCAGAAATATCTGTTGGATCGTAATATGTTATCAGCATCAATAAGCAATATAAATATAGTTTAAAAAAAACTACAAAACATGCCTTCATAGCACATCAAACTAAAAAGTGAAAAATAAATATAGTTTAAAAAAACTAAAAAACACGCTTTTATAGCACATCAAACTAAAAAGTGAAAAATAATTATTAATATAAACTGAAAACAATAATGAACGAAAAATACTAGTATTATTGTGAAAAAAGCGTGGGGCGCTTTGTGCCATATTTTTCGTATATCGAGCAACCCACGCTTTTTTCACAATAATACTAGTATTTTTCGTTCATTATTGTTTTCAGTTTATATTAATAATTGTTTTTCACTTTTTAGTTTGATGTGCTTTAAAAGCGTGTTTTTTAGTTTTTTTAAACTATATTTATTTTTTGAGACAAATGCACTGGCGAAAGCAATATTTTGCTATCGACTTTTGTTTTCGAGTTATAAACAAAAGATCGATTTTTCGACTTTTAGACACATGTCAATATCTTGGTTGTTATGTAAAGTTATGAAAAAACAACTATTACCTTCTTGAGGCACTTTTTTCTGTATAATACAGTGACGTTGAGAAAATTAAAAAAAAGGTGCAATTTCGAATTATGGCATAAAGTTGTATTTTTTTAAATGGGAGTCGTAGTAGGATATGGTTTAGTTAAAATGGAAATTTTTTTCTCTTTCAAACTGTATATCATATCGTCGCTGCAATCACGAAACGACGTATCTCATATTTCGCAATTTTACAGAATAGCCGATTTAAATTTGTGTAGTTGTTATTAAACTTATTGCAAAAAAACAAAAAACTGTTTAGGCGTTATTATGTTTCTCTCGTAAGTATTGATGTATCAGGTGTACTGATAAGCTGTCATACCTTTTGTATGTATTAGAAATATTGCAAAAATATTTATTCTAAATGAGATACGTCCATTCGTGATTGTAAATATGACTAACCCAATGGGGAAGCAGGAGATACGTCTCCGTTATGTTAATATCAACTATGGGTATTTTAATTTTTATCAAAGCACGTAACATTCAAGAAAATTAAAAACCCCAATATTTCTGTCCCGATATATGATTTTTTGAGATTGTCTTCCACCTCGCTTATTTCTTTCAACAGTACCATATTTAGTAATCTTTGTCCTTGCCATTCGTACAATACGTTCAGAGATTCCTAATGTATGTAAAAATAGTGTTTTACATACTTGATATTTAGTACTATCTTTCGATAAAAAATACTGAATAGTTTTTCGTCTATGAGACTCGGCATTTGTCGTCTTTTGTTTGATATTAGCTTCCTGAGTATGGTTAACTATAAACTCTCTTTGGGAGTGCAAGTCTCCAAGAGAATTAAACATCTTAAATATTTCCCGTCGATCATTGTCAGTAAATATAAAACACTGCCGTTTACCACTTTTTACATTGTTCGGTGTTACAACTCGGTTTTAACACTCTTGCAGGGACAGGGATATTTTTTGAAACACTTACGTATTCTTGTCCTAAGTTTCTTAACTTTTTTTGCCAATTTTTGTTTATTATATTTCTTTTGCTTACAATGGTTATCTTCTTTTTGCCCTCCTTCAACTAGAAATTGCTCTGGATGTTCAATGTTAGCAACATGAGGTACTATCTTGTGATGCTGATTTGTGTGAACTGGTCTGATTGTAGTCTTTTTTACATTTAGTTGCTGTCGTTTTCTACCATGATTTTCGCAAGAGGTGATATTTTCAAAATGTTGAAAACATAAAAGCACTAGGCAGTAATGGCATGAACTGAATACTTCATTGTTACACTATCATCTTCATAAACTCGGCCTAGCGGAAAACGCTGAGCGCCGTCTGTGCTTGGAGGATGATGAGAAGGCAGACCACATCCTATGCACCTGTCCTGCTGTGGAGAGGATCCGATCCTCAATATTTGGCAAAGGGCAACTGCTGCCAGAGGATCTGGACACATTCTCACCCAATAAAGTTATCAGTTTCATTAAGAGACTGAGTTTATTGGGTGAAATATCATTAGGAGTGAGCCACAATAGGCCTCCTAATAGCTGCAGTGGAGGGTCCACAAGGACCCACTCATAATAACCTAACCTAACCTAACTTGTATACTTCACAGTGTGCAATGTAGGGTGGATCATCATCTGAATCGTAAAATGAGATGGGAGAATCATCGCCTTGAACAATTGAAAGTGACTGTGACTGATTTTTTTTTCAAATATATTAATGGTTCGTCGTCCGAGCTGTCAAATTCGATATCATTACGTATTTTGTCACTTGCTGAATCTCCTGTTATATTTGCTTCAGGAACAGTAGAAACATCTTTGCTTATATTATGTGAAATGCCTTTCATATGTTTTACTCGAGCATCATCTAAATTACTAGAGCTGCTGCTATTATTTTCTGCATCTGTAACGCCGATAACCTGTCTTGTATACCATTTCTTTGTACAATACATTTTGACCCTTGCTTCAATTCGTATCGGTATATTCTTCTTTGTTTTTAATTCATTTGAACACACAACATTCTGCGTTCCGTCGTCCCACAAAACGTGTACATCATAATTCGGCTGCATTATATCTCGTAACTGTAAATATTTACTTCTGATATCGAAGGCAACAGAATGGATACTACAGCCTAAAGGTGCTCACTGTCATAGGGTTACCACGTGACCAGACTGTACAAGTTTGGACAAGCAACATGAGATACGCCCGTACAGGTTACGGAAATATCACAACCACGAAGAGACGTAACTCAAGTTACGACAATTCGTGATTGCTTCTACAATTCATTTTCAAGATACGTCACCACTATTATTGATTCAAACTCAGTATGTGTACAATATTTCCGTATAAGGTTCCGTGGGATGAAAACGCACCAGCATTAGTACATAATAAATGTATTATCTCAAAGTATGTGTTTTTTTGAGTTACGTCACTTCGTGATTGTAGCGACGATATGTGGGGTTGCTTTTGATATGTAAGTATTTAATAGCAAAAATAATCTTTTAGTAGATACTTTTTGCATTTTTTTATATTTATTCCAAGTAGGCGTGTGTCATCTATGACAGTGTTTATCCGTTTGTCAGTAAATTGCATATTAATAATTTTGTTCCCGTCATAATTACACCCCATTTAATCGTAAAAGTAAAGATGTCTTACGAAAATTACGAAAAATATGATATTCTAGAATGCTTTATTCAAAGTAATAACAATTTACAAAATAAAAATTCAAATTAAAGTAAATGCTCAAACTACTGTCCGTTATGTTCGGTACATAAATTACACCTCTTCATAACACACTTTGCATTATGAATATGAAGATATGAAATGAAATTCACACAATCTATAAAATTTTATCGGAGTTTATTTATGCCGGTACTGGTTTTCTTGTATAATTTGTCTTTAATGTGGCCCCAAAAGGAAAAACCCAGTGGCGTTAAGTCAGGTGATGGTGGTGGCCACCTCACTAGTCCGTTACTTCCCATCCAGTTATTTCAAAAATTGGTATTTAATAATTCGAAAACGGTTCTGATATTATGAGGTGGTGCACCGTTTTGTTGGAAGAACTGATTTCTTGCCTCAATTAAGGGTAGATTGTCCATAAATTCCTCAATAATTTTCTGCTTTAAGATTTCGTAGTACCGTTGGCCATTAAGATTTTCTTGATATATGTGACATATTAAAACATGATTGCCACGTGAGCACACCATACACTAAAACCTAAGCGTCCCTGAGATCGCACATCAACGGTACGGTGAGGGCTCATATCAGACCAATAGTGCCCGTTATGCCTGTTGAAAATTCCCGCACTGCTAATGTAGGCTTCATCTGACCAAACTACATTTCTAGAGAAGAATGGAGATTCTTGACATTTTTGACGATACCATATGCAAAACTCCAATCGTCGCTGAAGATCAGTTGGTTGCAGGTGATGTTGTTTCCTTATTGTATAAGGCCTGAATTTGTGTGTCTTCGAAATACCCAAAGCTCGACGTCTTGAAATGCCAGAATCAGTTTCAATTTGACGACTTGAAATTGAAGGATTTGCAACTGCCATTCCAATTACAGTTATAAAAGTTCTTCAGCATCTTCAATGTTATAATTTTTTGGTCTTGGCTTGTTGAAGGACTCAAAATTAATTAGATTTTCTTTTAACCTCTTAAAAATTACTTTATTAGGTTTTCTTCTTTCTGGATAGCGATTGAAATATATTTTGGATGCAATATCACAATTTGTCGTTTTTTTCAATTGTTGTGCAAATGTACAATGACGTTTGATAATGTACAGCTTTTTGTACATTTGTATAACCTGTAACAACGTTGACTGCATGTATTGTATTTTCAGATAAAAACTACGAGGCATTTCAAAAAAATTAATAATAAATAACAAATCGTAGATTTTATATCGAGGACACATGCAGGCGTACTTGCCTATAATTTGTTTTGACAATGAATTAATGAATAAGGCGTTACATGACGGTACACAGTTTTTTGTTTTTTTCGGGGTTATTTAACATGAATTTGATATTATAAAACCTGTCTAATATTTAATTTTGAATGTTAATCGCGCTCAAATGCGCACCTGACAGATAACCTTTTTGCTCTAACAAAATAGAATTCCAATTAAAAATGTGTCGCTTCCGAGCAAAAAATTGAGTATACATATTTTATATATTATTAAAATCGCCCAAGGAATAATCTCCTGAAGTTTTCGAGATCACTTAGGGAACACCCTATATACAAGAAATTAACTGATACAAAATTAGTGTTGATAAATTCGAAAAATCTAAATAGCAAGTAATTTTTAATTTTGATAAAAATAGTTTGAGTAACTAATTTTGGAGGTGTTTGTTTGAACAACTAAAACAACGCCTGGGTACGGCCCTGGGGCGTTGTTTTCAACATACGTATGGTATTTAAATATAATACAGATCTTTTTAAATTTTGATTTTTTGACGAGTTTTCGGTTGTGGAAAGGGGGAAGCAGAATTCAAATTTCGCTTATAGCTTCATGACTACTCAATCGATCTCGTACAAATTTGATACAGGGTTTATTAACAATAGTCATTTATTTGATAACTTATACAAGCGCTCTCGGAAAACTGACCCAATGCCAAATTTGATTGAATTTTTAACTTCCCGCTAAGAAAATTGAAAATTTTCAGAAATAGGGAAGTTATTGGTTTCACCCCGATTTTCGAAAATCGAGTTTTTGTCAGATCTCGACGATTTGAGGTCCTAAGAAGCTATTCTGACTATTCCCACGATGGTGTCTGTATGGCTGTATGTATGTATGTGTGTGTGTGTGTGAAGTGAGTTTGAAATGTTTTAAACCATTCATTTTTCAGCGTCGAAAGAGTGACGTCACGAACGAACAATTTTCAAAAAGTTTCGTTGTGTTTTGAACCATTCTCTAGAAAGCGATTTGAAAATGGTTATGTTGGTGGGGAAGAAATGTAGGTATTTTGACGCATGTTTGGCACAATATTTACTTTCTCTTTTTTTTCTTAATATTTATTTACTATTTATTTAAGACTTGACAGTAGTAGTATTTGGACGAACTGGTTTTTAAAAACTACTTAGCGATACGGTAAAACACTGACATCACCATTGAAAACGATTTGAAACTGTCGATGAACACGATTCACCGCTAAAAAATAATATTACTTCATGCACAAGCTGAATCTTAAGGGGATGCCATTTTTCTAATTTTAAAATGTATGTACTAACGTTTTAGTAACATCATAATCGCGACTAACTTGGCGAACGCTGGTATGTGGATTTTCTTCAACACCCAATACCCTTTTTCCCTTCATACTTGTATACAATTTAAGTACCCTTCTAATATTTGTATGGTGTATCTTGCAGTTCATCTGGTAGTCTGGTCTGAATCATTTTCTTTCAATGATCTACTACCTGAACGTACATAATATAATCCATTGCAATATCCAATCTCCATTCTACCCTTCCTCCTTTCTCCATTTTATTTATTCATGGAAGAACAGTAATTAAATTCTAAATTAATTAATTTACCTTTCTTATCTTTTGTTTCCTATGATTTTATGATTCAGGGTTAAATGTTAGAGAACCATATCAGTAAGGTTAACTTCACTCTTAATAAAGATATTTTACTATTGTTATTATTATAGAGGATAATCACCCTGTATAATAATAATAAGGAATGGATAATATTTTACCTGCCGATTATATAGCGGAAAATATTAATTTTTTGCTTAATAATTGGTGGCCAAATATTAATACTTACTGAGATACAGGGTGGTTAAACTTATAAAAATAATTCAGTAATGCTATATTTCAGTTATTTTTTCACACATAAACATAAAAGTCGTTACACTTAGGTTTTTTGACATGAGAAAATCGAATAAGCTATCATTTTTGGTGTATCGCATAGAAGGCGCTACGTAAGCTATCTTGGTTTAATAGAATCCATCATATCATTTTTGTATTTCGTTCATTTATAATCTCATTGCAAATTTTTTAATTAACCGTTATTTTTGAACAAAAATGAATATTTGTTTTATCTTCATAAAATCCACCCTTATCGAGATATTTACATTTTAGAAAAACCTGCGCATCCATAATTTTTTTTTTACTTTTTTGCAGTGATACTCTCTCCTTCCTCCTCAAAATGTACTTAGTTAAAGCAAAACAAACATCCGGATTAATTAAAGGGTAGGTGCCAAAAAATGTTTAACAAAGTATGGAAATAAGTGAAACATATTGGCACAGATGTATTTATTTACTATCTGTCAAATATTTATTGTGATATTTGAATTGCTGGTGTTAATTATAAATTGTGTTAAAGGTGTGAATATGCCACGACATAACGATTTTACTAATGAAGAGATGAGTGATACGATCTGTGTTTATGCAAGAGCAAATTTCTCTGACTTTGCTGCAGCTAGAGTATTCGACAAACATATCCTGGTAGAAGACAGCCTATTTACAAGATTTTTCAAAACTTATTCAATCGATTAGGCGAAACAGGTTTATTTCCCAAGAACCATACAGACGTGTCAAAATTATACGACCTGACCAAAAAGATGACGCTTTAGTTCAAGTAACTGGTGATCCCGAAACCAATATACGCCGTATGTCATTAACTACTAGTCTTCTACAGTAAGAATGTTGAAAAAGGAGAAGTTTCACCCGTTTTATTTTACTCCCGTTCAAAATTTACTTCCACGGGATTACTCAACCAGAGTTAGTTTTTGTTGCATGATGCGAAGAAAACAAAATGAAGAAGTTCATTTTACAAAAATATCCTCTTTACAGACGAACCTACATTTACGAGACGCGGTGTTTTTAACTGGTGAAATAGTCATTCTTGGCAACTAGAAAATCAGCATTTAATCAGGGAAAGGCATTTTCAATATGAATTTAAGATTAATGTATGGTGTGGCATAATTGGAGACAAATTTTTAGGTTCAATTGAGCTGCCTCCCAATTTAAACGGAGAACTTTACCTAAATTTTTTAAGAAACCAGTTACCAGAACTTTTTGATGAAATACCTCCAATCGTAAAAATAAACATGTGGTACATGTAGGATGGAGCGCCGCCACATTTTCCCCTACAAGTAAGAAATTACTTTAATGAAGTGTGTCCAAACCGCTGGATAGGTCGCGGGAGTCAGTTTCCTTGGCCACCTCGTAGCCTGAATTTTAACCCAATGGATTTTTTTGTTTGTGGTCACATGAAATCCCTTGTATACTAACAATAGATACTCGCGAAGAGTTGTGGAGAAGAACTCAGGAAGCTGCTGATACTATCAGAACTAACCTAGCCACTTTCTTTTCTGTAAGAAAATCATTGAGCAAGGGACTAAAACGCTGTATTGAAGTGGGTGGTGACTATGTAGAACATGTTCTCTGAAAGATGTAAGTAACACTTCTGTTTTTACTTCGTTCTTTCTATTCAAGTTGATAAATAAATTATAGTTTTATCTTTCATATTGTTTAATTTATTTCCGCCATTTTTTTAATTTAAAAGTGCTCCTTTTTCTCAGCTCTTCAGATATTTGGTGTTAAAAGTTATATTTGTTAAAGTGACGAATGGAATATTACAAATTATGCATTTTGAGGAGGAAAGAGAGGATCACTGCAAAAAAGTAAAAAAAAAAATTGGTGCGCAGGATTTCCTAAAATGTAAATATCTCGGTAAGGGTGTATCTTATGAAGATAAAACAAGTATCCCTTTTTTGTTTAAAAATAATGGTTGAATAAAAAATTTGCAATGAGATAATTGAACGACGTACAAAAAAGTTATGACGGATTCTGTTAAACCAAGATAGCTTACATAACGCCCTATATGCGATACACCAAAAATTATAGCTTATTCAATTTTCTCACGTCAAAAAACCTAATTGTACCGACTTTTATGTTTATGTGTGAAAAATAATTGAAATATAACATTACTGAATATCTTGTATAACTTTAACACCCTGTATCGCAGTAAGTAATAATACTTGGAATCAGCTGCTGAAGCAGAATCAAAAAATGGTGAAATATACAGGGTGTTCCAATTTAAAAAATATCGATGACGTTATAACGGAAACAGTGATGATGTCATAACCAAAAAAATAAAATGATAAGGTGCGCAATTGAAATTAAAAATCGACGTGTCCCAGGATTTCTTCTAAATATTTTTGGTTCAAGAAATAGTGAATTTATTCCGTACTTTACAGACGCACTGTATGTAATTACAGTTGTAAAAGAAAAATTTTACCATTCCTTTTTCCCTTCATACTTGTATAAAATTTAAGTGCCGTTATAATATTTGTATGGTGTATCCTGCAGTTCATCTGGTAATCTTAAAATTTGTATGAGGAATTAAAGCGAGTTGTAAACATGCTCTATGGATAAACAATCACAAAAAACGAAATATTAAACAGGTTTTTTTTGGACTATTTTTCCTGTATACATACAAAACTTCGCAATTACAAATAAAATGCCATAAATTATTTAATTTCTTGAAAGCTACATATCTATTTATTACGGTAAACGCCTTATCTCTGGAAACGGCATTCATTTAATTAAAGAATATAAGCTCTATAACGTCATGGCCATAACAGCGGCCGGGGCCGATGCTAACTGCGCACACGCAATCGTTGCATTTGTCTTTGTATAAGTATTTTTCGTATATATTCTATATATGTAAAATTAAGTAAATGAAATACGCTAGATTAAGGGCTTACTTTGTAAATACAAAACAGTTGAATAAAGTTATTAAATGGTAATGGTATGGTAGTATGGTCTGAATCATTTTCTTTCAATGATCTACTACCTGAACATACATACATAATATAATCCTTTGCAATATCCAATATCCAATCTCCATTCTACCCTTCCTCCTTTCTCCATTTTATTTATTTATGGAAGAACAGAAATTAAGTTCTAGATTAATTTACCTTTCTTATCTTTTGTTTTGTTTTCTATGATTCTATGATTCAGGGTTACATGTTAGAGAACCATATCAGTAAGGTTAACTTCGTCCTTAATAAAGATATTTTACTATTGTTATTGTTATACAGGATAATCATACTATATAATAAATAAGGAATGGATAATATTTTACCTGCCGATTATATAGCGGAAGACACAAATTTTTTGCTTAATAACTGGCGGTCAAATATTAATACTTACTGAGATACAGGTTGGTTAAATTTACAAAAATAATTCAGTAATGTTATATTTCAGTTATTTTTTTCACACATAAACGTCGGTACCATTAGGTTTTTTGACGTGAGAAAATCGAATAAGCTATCATTTTTGGTGTATCGCATAGAGGGCGCTACGTAAGCTATCTTGGTTTAACAGAATCCATCATAACTTTTTTGTATTTCGCAAAATCAGAGAAATTTGCTCTTGCATTGACATAAATCATATCACTCATCTCTTCATTAGTAAAATCGTTATGTCGTGGCATATTCATACCTTTAACACAATTTATAATTAACAAACACCAGCAATTCAAATATTGCAATAAATATTTGACAGATAGCAAATAAATACATCTGTGTCAGTATGTTTCACTTATTTCCATACTTTGTTAAACATTTTTGGCACCTACCCTTTAATTAATCAGGATGTTTGTTTTACTTTAACTAAGTACATTTTGAGGAGGAAAGAGAGAATCACTGCTAAAAAGTAAAAAAAAATATTGGTGCGCAGGATTTTCTAAATTGTAAATATCTCGATAAGGGTGTATCTTATGAAGATAAAACAAGTATCCATTTTTTGTTTAAAAATAATGGTTGAATAAAAAATTTGCAATGAGCTTATAAGTTATAAATGAACGAAGTACAAAGAAGTTATGACAGATTCTGTTAAACTAAGATAGCTTACGTAACGCCCTCCTGCGATACACCAAAAATGATAGCTTATTCAATTTTCTCACGTTAAAAAACCTAATTGTACCGACTTTTATGTTTATGAGTGAAAAATAACTGAAATATAACATTACTGAATATTTTTATAACTCTAACACCCTGTATCTCAGTAAGTAATAATATTTGACCACCATTTATTAAGCAAGAAATTAATATTTTCCGCCATATAATCGGCAGGTAAAATATTACCCATTCCTTATGAATCACCCTGTATATCTCGACTGATAATTGAACCCCGTAGATGTTCATATATAATATACGGGCGGCAGCTGATGATAGAAACAATCCAGCGACGAAATGTCTATAATTAAGAAAAGATAAATTAGCAGAAAGGTTTTTTCCCAGTTTTAAAAATTTTTTTGATAACCAGCCCAAAAGGCTTCCCATTTTAAATCGAATAAGTAAATCAACGTTACTCTTAAATAACATTTTGTAAAATATTTAGTAGCTCATAAGTAGAGGTCGGGAGGTAGCGATAAATGACATCAATTCCAGGGTTGATTCTAGGTTGACATATTAAAAAAAAAGGTATATTAGTTTGGAAAAGGAAGCAAATTCGTTTCCGTAACATTAAGGAAATATATTATACTTTTTTTGTCTCATATTAGTTTACAAAAAAACACCTTCTGACTGATATATTGACGTAGTCAGTCACAAGGTAACTATTTTTATTTTTTAGAGAACCAAGTATTATACATGAGGTAGTAAGCACCAAGAAAAAGAAGAATAAATATAGTTAAAAAAAACTAAAAAACACACTTTTAAAGCACATCAAACTAAAAAGTGAAAAATAATTATTAATATAAACTGAAAACAATAATGAACGAAAAATACTAGTATTATTGTGAAAAAAGCGTGGGTTGCTCGATATACGAAAAATATGGCACAAAACGCCCCACGCTTTTTTCACAATAATACTAGTATTTTTCGTTCATTATTGTTTTCAGTTTATATTAATAATTATTTTTCACTTTTTAGTTTGATGTGCTTTAAAAGCGTGTTTTTTAGTTTTTTTAAACTATATTTATTTTTCACTTTTTAGTTTGATGTGCTATGAAAGCGTGTTTTTTAGTTTTTTTAAACTATATTTATATTGCTTATTGATGCTGATATAACATATTACGATCCAACAGATACTTCTGAAAAAAAAATTTTTTTTTTCAGCCATAGACGAGATTTGAACTCACGCCTGAGGAGTCCATCGTTTCGCGTCGACTAAGACTTGTGCCTTAGCCCGCTCGGCCATCGAACGAACTGAGAATCACGGAATGTACTAACAATAATAAGTCACTTGCTCTCACGCAGAGGATACGTGAGGAAAGGAAATTATTTAATTCTGGCGATCCTGATCAGGTTAATGATATAAACTTATCAAATTATTGTATTGTTACCGGTTCTTCGTAAGTGTACAAAGTTTCGATTAAATCTGTCCGTTTAAAGTGGGTCAAAATCGAGTCCAAAGAGTCGGTTACAAACAAACAAACATACAAGTGAAGCTAATAAAAGCGTGTGAAAAATACGAAGAATATTTTATCATTTCATATCGTGGGAATATTTCATTAGGTATTTACAATATATTATTATGTCTACGTAAGTTGTCTCTGAAATTTAACGCTACCTGCCGATCTCTACTCATGTCATGAGTGTTAAGTCATTTCGAAATTGAGACCAAAATGCAGATTCTGGTTCCTGACGTGAGAGACTGTGTTATCTCATGACCGCCGCATGCTGTATGACCAGACTCTTACTTGAGGGACCCTATAAAAAAAACATGTTACGAAATGTTTGCAAAAAGCATACTCTAATTTGAAAATGTTATACCCTCACCGCCATTTACTAATTCAATCTCTTAAAATAATATTGACATACAACTTGTGTTGTCATTTCAATTATTGGGATGCACTTTGCGGCCCTTGTTTAGATGTGGTGGATACAATTCGAATTGAGCCAGTTCAAAAATCTCACCTCAGATTTATTTATGGTAATAAAAATAGATTTATTTATGGTAACAAAAAATATTAGCGTATTTCATATAAACTAAAACATGCTAATTGGTTAACAACAAGGCGCAAATTACATTCCCTGACACTTTTTAATTTCATTTTAGTAACAAATGCCCACCTGACCTGTACAAAAAAATACAATTTAGGTCAGATATATGTACATACCTTGAATTTGAGATTTAAGAGTTTAATATTACCCCCTTATTTAAAACCTCTGCAGATCGTAAGTAGTTTTCTTTTAATATTTATCATTTGCATAATAAATTTTCGCCACTTTTGAAATATATTGAAACCGACCCTGTTTAAACATAAATTGAAAAGTTATTTATTAAATTGTTAAATTTGAACTTTGGATATAATACACCCCTCATAGAGACTTATATTTACTATTAACTACTCACTATTAATTAAGTATTAAATTTTGGTTATTTGTAAGGCTGGAACTTGGATCAGCAGATCTCTCCGGAGCCACATGTTGTTTTAAGTCTTTTTTTGTGGTTGTGTTTGTACATTATTTTTATTTAAGCTCCTGTAATATAAATTGCAAATTTCAAACTACAGAAAATAAATAATGTTATTTTTTTTTCTTTGCAGAAGTAAATCGAAAATAGTGCGAGACGGTACTGAACAAAATGTTTCAGTCGGTTGCTGCCTGATTGCTGCTTTGCCAACATGCATTTAAAATAGTTTATTGTTTGAACACGACCTTGACATGAGAGTGCAAACGGCGCCTTAACACAAAGCAAACTTGGTGCCTGTGTGAAATATAAAAGTAATCATACCTATTATTAAAAATGTTATTGAATATAAGAGGTATATTTGGAAAATAAAATTGAATTTTAAATCACTTGCCTATTGTTTTGATAGATTCGTTTAACTCGCTTTTAACGACGGCAATCTATCAAATAAGAAGGTGTAAACATATTTATAATACAAATAAATAACTAGAGCAAAAATAAAAAAATTCCTATAGGTACTTGCCCGCTTTCCGCCTTCTTAATTTACAACGTATAAGGACGAGATCGTTGCCCCGTCAAAATATAGATCAACAACCTTACGAAAATACCGTGAGGGCCCCCTTGTATAGTTTACGTTATTTTACTTCTGCTTTTGGCATCCTGCGTGGGCTTCGATCAAGTCTGAGACTTTGTTAGAACGAAAACAGTTTTCCTTTGTTTGAGAAAAGTGGCAACGTGATTGTTGCTCATTTTGCGTTCTTGGATTTATTTGTCTGGTGAACCCGAGCGGTTTTATCAGATTTACGACGTGTAAATTTCGCATCATTTTATTTATTTAATACGCAGTTTTTATGAAACGGTAAAACTGAGTAGGTAAAAGTAATTATATTTTTATATATCTTAATGTCATTTGGCGGGTTATTTTTTTGTTGAAAGTTGTGGGTACCATTAAACGGATAGTTTTAAATGGTCATTGTTGTTATTACAAAATCTTTGGTTTTTAATCATGATTAATGCAGAAGTCTCCCTAGTCCGAGGGGCTCACGAGCAGCCGAATGTATTTAACCTTGAAATATTGGTCTGATAACACGGAAAGAAAACTATTCTACAGGGTGGAGCAATATAGTGCGTCGGACCTCGATTTTTTTAAAAAATTGCAAGTAAACTAGATAAAAAAGACTATAACTGGAAATTATTTTCGAACATACAGGGCGAGCCAAGACGAAATTACAGGACCAAGTGCCTTTTTTTTAAATGGAATGCTATGTATATCAGTACATTTCTTGAAGCCTCTTTCTAGGCTCTATTCATTCCTATATTATTGTTAGCTATCTCCCAACCACTTTGATGTAATGAATTTTTTTGTTAAAATAATGCCATCTGCAGATGGATATTAAAAAAAATCACCACAGTCACAATTATGGGTTTTAAGAAAAACTTATGTGAATACCAGTTACCAGACATTTAATTAATGTTTTTGAATCATTTTCATTTCCTAAAAATGTACAGGGTGGCCAAAAATTAGTATTCAATTAAGAACTTTTTAAATTGAATTTTCTCAATTTTTTCAAATGGAACACCCTGTATATTTTTCAACGATGTGATGTTAAATTAAAAACGAACATTTTTTTTAAGTACTTCCCTATGGCAGATTGCAACCATTTTCGTTATATAAATAAATAAGTGTCAAATTCAAGAAACTTAAAAAAGAGGTTCCCTCAAATAATTCATTAGAAAAATTTATAATAGGTGTTCGACGTGTTGCCCATTTTGATTAACACACGTCTTCATGTAATTTTGAAATGAGGCCATTTAGTGGGAGCATTTCCATTGAAATAAGTAAATAGTATTTAATCAGTCCTTTACTGTAATGTTTTTTTGTACATTTTAATGCTGTTTTCGTTATTCGACAAGCAATAAAACCTCAGTTTGGTATAAATTGTCGTGTATAAAGGAGCATTTATCACACTTATCGGTCGTTAGTTACAATTTGTATTGAATTTAAAATATTTGGAATTTTACAATATGAATTTTAATAAAGCGGAACTTGTAGACATGACTTTTGTTTTAGGCGAGTCAGACAAATTGTTTACTTTCCAAAAGAATTTATCACCAACGTTATCCTGAAAGAAGGTTTCCTGATGTTAGCAGCTTCCAAAACCTTCTCGATAGATTTCTGGAAATTGGAAATGTCGAATATAAAAAAAGTGAAAGAATAAAACGTGTTGTGAACAAAGAAAATGAGTTTTCTGTGGTGCTGGCAACAACGGTTGAAAATCCCCATGTTAGTCAAAGAGAAGTGACCTCATTAGTAGGAATAAGTAGACGGTCTGTGGGTCGAAAAACAAATAAGTTGCATGCATATCATATTCAAATGCACCAGGAATTATCTGATGACGATTTTCAAAAGCGCCTAAAATTTTGTAATTGGGCCAGAAGTAAAATGTAAGTTTATGTCAACTTCTTCAATAATGTTTTATTCACTGATGAGGCAACTTTTCATAAAAATGGATTTGTTAATAGACACTGGAAGAATTCGAAATAGGATGTGGTTTCACCACATTATTTAAATGCAGTTAGAGACCACTTAAATAATATCTACCCTCATCAATGGATTGGAAGAAATGGACCCACTAAATGGCCTGCTAGATCCCCAGATCTTACAAAAATGGATTTCTTTTTATGGGAATACGTGAAGGAAATTGTTTATAGAGACACACCAACAACAGTACAAAATATGAAGGAAAGAATAATAACTGCCTTTAGATCTATCACACCGGCAGTTTTAGGAACAGTGGGAACCTCATTTCAAAAACGCATAGAGATGTGTGTCAATCAAAATGGCCAACATGTGGAACATTTATTATAATTTTTTCTACTGAGTTATTTGAAGAAACCTCTTTTTTTAAGTTTATTTTTGAATGTTGTCATTATTGCTCAATAAAACGAAAATGGTTGCAATTAGATGTCTCGTAACTGGTATTCACATAAGTTTTTCTTAAAATCCATAATTGTAACTGTGGTGATTTTTTTTAATATCCATCTGCAGATGGCATTATTTCAACAAAAAAATTCATTACATCAAAGTGGTTGGGAGATAGCCAATAATAATATAGGAATGAATAGAGCCTAGAAAGAGGCTTCAAAAAATGTACTAATATACACAGCATTCCATTTAAAGCACTTGGTCCTGTAATTTCGTCTTGGCTCTCCCTGTATGTTCAAAAATAATTTCCAGTTATAGACTTTTTTATCTAGTTTACTTGCAATTTTTTAAAAAATGTCTAGCTATCGTAGAACTCGAGATATCGAGGTCCGACGCACTATTGCCCCACCCTGTATATCAAAGTAATCGATTATTCTTGATTTTTATACTTGTCACTAGAAAACTATTACTTGGCATAATAAATTATTATTGTTTCAGTAATATACCAATTGTCAACCAAGAACACATATATTTTTGTTTCATTATCATTAGTCTTAAGTCAATATAAGTTTGATTCCTTCGAAGTGTAAGTATGTTTTAAATATACTCTTAATAGTAACTTCTTTCGAGTATTGTTAACCGTGAGAGTAAATATAAAGACATCTTGAAGTAAATTCTTATTTAAATGTTTTTCTTGACATAAGAATATTACTCTTGGAATAAAACTACAAACAACTTTGCTGGAAAAATTATACATACTATTAATCCCATAACTGTTATCCTTGATTGAATACTTGCTAATCTCAATGTGAAGTGTTCTAATATTGGAACAAGTGAATTGCGCAGTGGTGGGAGGTAGAAAGCTATGCCTTTGGCAAACAAAGACGACATACCTACTACGCGTCAAATTGTGTGTACTGTACTTTGTTCATAGATATTGATTATTATGAAATCATTTATTTTTGTAAAGTTACACTTGAAAAAGAAGTATATGAACATCATGAACTGTGAAATAGAAGTTAATGAGTCTACGATAGCAAGTTGGGAATTGGAGTCCTTCCTTAATTTCAATATTAGAAGGTAAGTTGAATAATTCTGGTTTTACCGCATGCAAGTTATTTTAAATTTCGTTATACTTTACAAGAAATGAATACACAATGTCACAATATTGTAAGTGAAAAGGTGTTCATCTGAAGTTTAATGATTGTGTATATGTAGATTTCCCAAGTTATTTTCCTTTTTGATAATTTTTGCTTGTGTATTATATACAGTCTATAGTCAAGATCTGCGTTTTTATTTTAGTGACGTTTTATTATACAATACATATACAGGGTGACTGGTAAGTCGGCTTATTCCTTTGAGGGTGGGTTAGTAGAACTCAATAGTTTTTGGGACATTTTATTTTTAAAATAAAAAAAATAATAAAACTTTCTTTAATATTTCAGTTTCCTGTGTTAGTTTACATAGTTATGTAAGTTAAATACTTTAGTAAGATAAAAAGACGAATTAAAAAACTACATTAGTGAAAAAAATTCCAACCCAATCGTACATTCATAGAAATTTATTTTTAAAACTTGATAATGCATTAAACGTGCAAATTATTTAAAAACTTCTCTACTTTATATATTACTTTTCGAATGAGGTTTATATGAAGTTTTAACAACTATATTTTACTTTCATAAATAATACAAAAATACTAGGTAGAGGTAGAGCGTCCATTGTTTTCAAATTAAAGAGGTACAGGGTGTTTCGAAAAACATGTGCCATCGCTTAAACGGTGATTCTACACTCAAAAATAAGACAAATATACCTAATTCCTATCAACATAGGTCCATTTTGTGAATATTCAAATGGGCTTAAAAATTTTGGTTTCATATGTACAAAACTTGTTATGCCATATCTGTTTGAAAGTTCGAGCATACTTTTCTATTATATAGTTAGCTACAATGATTTGTTTATATTATTTATACTTTAATAACCTAAATAATTGTTTTCTAGGTCAAGAAAATTAACTAACGTTGGACAATTTACTGGAAATTTCAGAAGAACAGATTATAGAACTTATTTCTCAAATCGGAAAGAGAATAAAATTCATAAAACACTTAAAAGCACATAAAGAAATAATGTGCCTTCCTATGGTAAATTTGAAGTCTCATATACAGTGTGTTGACGAATGGACTTATACTTGTAAAATTTTTTGTTTTTGGTTTCTTAATAAAACGTCATTCTTCATAAAAACTTCTTCTAGTTCCGAAAAAAGTCCTTAGCCAATCCCAGAAATTCAAATTTTCTTTTATTATTTATTTGGTTTTGTATATCGTCGTCACGTGGATGTCGAGTTGGCTCCTTATTCGGGTATCCAGTGAAGATAATTTTTTGTAAATTTAATTTAAGAAATAACTTGTTTGATTTAATTTGACTTTTGGTTTTGTATAGATAATATATTGATTTTGTTATATTTTTGTAGTTCCATAAATATTAAATAAACTGAATCATTTTAATATAAAAATATTTTTTTTATAGTTTTAATTACATTTTGTTTTTGTTTTTTTTTTTTGTAAAAATTCGAAAACCGGTTTAATCGGTGTTTTTTATTACTGGGATTCAAAAACCTGTTTTTTCAAAAAGTCGGTTTTTGTATAAACCCTGTTTGGAATGATTTGTATTGAGATCTTATGATTTTTATGAAATTATAATACAGATTAACCGTCAACTAGTAAGTTACCACTATTGAAAACCGGGACTAAGTCAAATTTTGAAAAATGCCAAGGATGTCGGAACATCAGTGATACGCCAACGACAGTCATATAATCAGTTTAAAAATTTTAGTATTATATTTATTTTATTTTTTTTAATGTGAAAATAAATTATATTTTCTGTTTTGCGTACACTCTAATCTCTTATCTATATATTCTATCAACATAGACCTTGTACACGTATATTAAATACATGAGATAACCAACGGCTTTTTACGAGACTTAACGGTATGTATTCGTTTCATATTCAATGTTATTGATTATTTTTTCCACAACAAACTATATCTTTGATTAGGCTTCTACAGTTAACAAATATGAATACAATACAAATGAAAGTAATGAATCGTTTATTTCTGAAAGAGTCTAAGTGCTATTTACTTACCTATTCCTAGAAAAACAGAAAAAATTGAAATTTCTGCTTCTTTTCAATGTTTAGTATTTAGTTAGGTAAATCCACAGTTGTTATATCGTCTTACTTAAGTTTTTTGACTGAAATTAAAAAAACAAAAATAGTAACTTGGGTCCTTTCAGAAATAGACATAAATTTTTACTTATACCAAATATAAGGAAGTATAGTAATTGTGATTTTTTTTCGACCTCGAGATTTTGATTGATATATAGGTTTAAAACCCTCCTGAATAATAATAATAATAAATGCCTTTATTTCTGATTACATCAGTAAATTTACAATTATATATTAATAAAAGGAGAAAAAAAAACAGAAATATCAGAATATAATCAAGAATAAATCGGAATATAATCAGAAATCTCAAGGGGGAGTTCACAAGTGTGTGCTCTTCCTCTCAACCCTTGTGTATGTGAAATTTTATCAAATGAGTATATAAATACACTTAACCTAACTTAGTCAATTTAGGGTCAGTATTTTCATCCCCCGACAAATTCACCCGATAGACAAATTCCAGGGAAACAATTATTAATACAATCGTATCCAAGACATCTATCTACCATAGGGAGACGAAAAAACCGGCCCTTAGATATACAGATTTAAATATAATTGGTAGCGGCGACGCGGCGTTTGCTAGTTTACACATTTACAACTTATTAGTAATATAAGTTCATTAATATCTAATTAATATTCGATAATATAAGTAACAAAATACTGTAAATTGAAGATATTGTACATATAAATAACTTAGTTAATCATTATTATTATTTAAAGGAGACATTGTAACACTTCTTAAATTTAGATAAATTTAAATGTTTATACTCTTTAGGTAGAGGATTATAAGATTTATAGATATTAAATTTAAAACTTCTTTCGAATAAAGTAGTAGCAGGAGGGGGGCGGAGGATGTAAGAATGTTTTTCGATCTAATATTAATATTATGGATATAGCTGTGGATAGAAATTTTTTTCGTATAGATATAACGGTTGCCTAGTGGTAATTATTTTGTGATGCAGGCAGAGAGCATATATTTCCCTGCGGTCCTTCATATTAAACCAACGTAACTCCTTCAACTTATGGGATACATGCTCATACTTCCTGATTCCAAAAATAAATCTGATACAAGAATTTTGCATACGCTGTATTCTATTTATTGTGTCTTGATCGAGACAAGGTCCATAAACAGGAGCACAAAATATAAATTGTGATAGAACGAGTGTTTCGCAGAGCATTTTCCTTGTATCCCGATTAAGACCTGTCCTGTGCGGGTATAATAATTTTAGGGCCCCATATGCCTTCTGAATGTTTTTAGACACATGATCGCGAAATCTTAGTGACTGACCAATTAATAGACCCATATTTTTCGCAGATTGAAACAACGATATTCTAGTATTATTAATGTTAATATTTAGGTGTTCTGATGATGCTAAACAATCAGGCTTCTTACCAAAAATAATAGCTGCAGATTTTTTGGGGTTGAGAATGAGAGAATGACTTGCAGAAATATTAGATAGTTTTTTTAAATCATTATTTATCTTATACTCAGCTGTCACAATCTTTAATATGATAAGAATAATACAGCTGCGTATCATCAGCATACATGTGAGCAGTGCAGCACTCGAGATATTTAACAAACTGACTAGTATAAATTGAAAACAGAAGGGGTCCTAAGTAGATCCTTGGGGAACGCCTGAAAAAATATGCATTGGCTCCGAAGTATTATTTGTTAATCTAACACATTGAGTTCTCCCAAGTAAATATGACTCTAATAGCAGTACACCTTCAATACTCATTCCACAAGATCTCAAAATAACAAGTAAAGTGTTATGGTCAATCGTGTCAAAGGCTTTGCTAAAATCTAGTAACACAAGAACTGTACATTTTCCGTCGTCAGTAGCTTGAAAATATGCAAAAAGGCAGTGGTGCAACTGTGTCCCGATCTAAATCCAGATTGCACATCTGGTAAAATATGGCTAGTTTTCAAGTGTTCCCTTAGTTGGAATTCCATAATTTTTTCCACTAATTTTGACAGACTTCGAAGAATATTGATTGGTCTTAAATCAGATAGCGTTTGAGAGTCATTATGTTTTGGAATAGGTGTAATTAGAGCATTCTTCCAACAGGTAGGGAACTTACAATCTAACAGTATGGAGTTTGTGATATTCGCTAAAAATGGTAGAATATACGGCGCACATAATTTAATTAGGCCAATACTCAAGTCGTCAGATCCTGGAGAAGAATTTTTTATTTTTAATAAGTTCTGGACTGTCACGTCCTCAGAGACAAGGCTAAACCGAAACTCTGAATCTGATATTCTATTTTGTGCATACACATTTTTTATATTATGATCTCGTCCTACATTTCGAGGTATACTATCAACAAAATGGTTATTAATAAGGTTTGGGTCTTGTAAAGCCATAGGTAGGTCGTGTCTTTTATTAGCTATTAAGGGATTTTAGTTCTTTCCACGACATTTTAGAGTTTTTATTATTTGAGATATAATTAAAATAAGCAGAATCCATTCTGTCGGTGCGTGTGTGTGTATCCGCGACAACTCACAAAATACTAATAGGAGACTTCCCAAATTTGACAGTTAAGATTGTCAACAACATTTTAGGTGACACATTAAATTTGGTGAATGTGGTACCACCAGAAGAGACAATAAATGAAAGAAGAAAAAAGGTACAAATTCGGGGGAAAAAAATAAAAAAAATTTACTGCATTTCTGGACGAATCTCGACGAATTATAATGAAAAAAACATAACTTTATGAAGAAAAATCTGTCCGCATGTCTGTAGTATCGCGATAGCAGCCACAGTTTTTGAGATAACGCTTTCAAATTTGGTACACTTGTTTTAAAGGCTAGAGACAATGACAGATGCGGTGATGAGCAAAATTGGCCAGCTGAAGGAGAAAGCACGGGACCCAAACTTTTTTTGTATTGGACTTTACAAAAAAATATATTCTTGATGAAAGATTATAAATCATGTCTACTATATCAAAGGAATAAAATATATTTTCCAAGTACTTAAATAAAGCTGATGTAAACTGAAATATTTTATACATTTGACCTCATAAAATGGGCTAGGATAAATTTAACAGTTTGACATTTGAAAGGTCTAATTTAGTTACAAAAATGTCAATGTCAATAACAAAATTATTAAAATATATAACATGAATTATTATTGACAGTATCGAATGACGCTGATAATTAATTATTTAAATATTTTAATGAAACATTTCAAGGTACGCTATTAAAATGTAATTGAGGTAAGTAAAGAATTAAATAGAATGATTTTTTTAGATCAGGATGATACACACTGGTATAAGATAGTTATGTGCTGGCCACATCAGATATTTAAATTTAGAATGCATTTATTTCATTAATAATGAGATGTATGTGTTTTTTTGGAATACCTGATTCACAGTAAACAAAAAATAAACATATAAAAATATTAAAAAGTAACAATAACATGAATGGTGATTTATGGTGCTGACAGGGTTCGATTTAGGTATCGAAAGCCTCGATACCGTCCTTTCAGTAGGTATCGATACCAGTGATGCTATCGAGGTTCAGTATCGATGCCAAAATATACTTTGAACTGTAAATATCGATACCTTGAGAGTGTCGAAGTGTCAGTAGCATCCCTACATATAGAACATTAGGCACGAATATACAGCCTGGTGTGAACTTCCATAAACAATTTAAGAATGCATGTAAGCATTTTAATTTAAAAGCTTGTGTTTGTTTTTTGCTGAAAAATCTGGAACAGAATGAGAAAAAAGAAACAAATAAAAGACGTAAAATATGAAGTGTCCAGACTGCCACTTAAAAGGATAAAATATTAGAAAAAGCTAAAGAACACAATGGCTGGGAAGCACAATTCCAATTTAGTGCCGATGTGGTAGGAGAGAGGAAGTCAAAGGAATGAAAATTTAAGTTCCTCATTTGAATGGTTTTATTAATACATTGAACCGAGCATTGAACATTACGATAAATACAAATTTTCTTTGTGGAAAATTATTTTCATGATATTGTGGTCGTCCGCTCCACTTTATGAAGTGTAGGTTACACTTCAGATTAGTTATCTTTGCACCAAATGGAATACAATGGTGTATAGAAAAAAGAGTGTAAAGAAAAACTTTTAGTCATTTTTAACTGTAATTTTTTATCAGTTTTGAAGTATTTTTTTCGTCATTTATGAAATGTTTCGCACGATATTTTAAAAAATGTTGGGCACTTTTAAAATAAGGTGATTAAAATTTATCGGCTAGTTTTACTCAGTTTTGAAAATATAAACGAAATCATGTCTAATTAATATACAGGGTGAGTTCTAACTTATTTTATTAAATTTAAGGGATGGTAGATCCCTTAATGGTAAGTTCATATAAAAAAGATAAATCTATGTGCTATAGTTTCCGAGAAAAACAAATAAAATTACTCCTATTAACTGTCTCAACTGAAAAGAAATTAAGATAGGTTCGGTGATTACGACATTGGCCTTGTTTTTTACAGTAATTGGTTCACCACTTTTTGCCACTTGTCTCCGATGGCATTTTTTTAACATAATCCCTTCAAATGCGCCGACCGTTGATTTCGACGTAAATGAAAGTCGGCACCGTTTGTGCTTCCGCACAAACAGTGCCACCATAATAATGAATGTCGTCCACTAACAGAGCCGTCCTGAAGTGAATTTATGGAATTATTTTCCTGGTAATAAATAAATGTAATACATTTTTGTAGAGTTCGGTGCACTTTGTCACCGTGACCTACTGCCCCGTACGCTTTTTTGTGATTTTTCTATGACGATTTAAATAGGAAGGGGATGAAGTTATACTGCCTTTTGCTAAACATTCAATTACGTTATTGTTAGTGATTGAAAAGGTTACTATTTTTTTATTTAATTTTTGAGAATGTACGTAGAAATGGGATAATAAGGGCTCAATTCTGGGTGCAGGTTGGTGGTGACAATTTTGAACACTTATCGTAGTATGGCTACTCTTTTGATTACCTAATAAATTAAAAAAATTGTCAAGTGTTAATAAATTATGAAACTAATTAAATTAAAATAAGTTTTGTAAATTGATAGTAAAAATAATTGTTGTTATGAAACGTGAGTCATGAATATGCTCCTGTCTCCATATTCGTACGTGGTCGAATATCAAAGCCCACCGAATAGCCGCTTACACGCTTTTTGTGAAGTTTTTTTTATGATTTATCATTTGAACTAAAAAACTGGAGTAGGATAACTTTGACGGTGATTTTCTGACGTTTTTTGTATCATTGCAATTTACAACGAACTTAGATAAACAAATCATGTCGTTCGCGTCATAAGTGGGTCAGATGAGCAATGCAGCGGTCCACAAAAGTTTAACAGTATTTTAGATAAGGTAGGTCAGTTTTTCAACTTTCTTTTTTTTTCGCAATTCGTGTTACTAATATCAACAGAAACCCCCTCCTAAAATTACACGGATAAGTTGACGTTCACCCTGTATATAGACCAAGAAATTCAGCTTCATAGGAATTATTTCCATTGCCAGCCAAAATAAAGTCCAATTGCCTTGAACTACGTATGAAAATTAAAATTAGTATTTGGATATTAAAAATTAACACACCATAATTTTGTATAATTTCACTCACTGAGAATTTTGCGCGAACCGGCAACGTTGACTAAATCTTGTACGTGGTCCGTCGTAATTTGGTCCACGTGCGTCACAAACAGCAGCCAACTCTGATAAGTTGGTAGATTTTTGTAGATCGAATACTCGTGATTTGCTTATTTATCTATCACTCACGGAAATTTGCGCATATGTTCACTTAAAATTGTTGAATTAATATAAATACATCTGAAATTTATGTTTTGAATGAATTAATATATTCGCAAATATACTCCTGAATTATTTTTATATGTTAATTTTCTGGTCACATTTATTTTCTTATAATTACTTAATTCTAAATTTAACTAAATTTGATTCGCCTAAATACTAATGCGGCCTATGATTTGTGACCCTTGCAGAAATTAAATTGGTATTTTTATAATTAAATAATTTATTGGGGTATATTCAGTTAACATAAACACACTATGTAGGGTGTCTGGGATTAACACAATTTTTGGGCGTGGACTCCTCACTCAAAAATAAATAAATAAATAAAAGTTTCAACAGTTCGAAAATGCTTCCTGAGGGAGTTACGACGGTTTGAAAATGGCACCAAAAATCTGGTTTTAATTTTTTTATTTCAAACACTGTTTTGAAAAACAATGAAATTCGGTACTGGAGGTACAATTTTCGTGAGAAATCTAATAGTTTTATAAAAAAAAGAGATCGTAGAGAACCATGGTACTGCGAACTGGGGGCAAGTAGTCTTAAAGTTTGTCATTTTTTTGTCTCAAACTTTTTTCGACTTTTAGGACTGACATTAGTTTCTTTGGACAAAATACGTAAAAAGTTATTTTTTATAGAAAGCGTAGGATGTACCGTTTATGAGAAAAATCACATTGAATAAGTTACTGCATTGAAAAAAATTTTCTTTCCATTTTTCAATTACTTATAGGTGTTTCAATGAAGAATTAAACACATAATTTGAGATCTGTGCTTCAAATGACAAGTTTTTTTTGCTGGATTTCTGAGCGGTTTCATATGAAACAGCCAAAATTGGTTAAATACTCAAATGAAGAATTTGTTGATATCCTTTCTTGTTACACGGAAAAAAAATAATCTTAAATCAAATAAAATATATTTAAACCAAGAAAATCCAATCCTTATATATACACAAGACAATGTTTCTTTTGTTGAAGATATTTATTTCTTTCGATTATTTACTAAATTTAACACAATATTATCTGGAAATAAAGTAAGAAAATTGTTTCAATTGAGTAACTACATTTACTTATTGTGAAATATACAATATTTATTCTCAAATGAAAAAAATGCTTAAATTAATTAAATGTTTTTCTCATTTAAGACATTCATTTTTTAAATTCAACAATTTGTTTTACTTAAAATAAAAATTAAGTCTCGATTTAAAAATAATTATTTCATCAAATATGACTTAGTATTGCCTTGACTTAAAGATAATTATTTACTTAATTTAAATTATAAGATTTTCATTTTAAAATAATTGAAATACAGAAACTGAAGAAACGATTCCTTAGTATAAGAAAATTTATTTTTTAAATTCAAAAATTTCATATACTTAAAATAAGAATAAAGAATATCTCGGTTTTACAAAACTGTATTTATCAATATAAACACAATTTTGTCTTAAATTAAAAATGTGTATCTTCTTATTCTGAAAATCGGGATATTCATTTGAAGATGAATGAAATGTTTAAACTAATAAAATATGTTCTATGTAAAAGATATACATATTTTCAATCGAGGATTTTATTCATTTAATCAGAATAAAAATTTCTAGTTTCAAGAAGATTCATTTCATTAAATGGAATACAATATTATCTTCGTTAAAAACTTTCTCGTTTACTTACTCTTACAAATTGGTTTAAGCAATAAAAGACGGTTTTAAAAAATATATTTATTATATAAACTGTATACATACATAATAACCAACAAAAATAACATATATACTTTTTTATTTGGAACACGTCTTCTTCCTTTTGATGGAATCATATGAGGTAATGTTTTTAAATGAACTGCCAGCATACAATCTGAAACAATAGTAATAATGGCAATACAATGATTTACAAGTTAACCAACGACCAACATTTTTTAATTATTTAAAAATAAGCAACTTTAATTCCAAAATTAAAATAATTGATTCACTTTTTAAAACCATGTTCATTTGTAAATTACATAATTTATTTGGATATATTGTTTTAAAACCATTAATTTGGCAGTTTGCTGATAATACATATAATTATTAATTTATACTCACTCTCGTCAACATCATGGTTTTTTAACATTTCCAATAAATCTAGAGATATGCAGTTTTCTTTTCTTAGTTTCGAAATCTCTTGAAAAAATTTAAACCATCGGCTAAATAGCCTTAATCCACAATTTGGAAATATTTGGTCAAAATTAGAGTTAATCTAAAATGAATAAAGAATTGTCATAGTCGTGTGTTTGTGTGTGTATGTATATACATAATTTATATGATGCATAATACATTACATTCAACTAACCAAACTTTCCGCTCTAGCGTCACATAAAATCGGCCACTTTTTTTAAAAAATCTGTCAAAGTCTTTATATTCTCTTTTCTTTTTAGTGAGAAAGTGGTGTTCCAATGTTTTGTAATTTCATCCCATGGCTCATTCCTAGTTTATAAAAATGCTAGAGAATTTGTTAGCTCCTCATCTGTAATTATTTATGAACATTAATGTAATATCTAAATCTATTAGGTCTTTTCGGTATTATAGGAAAACTGTTCATATATACTACTGATATCTAAAAATGGAGTAGCAAGTAATATTAACAGCGATCCTGTCAAAAAATGAATAAAAAACTTTCAGCATATTGTATAGGTAGGTGTTAATTATTTTAAACATTTTTCTTAAATAGTAATTCTCCTTAACCGCACCTATTATGTGTACAAAGAATGTAAGAAAAATACCTAATAAAATTATTTTCTCTACTGGATGTTCTTCATTTTCTTTATCTCGTTTTCTTTTTATCGTAATCACTCCACTTTTATGAATCAAATTTCTAGCCTTATCAACCAATTTTCCTTTGGCCACCACAGAATGACCACTGAACGACTCTTTCTTCTTAATTGACGGGCTGTAATATACTTGTACTGTTTCTTTCGGGAACAATGTAATTATCTTTGACGAGACAATGTTATAATCTGCATGCGTTAATCTGCTGTAATATTTAAAAAGATTGTTTAAGTTCTAATATATAGGTATTTCTGTACTTACGAGTTTTGATCGCTTGTGACAGTGAGGAAATTATTGTTAGATTTATTTCATTTTCAGCCGCTTGTTAAATTCCACAAAAAAATGTCCGCAAAAACTGAATTGAGCGATTTACTACATTAATTAGTAAACAAAAGTTTTTCAAAAATAAATTTTTCTATTAAAAACCAATTAGGGAAAGCAAAAAATGAACCTGCCCCATTTCAACAATATCAGCATAAAATCGAGCACAAGCACAAGGATTACTTTAAAAAATTTACGTTGCAGGGAAATTTTTTTAGTACTTCAATATTATATATAGGAATACAGCGTGATTCCTAAGTTGATACTTTTTTTGACTGCATATAGAACTCATTAAAGTAAACACATTTTTCAAATAACTTTATGTAAGTAACTCAAAAATAAGAAAGTATAGCTGTCTAAAATTTATTGCTTCTTTGTTTTAACACGGTACTGTCTTCATTATTAAAAATAAATCTTGCGTTACGTCATCTTTATGTCAGTTTATTTTTAATCATTTGCACTGGTTTCTTTCCAACATATCAAATAGTTCAATATTTTCATAAACGTGAGCCATTTTAGCTTTTAATACAATTGCAAATTAATAAAATTATTACGAAAAAGAAAAGTGCAAATGATTAAAAATAAACTGACATAAATATGACGTGACACAAGTTTTAATAAGTAAATTTTAATAATGAGGACAGGACAATATTAAAAAAATAATAATAAAATTTAGATGGCTATATCTTTCCTATTTTGAGTTATTTAAATAAAGTTATTTGAAGATTGTGTTTACTTTAATGAGTTCTATATACAGTCAAAAAAAGTATCAACTTATCTACCTAGCTATCTGATTAGTACCTATAGCATAAAAAACGTCGGTGTTCTTGAAAGTACATCAGTTTTCAAAGACTTCGAGGTTTTTTATGGGCGTGTTATATAGACCAAGAGAACTATAGTTGTTATTTCAATTTTCAATAAATAAAAGTAGTGTTAAGAATACACCCTAACAAGAAAACGATGTAATTTCAACCAAGGTCGGCAGTTCTTGAAGAGTCAACACTTACCTCGTCCTTATGCATAATTATTTTATTGGCAAATTATAATTTTATTTAGGTAGGTACCTACCTAGGTATTTTGTGGAAAGTACATACAATTTTTACTTTGTGGAGTTTTTATTCGTTAAAAGCATTTAAATTTGTTTGACTGCAAATTTGAACTAGTACTCTACAATCTTATAGTTAAAATTACTCGGCGCAAACTGGTAAATATTTTTAACTAATGCTGCCTGCCTAATGCACGATTTTTGAGTCACCGGTATTATCGATAATATTGATTTTTACTCCTAAAAATGGTGCAACTAACCAGCAGGTATAAAATTGCCATGAAAAGAATGAGGTAATTTGATTTCAGCCTTATCATAAAAATATCAAGAAATAATCTTTTAATATTACGATCATCTTAAGTACTAGGTTATAGATGAGAATTGTCATTATTTGCCCCTAATTAGCTTTAAATAATATAGATATCACTTACCTGTGAAAACTGGTATTAATTCGTCTAGACCCCAGTTATGTAATAGATCTACTATTATTGTCATAATGTAAAGAAATCAAGACACTGAACAGCACAAAGATCAAAGATAGAGAATCGAAGATGCAATTAACTGTTGTTCCATATACAAATACCATATACCTTCTTGTGACAAAGCAAGGGTTGCAATGTTAAATGTTATGCAATACGTACTAACTACGCAGCCAGCACGACTTTCCACCGAACATACATGCGCACGAACAAAATATTTATTACGCAATGTTAAAAAGTTTCATAGGCGAATAGAAAGAATAAAAAGTCTTGAACGAACAATTTTGTGGGCTTATTTTAAAAATATGTATTTATTCTACGTTGAAATGCATTATTCAATTCAGTAAAACTATTTTCTCTCAATTTTTATGCAACTAAATTCAAAATGAGTGTTATACGTACAACGAATTCGAGAATATACTTATACCTACCTATTGTACCTTGCTTGAAAAAATTTTTTTGTTTCCACTAAGAACAGTTAGGTTGTCGATTAATAAATAAATTACCATATACTTGCTATATTAAATGAAAATAATCTTCACAAAATTAAATATTAAATATTTACAACATTGTAGCTGTTTGCTTTATAAACAACAAATTTTCTCAAATTCAAATTTAGATTGTGGTAGATATATTTCATTTTATTCTAAGAAAAACGACTGTTAAATTGAGAAAACGTTATTCTTAAATGTAAATTTATCATTTTCCTCAAATTAAACCCTAAATACCTTTGACAAAGATTTTTAACTTTTGTTTCCAAAACAACATATTTTTTAAAATGTACATTGTTGTATTGCTCAAATGAAAAAATCTCAATTTGTTCCATCAGGATCACCGATTCTTAAATTGAGAAAATGGCATTTTTCATTTAAAATATTTTGTTTTTCTCATATTAAGCGCTAAATATTTTCAACAGAGATATTATTATTTTGCTCTGAACGTGGCTAATTTTCTCCTATTTAGGTAGGGAGTTACTTAAACGAATGTATACAATTTTATTCCATCAAGAATGTTGACTATTGAATAAAGAAAATTCCATTTTTAAATGAAAATGTATCACTTTTCTCAAAATAAGCTTCAAATATCTTCAACAGAGATTCTACAATTTTATGTAATAAACAACTAATTTTCTCAAACGGAGATTTAAGTGTCACTGAAACGGAGAAACGCTTTTTCTTTAATTAAGTAAAATTTATTTAATTGAAAGAAATTTTGTGAGAAAAATATTTTCTCAATTGAAATTCATTTAAATACTACCTTTAAGTATATATTGTAATTTTAAAAAAATATTTTCTTAGTATTAGATAATATTTCTAAGACAATATATTGTCTTACTTTAAGAAATCTTTTTTTACCGTGTATGGAAAAGCCAACGGAAATGCACTGTTAGCCAGTAGATTGTTTGCTGAGGATTTCCTAAACCGACAACTGTCCTGCATCCAAACTTTTTCAAACATTCATCGCAGATTGAGAGAAATCGATGCCGTAAAGCAAAAAAAAAAAAACAAGACTGAGGAGTACAGAGGATGACGTCATGCATTTTAACGGTTGACATGTAGTGACATATTATTTTATAAAGAAGGTTTAGTGCCATATCCCCTCAAAAAAAAATTATGCAGCTACGAATACGTGTTTCCGAGCTACGATACACTGATGAGGGGTAATAACTCCGAAACACGTGTTCGTAGCCGCATAATTGTTTTTTTTTTTGGGATATGGCACTAAACCTTCTTTATTTTGTTTTGACCCCAATAAATCTATATTATTTTGTTTGTATGTGCCAGGTGGAAACGGGCAGTACACATAGAGCTCTGTGTGTCGACTGTGCTCATCGAGGCCCCAATTGTGGCACATGGGAGCATGGAGGCACTAATTGAGTACTGTGTACTGTACTTTCCAGCTTTATTTTAGTTCTTGTTCCTGATCTATCCCATCTTAGATCCGATTCTTTAGCTACACTATGCTGATGAGGGGTAATAACTCCGAAACACGTGTCCATAGCTGCATAATTATTTTTTTTTTGGGATATGGCACTAAACCTTCTTTATTTTGTTTTGACCCCAATAAATCTATATTATATTATTTTATTTACTCTTGACGACGGAATGAGTATTTTCAGTATTTAATTGATTGTGAATTTGTTGTATCTTTTGATTTAAGATGGATAAACCTCTAATTAAATACTTCAAATATTGTTCAGTACGGAAATATGATTCAACATCTACTAGAACACCAGAAAAAATATTTATTCTAGAATATGTTCTCAACCCCATTTGGAAACGCATTCTAGATATTTTTTTCGTTAATCTTTATTTAAATATTAAGATTTGTGCAAAATATTCAATTTTATAGCAACTTCTTGATATGATATGTTGCAAATTTATATAACAAGGGAGGAAAGTGCAACATTTCATCCTGCGGATGAAGTTTAATGTCCGACGCGGAGCGGAGGACAATAATCATCCAAGGGATTAAATGACACTTTCTTCCCATGTTATACATATGATTTATTCTACGACCTCAAATTAAAAAAATGAGTTAAATGGAAATAATATTTCTCAAACGTCTATTGTCATTATGACAGTTTTATAAGTAATTTGAATAGTAAGCCGTGGAATGTTAAAATACCAGCTTCAAAGGTTATTGTTATGGTGACAAAATATTGTAAATCATAACAAAAACTGAAATGTTAATTACGAGTATAATTGTATTTATATATATTTTAAAATGAGCTGTATTGTTTAAAATTAATAAAACGTTATAACCTTACAATCAAATTATCTGCCTTAATTATGACGTCTATTTTGACATTTTAGCAGACATTGAGTTTTCAAAGTAATTATGATAAGAGTCAAAAATGCGGAGAGAAAATACTTTCCTCTCTAGGGAGGAGAGCTATTTTACCTCTGTCACAGCCCCCCCCCCAGTCGTGTATTTAGTTTATACTCTGGTATAAAAGTATATACCTTCGCATATACTTTTATTTTATTAATTTTATTATTTAGTTATTTCCCATTTTTGATGTCTTACCTTGTCGTAATGCGACAGGTAATACTTATTTAATTGGCCTTTTTCGTGATCGTGTAGTTTTAGTGGTAGGACCCCAAATTTGTTGTGTGATTGTAACCTCCCAGGTACGTCTATAAAGTTTGGTATTACTTTGTTTCGTTTATGAGATTTACCTTGATTTAATTGGATTACCTACTTTTATCAATTATTATGAACTTAATCTGCACTGCACTGATAACATGTTTGAAAGAATGATTAACAAAGTAAGATTTGACCTTATCTTTATTATTACGAATTTGCTTAGAATTCACTTTTGTACCTGAAAGTAGAAACAATTCAAGGAAACTCAAATAACGTTTTAACAGATTTATTTCTGTGCATAGACAACTGTCTACACGAAAAACATGACATTTAATCGAGTTGAACCTGCAATGTAACAAAACCTTGTTACATGCGGGGGAAACTTCCGCTCCGTAGTGTGACATATGTAAAACCTTACGTATGGTAGATAACTGTCCACAAGAAATACATTTAACATTCGTCTAGTTGAACCTGCAATGTTACAAAACCTTGTTACATGCGGCGGAAACTTCCGCCCTGTCCTGAAATTAACATATGTAAAACTTTACATATGGGTGCAAGAGAAACTTCTCTTGTATGAAGTACCCGAACGTCCTCTGCCAAATAGGACAGACAGATGCAGATAACCATGCTTTAGCTTACTTGCGGACACGATGCTGCAGTACAATAGTACTTTAAATACAAATAACGCTGCCAATTAATATTCGGTGGGATAAATGTCCAATCGTTTGTTAGGCTTGCCGAATACACCCCGCCGTCAAGGCTTAAACCAAGGTGAACGAACTACCTTGTAGTGTTTTGTAAAGTGTTGGCAGACGTTAATTGCATTCAGGGCACGCGGCCGTAGGCTGTGATCATAAAACAGTAAACGATGCTCACTGGCTATCCACCACCGGACCTCCTATCGAGAGACAAGGTCCCATGGTTAACACCTCAGAAGGTTGAAAGAAGTAGCATGTTATGTTATCGATATCAGGCCGTACCGACCTAACAGCTGACCTCTAGAATCTCTCATATAAGGAGTGATATTTGATAAATTTACGTTATAGATTCAGCTGAACCCTATTTATTATTTACATCATATTATTCTTAAAACTGACCTAAACTGATACGGACAAACGAAAGACAGTTCCAACTACTGATATCTGATCTTATTAGACTTAATTAATATTGAATGTCCTAATTATTAATGAAAAAAAGTATTGAGAAGTGCATTATAAAAGGTCTATCTGTAAATCATTTGGTATCACCGGTCAAATCTTATTAAAACTGCGAAACCACAAGCATATAGAGTCGTACTTTAATTAACGTTGCCATTTCACTCGTAACAAAAGAAATTGGTTTAATTTAATGAAATTTAGTGAGCTCGAGTACGGACAGAATGGCAACGCGGTAAAAATTATTTAATGCCATCCTTACATATTCTGGTACACACGGAGAGTTTCGCGGGATTTACTCCCCCGGGTTCTTGAGTAACCCCTGAGTTACTCGTCTCCATGGCGGCGGCGTCGGTGGTTATTGCACGCTAATGAAGCGCGACTACCGGTGCTGATGGATAGCTATAACTCCGAGAGAGGGCCAATCTGTTATTTCCGGAGAATCAAAGCGTGAAAGTTAGGGCTGTGAGAGAGTTGATCTGGAGTACAAATATGCCACGGAGAGCTGGACAATCTCTTCGTACCCGATTCCGTAGAACCAAAGTGTATATCTTAGGGTTGTCAGAGATGTGACCACGACTCTACACCGTCTCGCGTATTTATATGATTTCCTGTGAGGGAGTTCGTCGTTCAAGCCTGTAAGCTTGACGGAGATAGCCAACTTTTTTTGTATTTGACTTTACAAAAAAATATATGAAAGATTATAAAATCATGTCTACTATATCAAGCGAATAAAATATATTTTAAGTACTTAAATAAAGCTTAAGTACTTAAATTTTGTACGCATTTGACCTCATAAAATGGGGTTAGGATAAATTTAACAGTTTGACGTTTGAAAGGTCTAATTTAGTTACAAATATGTCAATGTCAAAAACAATTTTTTTTAATGTGAATGACATGAATTATTATCGACAGTATCGAATAACCCTGATAATTAATTATTTAAAAATTTTAATAAAACATTTCAAGGTACGCTATTAAAATTTAATTGAGGTAAGTGAAGAATTAAGTAGAATGATTTTTTTTGATCAGGATGATATATACTGGTAAAAGAAAGTTATGAAATGAACTATAATAATGCTAAAAAAATTTTGCTAATTATTATTTTCTAACTTTTACAAAATCTTATCACTCACAGAAAAAGTATAACATACATATATCTTTTTAAACAATTATTTTCCTGGCTATTTGCCAAAACGCTGAAACTTAGATTATAAAAATTATGATATGCACATTATATTCAGTAGGACTGACTCAATATTGTTATTTTTAATTCAGAGTACTCTGTTCAGTAAAACCAAAAATTTATTGATAATCGTTGAATCGAATTATAATCACAAATAGTCCACACTTGCTTAAAATAACTGGACGCCAAAGAATCAATAATAAATGATATGAGGTCACGCGCCCGTTGAAGATATTCGTCAAAACTCAGCTGTTCCTAGAAAACAATCAAATAATTTGATTTTCGATTATTATTTATTATTTATTGGATATCTAAACAATTTATATTATGATATATGTAGACATTTTCAAACATAAACAACCTGATAAAAACACATTTAAGTGTAAAACTGACATTCACATGTACCCTATTGTGAATGGTCACAACAACCATGTGTGGCCCGAAGAAAACCCCCATACCTTCTTTGAATCACGCTACCAGGACAAATTTTCAATTAACGTTTGGGCGGCTGTGATTGATGTTCATTTAATTGGGCCCTAGTTTTTCCGAATCGCCTAAATGGTACCACTCCCTAAATTTTCTCCAAATTGATCAAAATGGATTGCTAAATTTTGTACTCCACCAGACAGGAGCATTTAGTTCATGCATGATGATTGATGTGACTCCACCACATTTTAGTGTAGACGTAAGGCTACATTTAAGGTGAATTGGCGAGATCGACCAGTAGCCTGGCCAGTTCGCACACCGGATCTGAATCCCTTGGATTAATTTGTTTGGCGTTATTTGAAATCCCTCGTTTATCAGCACCTGTAAACAATGTTGAGGAAATGGAACAACGGATAATAATTAATGGTTGACAACCTATTCGAAAGAATCCGAATAATTCGACGCTCATTGCACTAAAAAGGTTGAATGGCTGCATTAAGTGTAACTAAATAATTTCTCAATCGTCTTGCGGGTTCGGATTTACCGGCACTGGCAATGTCGGTGCGAGTGGTTGTGTCCGTGCATTTTTTTTTCTAAGTGTAACCGCCCGTGCAGCTTCGGCTTTAGATTCGAGAATTGTCTAATTTCTGTGGTGCTTATTATTACATATAAACATGAACGGGAACACTTATCATTTATTTTTTTTAATGTATTGCTTTTTCTTTGTAGCATAATTCATTTTTCAATTATTTATTTTTCATTTATTGCAAAAAATTATAAATTAACATGTTTCTCTGTAATGAAGGTAGTGAATCGAATGATTATTTTTTATTAAATACCAAATATTGGATTCAAACGCGTCCCACATTTCAGTCTCCATTAATCATTCTTAAAAATTCTTAAATTTATAAATAACAACCATAATTGTCAACAAAAATATATTTTTTGTGCCTTATTTCTAGATGGATAATTTTAAAATAGTAATTTCTTCTTTTGTTTTAGGTATGTAGAAACTAGAAAGATAAAGTGATCGACCACGCATCCATCAAATCATATTACACTGTAAGTAAGAAAATGTAATTTTAAAACTCGTTTTAAACTAATTTCTATTTTTAATAAAGTTTGGATTAACCTTGATTAAGCGACTAAGCCCTGAAAAGAATAATGTATGTACTCGTACCTGTGTCATCTCTAGAGTCCGGATCCCAATAATCGATTTCAGGGACGATATACACACAACAGGAATTATGCGTATTTTAATCCTAAATAAAGCGGTATAAATTTTAGTCAAATAATTTAACTTTTGATGTTCCCATAAAACGAATCCATTTTTTTTATACGTCAAAAACTAAATAACGCAATCTCTACTATAACAAAGTAAACAAATAAGCAGATGAAAAGAAATAATTATAGGTATTTAGCACATGTACAATTCATTAGGTGTTTGTTAAAATGCATTGTTTGTTAAAATGCATTTTTAACACGCTTTTATTAGCTTCACTTGTATGTTTGTTTGTTTGTTTGTAACCGACTCTTTGGACTCGATTTTGACCCACTTTAAAAGGACAGATTTAATTGAAACTTTGTACAATTACGAAGAACCGGTAACAATACAATAATTTGATAAGTTTATATCATTATCCTGATCAGGATCGCCAGAATTACATAATTTCCTCACGTATCCTCTGCGTGAGAGCAAGTGGCTTATTACTGTTAGTACATTCCGTGATTCTCAGTTCGTTCGTTGGCCGAGCGGGCTAAGGCGCAAATCTTAGTCGACGAGAAACGACGGACTCCTCGGGCGTGAGTTCAAATCCCGTCTATGGCTGAAAAAAAAATATATTTTTTTTTTCAATCTGTTGGATCGTAATATGTTATAATATCAGCATCAATAAGCAATATAAATATAGTTTAAAAAAATTATAAAACACGCTTTCATAGCACATCAAACTAAAAAGTGAAAAATAAATATAGTTTAAAAAAACTAAAAAACACGCTTTTAAAGCACATCAAACTAAAAAGTGAAAAATAATTATTAATATAAACTGAAAACAATAATGAACGAAAAATACTAGTATTATTGTGAAAAAAGCGTGGGGCGCTTTGTGCCATATTTTTCGTATATCGCGCAACCCACGCTTTTTTCACAATAATACTAGTATTTTTCGTTCATTATTGTTTTCAGTTTATATTAATAATTATTTTTCACTTTTTAGTTTGATGTGCTTTAAAAGCGTGTTTTTTAGTTTTTTAAAACTATATTTATTAAACAAAGTTTGTCTGCATGAAACGCTTCTTTGCCCACTATAATATTTTTTTAAATGTGCATGGATATGGACAATGTATAAATATTGAAAAAGAAAAAAAGTTTATACTGTAAGATTTATTAAAAATAGGAAAAATAAAAGTATTTCTTACACAAACTCAAAATGTGTTACAATATGTTTCAATCAGGTACATTACTGAAACCTATAACTAAAATAGGCAAGTATGACCTACCTACCTACTGAAACCAATATAAAAATGAACTTAAAATGTATACTATATCACAATATGTTTTCTAGTCTATATATTTGTGTTAGTTAACATCAAAATCAGTTAAATTTGTGTTAATCACATAGTGCTCTCTTCGATCAACAGAAGGACGTGGTAGAATTTTTTTAATGTCTAAGAAATTTATCAAACTTATGTCTTCGACATCTGGAAAAGGAAGACTTCTCCACCTTCTTTTAACTTTTCCTTTGTCATGAATTTTAGCACAACGCAGTTAGGTATCTTCTTCAGTTTCATCTGTAGTCTCCAGTATGACGCCCACATAATACAAAATTTAAAAAAATAAAAAATCAAAATAAAAATATTATATAATAATTTTAGTTGCCAACATTGCCCACATCGTTACATACCCCTTAAGGACAAATTACTAAATGAATGATAAATTTCAAATACGCAATCTAGTGACAATGCTTAGATGCATCCTATATCCATACTACAGATCGAAAGCACGAATAATAAGTACTTACAAAGCTTACCTGTAACTATTTTAACTAACCGATGTCAACAACTCACCTTCCTTTTACAACAGATCTCACTGCACTATGCATGTAGACAGTATCCTACTAACTTCGAATCCCTACCACCAATCCATTTTCAGTCTTGCCAAATTAAATACAGCATTTTGTTTAAAAAATGCCAATGTGGGCAAAATTGTCCCGGCTGGGCAAAGTATGCGCTTTTACGATACATGTTTCCATTTTTTTGCCTCGGTTAACTTTTGTAGTTGATGCCTATTTACTGATTTATAGGGTGTTCCAAAAAATTCGCGGCACAAATTCACGGGCCTGTTCCTTCGTCAAAATGTAATAAAAAAGTTCCTAAGGGCGATCATTTTTCTATTTCAACAGAAAGCGATTTTTTTAAATTGCACTAAATTACTTAAGGATCTTTCAAACCAACGCGAAACAATCGCAGCGGTAGCGAATATTTCACGGCGAAATTTTCGTACCGGTACTATACACGTGGCGGTAAATGGCCGTAAACACACCGGCGAGACTACCGAGATGAACACGCCGATGTGTTCACGGCCATATACCGCCACGTGTATAGTACCAGTACGAAAATTTCGCCGTGAAATATTCGCTACCGCTGCGAACTTTTGCGTTGGTTTGAAAGATCCTTAAGTAATATCGTGGAAATAGAAAAATGTTCAGTTTCTGACCGCCCTTTTCTTAGGAACTTTTTGTTATCGTTGCGAAAATTTCACCGCGAAGTAATCGCTGCCGTTGTGAATATTTCGCGTTGGTTTGGAGGATTCTTTTTTCGATAACTTTTAGTGAGGTGGAGAGATAAATAAAAAAGGTACTAAAGATGCCAAGATGCATCGTTTTCCTGAATTTCAAGATCCGTCATCGCTACATATTTTATGAAAGATTTCATATTTTGGCATGTTAACATATTTTTCCATATTTTTATAAAAATGGATAAAATCTTATAAAATTAATATTTTTGCCTATTCAGAAAAAAATTAAAATAGTTTGATTACGTACAAGAACGAGTAGAAAAGCAAAATAAGAATTTAACAAACCATCAAATAAGTTTATTCCTCGATTTTCTAAATTTTGACGAGTTGTCCGGGCATTTTAAAAACTTGACCTTTCACATGATCCCAATGGAAAGAAATTCGGAGGTGTCAAGTCAGGTAACTTCGCGAGTCAAAACAAAATTTTCCTATTCATGGCAATATTTTTTCCTGAAAGTAGTACCATTGTATGTAAAATGAATAAAAAAAAAAGAGAAGTTAACTTCATATCTGGTGAAACCGGAAACGTTGGAATAAGTTTCAAATATATATCTAAAAAAAAAAAAAAAAAGTTATAGTAATTATTCTGATCTGGTGCACATCCGGTATAAATAAAAATTAAAACTTTCATAAAAGAATAACATTTGTTTATTGCAACTTCATATTTGCATATTATTTTGGGGCCGAAGCTGTACGGGCCCTGGAATTAATGCCGAGCGATTTTGGAACACCCTGTATGCATAATAGAAACATTTTTTTACTTTCCTTGTACTGCACTGGCTCTCCCGACGAATATATGACTTTTCGCATATGCATGACGCATGTATGAACGCATGTTCCTTTTCTGTGCAATCTCTTTTGTTAAAAAATTCTTGTAAAACTGTGGTCAAAGATAAAATGAGTGCTAATTACCGTAATAATTAACATCAATTTTCAATAATTTTAGTAATAATAGACCACTTAGTATAAAACCTCGATCTCTGTTCCTTGTCTAAACAATTCAAATTTGTCTTTAGTCTCTATACAATGAAGTTCATCAACACTAATCGTTTTAGTATTTCAATTTATGTATGTTAATTTGAAAATAATCTACTCCAAAAGTCTAATCGTTTTTAAATTGTGTACTTATGCTAGTAATTTACGGGGAATGTACTTTAAGAAATTGCTTCTATTTAATAATTATTGTTATTTGCAGTGAGAAGTACATTTTTTATTTGTACATATGTTAGACACAATATACGAATTTAGTTAATACTCGAAAAAAATACTCAGAACTATACTCCATTCCCTTCATATGAGCACATTAAGAACTGACCAGAGCTCACAGAGCTACTCTTTGTCGACCGTCAGTCTTGCGTAGTTCTCTAGCATAGGCGCGCTGTGCATTATAAATACACAAAATGTATTTGTATAATACCGCGCCTATTCTAGAGTGCTTATATGGGATGAATGGACTAAAGTATTGAGCAAATAAAATGTCCAATACCCGCCATATAATTACTAGTTGTGCAAGCCACAAACATTGTAAGAAAAATTATGTAGCTTATAAATATAACAAAATTTTAGTAGTTTACAACATTGTATTTCATTAATTTCACTGTGTTCCTTGCTCTACAACAACTGTTCAAATTTATGTCATCCCGCTTAATTTTCCTTGCCGCAAAAAGACCTTTAAAATATAATTACTCTGTTCCATTTTCCTTGCCCATCATTTCATTTTCGATCACCGAATTTGAACTGAGACCTTCAACTTTCAAAATTACAAAAAAGGACAGTTTAGGGCAAAAAAATTAGTTAAACACAAAATATATGCGTAACGGGCTCGGCAACGGGTAATAAAGGATACAAAGTGCTCAGAACTAGTTTTGCGCATATTATGATGTGCAATACTAGTTGAAAATAAATTGTCATGTATTGGACATTTTATTTGCACAGTACTACTATGAAATTCAAATGTATTGAGCTCTCACTTTAAACGCCTACGGAAAAAAAACTAGACGACCGAATTAGACAATTTCTTCACATATCATGAGTACATATACTGTTTACTATAGTGTGCCAAAATTTAATGAAAATGGTTTTTACAGTTTTTGAAATATTGAATGATAATATAACGGTATTTGCGAATTAATTTCTCAAAAACTAACTGACAAAACTACTTGAAATTTTCATGAGTTATAAAATAGACCTTTCTGTAGACTTGTCGTCCTTTCCAAAACAAATCGACTTCTAGTTGTTCGGTTATAAAAAAAAATGTTGCTAATTGATATTTTCATTATTATTATTAATAATATAATTAAAATATTTTCACATAAGATAACAGTTGCACAACAAATAGCGATTCTATGAAATTATAGTTCTATCAAAAATTAAAGAAATACCACAATAAAAACATAATCGGAGCAGGAGAAACTCAACCGTTTTCGCTTATTTATTATTTATTCAAATATCTTGGACTTTCAGTTGAGATTATTTATACATGGATTCTCCAGATATTGAAACCTATTTGTTGTAAAAAAATTTTACTTACAAATTGCTTCGTTTAAGATATAGGTACAGTGATTCCACAAAATATTTTTTAAATTATTCTGTTTTTATTTTTTTTTTCAATTTTTTTCACATAGTGTGAAAATAAACATATGTTAACACGCTTTTATTAGCTTCACCTGTATGTTTGTTTGTTTGTTTGTTTGTTTGTTTGTTTGTAACCGACTCTTTGGACTCGATTTTGACCCACTTTAAACGGACAGATTTAATTGAAACTTTGTACACTTACGAAGAACCGGTAACAATACAATAATTTGATAAGTTTATATCATTATCCTGATCAGGATCGCCAGTTCTTTCCTCACGTATCCTCTGCGTGAGAGCAAGAGGCTTAATATTGTAAGTATATTCCGTGATTCTCAGTTCGGTCGTTGGCCGAACGGGTAAGTCTTAGTCGACGCGAAACGACGGACTCCTCGGACGTGAGTTCATATCCCATGGCTGAAATAAAAAAATAATTTTTTTTTTCAGAAATATCTGTTGGATCGTAATATGTTATAATATCAGCATCAATAAGCAAGATAAATATAGTTTAAAAAAACTACAAAACACGCTTTCATAGCACATCAAACTAAAAAGTGAAAAATAAATATATTTTAAAAAAACTAAAAAACACGCTTTTAAAGCACATCAAACTAAAAAGTGAAAAATAATATTAATATAAACTGAAAACAATAATGAACGAAAAATACTAGTATTATTGTGAAAAAAGCGTGGGGCGCTTTGTGCCATATTTTTCGTATATCGAGCAACCCACGCTTTTTTCACAATAATACTAGTATTTTTCGTTCATTATTGTTTTCAGTTTATATTAATAATTATTTTTCACTTTTTAGTTTGATGTGCTTTAAAAGCGTGTTATTTAGTTTTTTTTAAACTATATTTATTTTTTTTATCTACACTCCAAATTTCGTTCAAGTATCTTAATAATTCATGAAGAATAAAAATTAATGTGTGTAGAGATCGCGTAAAAAAAGGGTACATTTTTAGAATAATGCGAAACTTGCGAAAGTTTAAAAAATAAAATGTTAAAGCTATTACAGAATATTGACATATGTCCAAGCAATAAAACTTAATTTTTCCAAAATTTTTAAACCGTTAGTTTTTTTGTAATTCGCACTCAAAGTAAAGGCTCAATACATTTAAGTCGCATTAGTAGTTCTGAGCATTTTTTTCGGGTATTAACCGAATTCGCATATTAAGTCTTACATGCACTTTACTTACCGTGTGTATAGATACTTAGATTGGTGCCTCTAAAATAATCCCTCCCCCCCCTATTTCATTCTCTGTTAACACATTTTAATATTGTAACAATTCTTCTTTTGAAATTTTGAAATTTCTATCATAAATGACGAATCTGAATTTTTAAATACTTTTAAACTATACGAGGGGTAACAGAGGGTGCATTTTTTAAATTGAACACACTATAGATTTTTAGATATTCAGTTTATATTATTCAAAATACGTATGTCATACTTTTTCTTTTGAAATAACTGATATAACCAAAAATATATACAAAACTTATTAACGTATTACAATAAGAAAAATCATAACGAATCTTAACTAATTCACAGAAACTTTAGAATAAATGCTTTATTAATCTTCCGATGTTTACCACAAATATTACTTCATTTGATAAATCGAAAAACTTTTTCAAAGACTACTCGGCTCGGTGGAGTAGTTGACAAGAGCACGCGAGTGATTAGATAATCTCTCGATCGGCTGCGGAATCGAATCTCGCCTCCGGCACCACTGGCAATGTCGGTGGGAATATTTGTGTGTCCGCGTTTTTTCGTAAGTGTAACTCGCTCGTGCATCTTTGGCTTTGAATTCGAGGGTTGTCTAATTTCTGTGGTGTTTATGTTATATTATTACATAATTTATATATTTCACGATAAGATTTTCTATTATAAATTGTCTTTATTCACTTTATAGATTTTATCTTTCAGAGTTTTCTAAAGAAAGTAGTCCAGCGGGTTCAAATCTAGACTTCTTGGAGGCCAAGCGACAGGTTACGTTCTTCTTATCCAAATGGGATAATGCTGTTGAGGGTGACTATTTTTCTGGTGCTCGGAGGCGGTACACCATTTTGTTGCCATATAATGTTCTGTCTAAGATTTCTTGGTTAGCCATCTAGCAATTTAGTTATTTGATTGTTCAGTAAACTTAAGTAATTGTTTGCGGTAAAAGATCCGTGAATAAATATTCACGCAATAATTATATTTTCTAAAATGTCGCACTAAACGTTAAACCTATCCGTGCCTGTTTTTAATTTTCTGAAATGTATGCGTATTTCCTGCAGACCGTCAATTCCTTATTAAACATTCCCACAGTGAAAAATGAATACTCGCCTGTTCACATTATTTTTCTTATAAAATTGGGATTCTCATAAGTTCGTAACATATCTATCGGTTTACAAAATCCTCAGGAAACAATTTTTTGGCAGGACAAACCCAAATTTTAAAACGGTGTCGTTGAAGTACTATCAATAATCTCAAGTTTCAGAAATTTAGCTGCCCTATTGGGGTCTTTCTGCAGTTATTTGGAAGGATATTTAAGAAGTTTATATTCTCTTCGAGTTGCGTTCATGCTCATATTCCTATAACATTCTATTAAAACATGAATATTACATCTTTCATCCTAGAAACCATTATTAACTATTACTGCTATCTGTTTTAATAATTAATAGATTAAATTTCAAAACTAATTTGACAGGTTATATCGGTAGTAGTTTGTTTTTTAACACGCTTTTATTAGCTTCACCTGTATGTTTGCTTGCTTGCTTGTTTGTTTGTTTGTTTGTTTGTATGTAACCGACTCTTTGGACTCGATTTTGACCCACTTTAAACGGACAGATTTAATTGAAACTTTGTACACTTACGAAGAACCGGTAACAATACAATAATTTGATAAGTTTATATCATTATCCTGATCAGGATCGCCAGTCCTTTCCTCACGTATCCTTTGCGTGAAAGCAAAGGCTTAATATGTAGGTACATTCGGCGATTGTCAGTTAGCTCGGTGGTCGAGCGGGCTAAGGTAGTAGACGCGAAACGACAGACTCCTCGGGCGTGAGTTCAAATCCCACGGCTGAATAAAAAAATATTTTTTTTTTCAGAAATATCTGTTGGATCGTAATATGTTATAATATCAGCATCAATAAGCAATATAAATATAGTTAAAAAAAACTACAAAACACGCTTTCATAGCACATCAAACTAAAAAGTGAAAAATAAATATAGTTTAAAAAAACTAAAAAACACGCTTTTAAAGCACATCAAACTAAAAAGTGAAAAATAATTATTAATATAAACTGAAAACAATAATGAACGAAAAATACTAGTATTATTGTGAAAAAAGCGTGGGGCGCTTTGTGTCATATTTTTCGTATATCGAGCAACCCACGCTTTTTTCACAATAATACTAGTATTTTTCGTTCATTATTGTTTTCAGTTTATATTAATAATTATTTTTCACTTTTTAGTGTGATGTGCTTTAAAAGCGTGTTTTTTTAGTTTTTTTAAACTATATTCATTAACACGCTTTTATTAGCTTCACTTGTATGTTTGTTTGTAACCGACTCTTTGGACTCGATTTTGACCCACTTTAAACGGACAGATTTAATTGAAACTTTGTACACTTACGAAGAACCGGTAACAATACAATAATTTGATAAGTTTATATCATTATCCTGATCAGGATCGCCAGTCCTTTCCTCACGTATCCTCTGCGTGAGAGCAAGAGGCTTAATATTGTAAGTATATTCCGTGATTCTCAGTTCGGTCGTTGGCCGAGCGGGCAAGTCTTAGTCGACGCGAAACGACGGACTCCTCGGGCGTGAGTTCAAATCCCACGGCTGAAATAAAAAAATATATTTTTTTTCAGAAATATCTGTTGGATCGTAATATGTTATAATATCAGCATCAATAAGCAATATAAATATAGTTTAACAAAAACTACAAAACACGCTTTCATAGCACATCAAACTAAAAAGTGAAAAATAAATATAGTTTAAAAAAACTAAAAAACACGCTTTTAAAGCACATCAAACTAAAAAGTGAAAAATAATTATTAATATAAACTGAAAACAATAATGAACGAAAAATACTAGTATTATTGTGAAAAAAGCGTGGGTTGCTCGATATACGAAAAATATGGCACAAAGCGCCCCACGCTTTTTTTCACAATAATACTAGTATTTTTCGTTCATTATTGTTTTCAGTTTATAATAATAATTATTTTTCACTTTTTAGTTTGATGTGCTTTAAAAGCGTGTTTTTTAGTTTTTTTTAACTATATTTATTCTATTATAAATACCAATACCGCATACAGACTCCGAAAAATATTATTGAGTTGCTGTTTGTCAACAAACGTCGTAGTGGGTAGATGTACATCGCTGACACGAGGATAAAATAAATAGTAACAACTATTGGCAATATCACGGTGGACGCGAAAAATCAGCACGTGTGGATTTGTGTTGACAAAGCCATGCATTTTAAGGAACATATCAAGGGTACAGGAATAAAACGAAGAATGTCAAAGAAACAATATTCAGAGAATTCAGCTTTTTAATGTTCATTTCGAAATAAAAACATTCAAAACGCTTTAAAAGCAACAATTCTTCGTAGAGTTTGAAAAAGCATTCGCCAACAGAAATAAAGAAAAATAGTCCAAAAATAAATATAGTTTAAGAAAACTAAAAACACACTTTTAAAGCACATCAACCTAAAAAGTGAAAAATAATTATTAATATAAACTGAAAACAATAATGAACGAAAAATACTAGTATTATTGTGAAAAAAGCGTCGGTTGCTCGATATACGAAAAATATGGCACAAAGCGCTCCACGCTTTTTTTCACAATAATACTAGTATTTTTCGTTCATTATTGTTTTCAGTTTATATTAATAATTATTTTTCACTTTTTAGTTTGATGTGGTTTAAAAGCGTGTTTTTTAGTTTTTTTAAACTATATTTATTAATGTTTTGTCTTGGCCTACTAACGAAAACTATTAATTACTTCCTCACCCCTCAAAGTGAGGAAGTTATGTATGCGTGAAAAAAAAATTTGAAAATTTTTATTGCATTTCTGGACGAATCTCGACAATTATCACGATACACAAAATTTCAGGTGTCTGTGTATCTGTTCGCGATAGCTGCTAAAGTTTTTGAGATAAAGCTTTCAAATTTGGTACATATATTCTAGAGGTCAAGGAAGAGATTGAATTCGTTGAGCAAAAAAAAAATATTAGTGACATTCCACCAAGTGACTTTTTTTGAAACGTCAAAATGTGACTTTTTTTGAAACGTCAAAAAATGTGACTTTTTTGAAACGTCAAAGTGACTTTTGAAATGTCAAAATGTGACTTTTTTTGAAACATTAAAAATTACTTTTATTATAAACTCCACCACACGTCGAGTTTTACTACGGTGAGAAAGTTCTAATCACCAAGTAATTGACAGCGATTTTTTATATATGGTATAAATGGCACAGATAACTCTATACAAAATGACAGTTGTTACCATTTTAGCCTGTCAAATTAGTAATTTTTTCATTTAGTTGCTGCTTTAATTAGAGTTTAATTCAATAACTGTTAAAATTGTCCAGTTCCATAGTACAAATACAAAATCTCGATAGAGTTTCACCAAACCTGCCCATGTTCTGCTTTCTACATGAAATTATTTTTTTTAAAGAAATGCATCTAAATTTTTAATGCAAAATAATTATTGAGAATAGAAAACGCAATAGGCAAATACATATTTTATTGATGACACGGAATACTGATGTTCTGCGGTATTTTTCATATTTCCAAAATATAAGCTTTTAAATTTTTTTTAAGCAAAATCTATTTACTGTACCAAAAAATGTAAAAAATGTTGCAATTTTTTTCTGTAACAAAAGTTATATGAATTAGATGTTTTTTTTTTTTTAGAAATTTGGGACAGCGATGATATACAGTGTGTCCGTACTGTATGGAATAAATTCATTTTTTCTTAAACCAAAAATATTTAGAAAACGTCCTCGAACACGTCGATTTTTAATTTCTATTGCGCACCTTATCCTATATTATTATTATTTTTTTTTTTGTAATGACGGCATCACTATTTTCGTTAACGATATTTTTTGAAATTAAACACCCTGTATTTCTCCAGTTTTGGAATCTGCTTCAATAGCTGATTCCAAATATGTATCACACTTAGGATCTAAAATTGATAAGTTGGAAGATAAAAACCATATAAAAAAAAACAAGTAAAAAAAGTAGAATAAACACGTTTTTTACTCATTTTTTAAGTGTTGTTTGTTTTTTTGTTTTATCATCATCATCTTTGACAGTGAATCACTTAATAAAACTTTACCCTAGTAGTGGTTTCTCAATAATTGTTGTCGATTTATTTTAATTTATAACATGAGTGTATCTGTAAAGCAGAAAATTGAAATTCTTACGATGATTGGGTATGATTGATAGGATGCGAACTCAACACAAGGTATGTAATTTATTTAATACTGAATATCCAGAACGACCCATAACTCAATCGACAGTGAGTAAAATTGAAAAAAAATTAAGAGAGACTGGTACAGTGGAAGATTTACCCAAGACAGGTCGCCTAGATGTTGACGAGAATACAACATTAAATATTTTACTGGCTGTTGAAGAAAATCCACTGCCAGCGTTCACCAGGTTAGTCGCGATTATGTTACTAAACCGTCAATACATACAGTATTAAAATTTGAAAAATGGCACCCTTTTAAGATTCAGCACGTGCTAAAACTAAGTGATGATGATCCAGATCGGAAGATACAATTTTTTGAAACAATGATGAATCTGTGCAATGGTGATCCTCTTCTCATAAAAAAATATTATTTTCTCCGATGAATGTTATTTTCTCCGATGAATGCAGTTTCAAATTAAATGGTTGAGTGAATCGTCAGATTTGTAGATACTGGGCAAGGGACAACCCTCGATGGATGCGGGAGCAGCACACACAGTATCCACAAAAGGTACATGTATGGGCGGGAATTGTAAGAAATAGAATCGTTGGACCCTATCTCTTCGATGGAACTGTGAACGGACTGACATATCTCCAATTTTTAATGGGCCATCTCATCCCAACGTTATTAAATTTATTCCTCAGTAGAATTAATCCTGGAAATATTGTTGAAAGCCTGTGATATCAACAGGATGGTGCGCTTTCCCATTATGCAGCAGACGTTCGAGAGTATCTTGACCAAATATTTCTGAAAAGGTGGATAGGTTGACTTGGACCCATCGAATGGCCACCAAGGTCATCGGATCTTAATCCATTAGATTATTTTCTGTGAGGCATCTAAAAACTTAGGTTATAACTCCAAACCAGAAAACATTGTTAAATTAAAAGAGAGGATTAGAACAGAAGTAAACAACATTTCTCAGGAAACTATAAACAAGGTTCACCAACACTTTATTGATAGTTTAGGGTACTGTTAGCTACAACAAGGAGTACAGTTCGAACATTTACTATAAATTGTTTTTATTATTCAGTAACCGTTGTTCTAGTGACTATTATTTGTTCAAACAAAATGTGAAAAATTAGTAAATTCTTATATTCAAAATGGCCGTATCTTTCAACTTATCAATTTTAGACCCTAAGTGCGATACATTTTTGGAATCACCTATTGATTCAGAATCCAAAAATGGAGAAGTATACAGAGTGTTCTATTTAAAAAATATATCGATGACGCCATAACGGAAACGGTGATGACGTCATAACAAAAAATAATAAGGTGCTCAATTGAAATTAAAAATTGACGTATCCGAGAATTATTTCTAAATATTTTTGGTTTAAAAAATAATGAATTTATTCCTTACTTGACGAACACACTGTGTAACAAAAAGGCAACTTTTAGATAAAATAAATAACCGTAATTTAAAAATCTATTTACGTTGGTCAATGGTCAATGAATTTTGCTTACATCACAAAAACTGCATCAAGATTAACCATCTCATTCCACAAATATAGAAATTCAAATACGGTCAATAACTTGGCAATATCCTATTCAGTTGTGCCCCAGTTTAGATAGTTTTCAGTTACATGGTTTAATCTATCTGAACATTCATTCGTTGTAGTATTTGGCCACCATTATCGCCAGATTCGTAGATCTTGTTTAAATTTTTTAATGCATAAATCTTTGGATTGATTAAAACCTGAATCGACATTTTTTAGTGGAGAGTAACAAAAATTGGAACTGTGCTCAAAGGTCAATTTTTTAAATTTTGTGTATATTGTATTTTGGCAAGTGTATAAAATTAAACATTTTATGATGTCTTGACAACAGTGGCGGCTGGTGCTGTAGAAATCTGGGGGTTGCAATTTTTAGTGGTACCAGTTATTATAATAAGTTATGTTACATAGATTAAAAGTTACCAACTATGAATGTTTTCTACAAAAAACATATATTTTTGCACATGATTATTGACATTAAACTTTTTTCAATTCTTTTTTTGCAAAAGTTCTTCATTCAGTACGTATAGTCATTCCTTAAAATATTACTTGGATTCCATGCTCCAATATTGAGATATGGCAACAACACGTATAATGTACGACATCGATATAAGAGAGGGCCCGAAATAGAATCCTGTGGAATACCTTGGGTTACTTTCTTAGGTTCACTTTTTGAATCATTAATTTTAACAATTTGATCCCGATTACTTATATATGATTTTATGAAGTATAGTCGTGTCTCCTGATTCCATATCTGTAAAGTTTTTCTAAAAGCAATTTATGATCCACGCAATCAAATTATTAATTACATTACCGTTCCGAGAGTATATCACTTTTTGGCACAATAACCTTATTTCAAATCATATGAACATCTGTGCCTTGGGTTACGTAAAAAGTTGCCACGTTTTTGGCTTTCAAGAATTTTCAAATAATGTGACGATTGAGTGGACGGTAATGCGAAAAAAATCTTAAATTTGTCAATTGTATATGCTCGGTGGTGGAGTAGTTGTCTGGAACAAGCGATGGTAAGTGTGACTAGATGATCTCTCCATATTGTCCTGTGGATTCGAATCCCACCACTGGCACTGGTAATGTCGGTGGGAATGGTTGTGTGTACGTTTTTTCATAAGTGTAACCCTCGCTCGCAGGCTCGGCTTTGGATTCGGGGGTTGACTAATTTATGTGGTGTTTGTTATAAAAATATAACACAAAATACAGTCGAACTATCCTAACTCAAACCTCCCAAATCCTTCCGAGACTGTCAAGTTAGAGAAAATTTGAGTGAAAGAAAATACTTCTAAAATATATTCGAGTTACAGAGAATTTAGAGAGAAATATAGAAGTTCGAGTATCGACTGTAAATATATGAGCCTAATAAATAAACCGACTTACGAGAAAATAAAAAAATAACGCTAAAATATAAACTGAAAATAATAATGAACGAAAAATACTAGTATTATTGTGAAAAAAGCGTCGGTTGCTCGATATACGAAAAATATGGCACAAAGCGCTCCACGCTTTTTTTCACAATAATACTAGTATTTTTCGTTCATTATTGTTTTCAGTTTATATTAATAATTATTTTTCACTTTTTAGTTTGATGTGGTTTAAAAGCGTGTTTTTTAGTTTTTTTTAAACTATATTTATTAATGTTTTGTCTTGGCCTACTAACGAAAACTATTAATTACTTCCTCACCCCTCAAAGTGAGGAAGTTATGTATGCGTGAAAAAAAATTTGAAAATTTTTATTGCATTTCTGGACGAATCTCGACAATTATCACGATACACAAAATTTCAGGTGTCTGTGTATCTGTTCGCGATAGCTGCTAAAGTTTTTGAGATAAAGCTTTCAAATTTGGTACATATATTCTAGAGGTCAAGGAAGAGATTGAATTCGTTGAGCAAAAAAAAAATATTAGTGACATTCCACCAAGTGACTTTTTTTGAAACGTCAAAATGTGACTTTTTTTGAAACGTCAAAAAATGTGACTTTTTTGAAACGTCAAAGTGACTTTTGAAATGTCAAAATGTGACTTTTTTGAAACATTAAAAATTACTTTTATTATAAACTCCACCACACGTCGAGTTTTACTACGGTGAGAAAGTTCTAATCACCAAGTAATTGACAGCGATTTTTTATATATGGTATAAATGGCACAGATAACTCTATACAAAATGACAGTTGTTACCATTTTAGCCTGTCAAATTAGTAATTTTTTCATTTAGTTGCTGCTTTAATTAGAGTTTAATTCAATAACTGTTAAAATTGTCCAGTTCCATAGTACAAATACAAAATCTCGATAGAGTTTCACCAAACCTGCCCATGTTCTGCTTTCTACATGAAATTATTTTTTTTAAAGAAATGCATCTAAATTTTTAATGCAAAATAATTATTGAGAATAGAAAACGCAATAGGCAAATACATATTTTATTGATGACACGGAATACTGATGTTCTGCGGTATTTTTCATATTTCCAAAATATAAGCTTTTAAATTTTTTTAAGCAAAATCTATTTACTGTACCAAAAAATGTAAAAAATGTTGCAATTTTTTTCTGTAACAAAAGTTATATGAATTAGATGTTTTTTTTTTTTAGAAATTTGGGACAGCGATGATATACAGTGTGTCCGTACTGTATGGAATAAATTCATTTTTTCTTAAACCAAAAATATTTAGAAAACGTCCTCGAACACGTCGATTTTTAATTTCTATTGCGCACCTTATCCTTTATTATTATTATTTTTTTTTTTTTGTAATGACGGCATCACTATTTTCGTTAACGATATTTTTGAAATTAAACACCCTGTATTTCTCCAGTTTTGGAATCTGCTTCAATAGCTGATTCCAAATATGTATCACACTTAGGATCTAAAATTGATAAGTTGGAAGATAAAAACCATATAAAAAAAAACAAGTAAAAAAAGTAGAATAAACACGTTTTTTACTCATTTTTTAAGTGTTGTTTGTTTTTTTGTTTTATCATCATCATCTTTGACAGTGAATCACTTAATAAAACTTTACCCTAGTAGTGGTTTCTCAATAATTGTTGTCGATTTATTTTAATTTATAACATGAGTGTATCTGTAAAGCAGAAAATTGAAATTCTTACGATGATTGGGTATGATTGATAGGATGCGAACTCAACACAAGGTATGTAATTTATTTAATACTGAATATCCAGAACGACCCATAACTCAATCGACAGTGAGTAAAATTGAAAAAAAATTAAGAGAGACTGGTACAGTGGAAGATTTACCCAAGACAGGTCGCCTAGATGTTGACGAGAATACAACATTAAATATTTTACTGGCTGTTGAAGAAAATCCACTGCCAGCGTTCACCAGGTTAGTCGCGATTATGTTACTAAACCGTCAATACATACAGTATTAAAATTTGAAAAATGGCACCCTTTTAAGATTCAGCACGTGCTAAAACTAAGTGATGATGATCCAGATCGGAAGATACAATTTTTTGAAACAATGATGAATCTGTGCAATGGTGATCCTCTTCTCATAAAAAAATATTATTTTCTCCGATGAATGTTATTTTCTCCGATGAATGCAGTTTCAAATTAAATGGTTGAGTGAATCGTCAGATTTGTAGATACTGGGCAAGGGACAACCCTCGATGGATGCGGGAGCAGCACACACAGTATCCACAAAAGGTACATGTATGGGCGGGAATTGTAAGAAATAGAATCGTTGGACCCTATCTCTTCGATGGAACTGTGAACGGACTGACATATCTCCAATTTTTAATGGGCCATCTCATCCCAACGTTATTAAATTTATTCCTCAGTAGAATTAATCCTGGAAATATTGTTGAAAGCCTGTGATATCAACAGGATGGTGCGCTTTCCCATTATGCAGCAGACGTTCGAGAGTATCTTGACCAAATATTTCTGAAAAGGTGGATAGGTTGACTTGGACCCATCGAATGGCCACCAAGGTCATCGGATCTTAATCCATTAGATTATTTTCTGTGAGGCATCTAAAAACTTAGGTTATAACTCCAAACCAGAAAACATTGTTAAATTAAAAGAGAGGATTAGAACAGAAGTAAACAACATTTCTCAGGAAACTATAAACAAGGTTCACCAACACTTTATTGATAGTTTAGGGTACTGTTAGCTACAACAAGGAGTACAGTTCGAACATTTACTATAAATTGTTTTTATTATTCAGTAACCGTTGTTCTAGTGACTATTATTTGTTCAAACAAAATGTGAAAAATTAGTAAATTCTTATATTCAAAATGGCCGTATCTTTCAACTTATCAATTTTAGACCCTAAGTGCGATACATTTTTGGAATCACCTATTGATTCAGAATCCAAAAATGGAGAAGTATACAGAGTGTTCTATTTAAAAAATATATCGATGACGCCATAACGGAAACGGTGATGACGTCATAACAAAAAATAATAAGGTGCTCAATTGAAATTAAAAATTGACGTATCCGAGAATTATTTCTAAATATTTTTGGTTTAAAAAATAATGAATTTATTCCTTACTTGACGAACACACTGTGTAACAAAAAGGCAACTTTTAGATAAAATAAATAACCGTAATTTAAAAATCTATTTACGTTGGTCAATGGTCAATGAATTTTGCTTACATCACAAAAACTGCATCAAGATTAACCATCTCATTCCACAAATATAGAAATTCAAATACGGTCAATAACTTGGCAATATCCTATTCAGTTGTGCCCCAGTTTAGATAGTTTTCAGTTACATGGTTTAATCTATCTGAACATTCATTCGTTGTAGTATTTGGCCACCATTATCGCCAGATTCGTAGATCTTGTTTAAATTTTTTAATGCATAAATCTTTGGATTGATTAAAACCTGAATCGACATTTTTTAGTGGAGAGTAACAAAAATTGGAACTGTGCTCAAAGGTCAATTTTTTAAATTTTGTGTATATTGTATTTTGGCAAGTGTATAAAATTAAACATTTTATGATGTCTTGACAACAGTGGCGGCTGGTGCTGTAGAAATCTGGGGGTTGCAATTTTTAGTGGTACCAGTTATTATAATAAGTTATGTTACATAGATTAAAAGTTACCAACTATGAATGTTTTCTACAAAAAACATATATTTTTGCACATGATTATTGACATTAAACTTTTTTTCAATTCTTTTTTTGCAAAAGTTCTTCATTCAGTACGTATAGTCATTCCTTAAAATATTACTTGGATTCCATGCTCCAATATTGAGATATGGCAACAACACGTATAATGTACGACATCGATATAAGAGAGGGCCCGAAATAGAATCCTGTGGAATACCTTGGGTTACTTTCTTAGGTTCACTTTTTGAATCATTAATTTTAACAATTTGATCCCGATTACTTATATATGATTTTATGAAGTATAGTCGTGTCTCCTGATTCCATATCTGTAAAGTTTTTCTAAAAGCAATTTATGATCCACGCAATCAAATTATTAATTACATTACCGTTCCGAGAGTATATCACTTTTTGGCACAATAACCTTATTTCAAATCATATGAACATCTGTGCCTTGGGTTACGTAAAAAGTTGCCACGTTTTTGGCTTTCAAGAATTTTCAAATAATGTGACGATTGAGTGGACGGTAATGCGAAAAAAATCTTAAATTTGTCAATTGTATATGCTCGGTGGTGGAGTAGTTGTCTGGAACAAGCGATGGTAAGTGTGACTAGATGATCTCTCCATATTGTCCTGTGGATTCGAATCCCACCACTGGCACTGGTAATGTCGGTGGGAATGGTTGTGTGTACGTTTTTTCATAAGTGTAACCCTCGCTCGCAGGCTCGGCTTTGGATTCGGGGGTTGACTAATTTATGTGGTGTTTGTTATAAAAATATAACACAAAATACAGTCGAACTATCCTAACTCAAACCTCCCAAATCCTTCCGAGACTGTCAAGTTAGAGAAAATTTGAGTGAAAGAAAATACTTCTAAAATATATTCGAGTTACAGAGAATTTAGAGAGAAATATAGAAGTTCGAGTATCGACTGTAAATATATGAGCCTAATAAATAAACCGACTTACGAGAAAATAAAAAAATAACGCTAAAATATAAACTGAAAATAATAATGAACGAAAAATACTAGTATTATTGTGAAAAAAGCGTCGGTTGCTCGATATACGAAAAATATGGCACAAAGCGCTCCACGCTTTTTTTCACAATAATACTAGTATTTTTCGTTCATTATTGTTTTCAGTTTATATTAATAATTATTTTTCACTTTTTAGTTTGATGTGGTTTAAAAGCGTGTTTTTTAGTTTTTTTAAACTATATTTATTAATGTTTTGTCTTGGCCTACTAACGAAAACTATTAATTACTTCCTCACCCCTCAAAGTGAGGAAGTTATGTATGCGTGAAAAAAAAATTTGAAAATTTTTATTGCATTTCTGGACGAATCTCGACAATTATCACGATACACAAAATTTCAGGTGTCTGTGTATCTGTTCGCGATAGCTGCTAAAGTTTTTGAGATAAAGCTTTCAAATTTGGTACATATATTCTAGAGGTCAAGGAAGAGATTGAATTCGTTGAGCAAAAAAAAAATATTAGTGACATTCCACCAAGTGACTTTTTTTGAAACGTCAAAATGTGACTTTTTTTTGAAACGTCAAAAAATGTGACTTTTTTTGAAACGTCAAAGTGACTTTTGAAATGTCAAAATGTGACTTTTTTGAAACATTAAAAATTACTTTTATTATAAACTCCACCACACGTCGAGTTTTACTACGGTGAGAAAGTTCTAATCACCAAGTAATTGACAGCGATTTTTTATATATGGTATAAATGGCACAGATAACTCTATACAAAATGACAGTTGTTACCATTTTAGCCTGTCAAATTAGTAATTTTTTTCATTTAGTTGCTGCTTTAATTAGAGTTTAATTCAATAACTGTTAAAATTGTCCAGTTCCATAGTACAAATACAAAATCTCGATAGAGTTTCACCAAACCTGCCCATGTTCTGCTTTCTACATGAAATTATTTTTTTAAAGAAATGCATCTAAATTTTTAATGCAAAATAATTATTGAGAATAGAAAACGCAATAGGCAAATACATATTTTATTGATGACACGGAATACTGATGTTCTGCGGTATTTTTCATATTTCCAAAATATAAGCTTTTAAATTTTTTTAAGCAAAATCTATTTACTGTACCAAAAAATGTAAAAAATGTTGCAATTTTTTTCTGTAACAAAAGTTATATGAATTAGATGTTTTTTTTTTTTTAGAAATTTGGGACAGCGATGGATGATATACAGTGTGTCCGTACTGTATGGAATAAATTCATTTTTTTCTTAAACCAAAAATATTTAGAAAACGTCCTCGAACACGTCGATTTTTAATTTCTATTGCGCACCTTATCCTTTATTATTATTATTTTTTTTTTTTTGTAATGACGGCATCACTATTTTCGTTAACGATATTTTTGAAATTAAACACCCTGTATTTCTCCAGTTTTGGAATCTGCTTCAATAGCTGATTCCAAATATGTATCACACTTAGGATCTAAAATTGATAAGTTGGAAGATAAAAACCATATAAAAAAAAACAAGTAAAAAAAGTAGAATAAACACGTTTTTTACTCATTTTTTAAGTGTTGTTTGTTTTTTTGTTTTATCATCATCATCTTTGACAGTGAATCACTTAATAAAACTTTACCCTAGTAGTGGTTTCTCAATAATTGTTGTCGATTTATTTTAATTTATAACATGAGTGTATCTGTAAAGCAGAAAATTGAAATTCTTACGATGATTGGGTATGATTGATAGGATGCGAACTCAACACAAGGTATGTAATTTATTTAATACTGAATATCCAGAACGACCCATAACTCAATCGACAGTGAGTAAAATTGAAAAAAAATTAAGAGAGACTGGTACAGTGGAAGATTTACCCAAGACAGGTCGCCTAGATGTTGACGAGAATACAACATTAAATATTTTACTGGCTGTTGAAGAAAATCCACTGCCAGCGTTCACCAGGTTAGTCGCGATTATGTTACTAAACCGTCAATACATACAGTATTAAAATTTGAAAAATGGCACCCTTTTAAGATTCAGCACGTGCAAAAACTAAGTGATGATGATCCAGATCGGAAGATACAATTTTTTGAAACAATGATGAATCTGTGCAATGGTGATCCTCTTCTCATAAAAAAATATTATTTTCTCCGATGAATGTTATTTTCTCCGATGAATGCAGTTTCAAATTAAATGGTTGAGTGAATCGTCAGATTTGTAGATACTGGGCAAGGGACAACCCTCGATGGATGCGGGAGCAGCACACACAGTATCCACAAAAGGTACATGTATGGGCGGGAATTGTAAGAAATAGAATCGTTGGACCCTATCTCTTCGATGGAACTGTGAACGGACTGACATATCTCCAATTTTTAATGGGCCATCTCATCCCAACGTTATTAAATTTATTCCTCAGTAGAATTAATCCTGGAAATATTGTTGAAAGCCTGTGATATCAACAGGATGGTGCGCTTTCCCATTATGCAGCAGACGTTCGAGAGTATCTTGACCAAATATTTCTGAAAAGGTGGATAGGTTGACTTGGACCCATCGAATGGCCACCAAGGTCATCGGATCTTAATCCATTAGATTATTTTCTGTGAGGCATCTAAAAACTTAGGTTATAACTCCAAACCAGAAAACATTGTTAAATTAAAAGAGAGGATTAGAACAGAAGTAAACAACATTTCTCAGGAAACTATAAACAAGGTTCACCAACACTTTATTGATAGTTTAGGGTACTGTTAGCTACAACAAGGAGTACAGTTCGAACATTTACTATAAATTGTTTTTATTATTCAGTAACCGTTGTTCTAGTGACTATTATTTGTTCAAACAAAATGTGAAAAATTAGTAAATTCTTATATTCAAAATGGCCGTATCTTTCAACTTATCAATTTTAGACCCTAAGTGCGATACATTTTTGGAATCACCTATTGATTCAGAATCCAAAAATGGAGAAGTATACAGAGTGTTCTATTTAAAAAATATATCGATGACGCCATAACGGAAACGGTGATGACGTCATAACAAAAAATAATAAGGTGCTCAATTGAAATTAAAAATTGACGTATCCGAGAATTATTTCTAAATATTTTTGGTTTAAAAAATAATGAATTTATTCCTTACTTGACGAACACACTGTGTAACAAAAAGGCAACTTTTAGATAAAATAAATAACCGTAATTTAAAAATCTATTTACGTTGGTCAATGGTCAATGAATTTTGCTTACATCACAAAAACTGCATCAAGATTAACCATCTCATTCCACAAATATAGAAATTCAAATACGGTCAATAACTTGGCAATATCCTATTCAGTTGTGCCCCAGTTTAGATAGTTTTCAGTTACATGGTTTAATCTATCTGAACATTCATTCGTTGTAGTATTTGGCCACCATTATCGCCAGATTCGTAGATCTTGTTTAAATTTTTTAATGCATAAATCTTTGGATTGATTAAAACCTGAATCGACATTTTTTAGTGGAGAGTAACAAAAATTGGAACTGTGCTCAAAGGTCAATTTTTTAAATTTTGTGTATATTGTATTTTGGCAAGTGTATAAAATTAAACATTTTATGATGTCTTGACAACAGTGGCGGCTGGTGCTGTAGAAATCTGGGGGTTGCAATTTTTAGTGGTACCAATTATTATAATAAGTTATGTTACATAGATTAAAAGTTACCAACTATGAATGTTTTCTACAAAAAACATATATTTTTGCACATGATTATTGACATTAAACTTTTTTCAATTCTTTTTTTGCAAAAGTTCTTCATTCAGTACGTATAGTCATTCCTTAAAATATTACTTGGATTCCATGCTCCAATATTGAGATATGGCAACAACACGTATAATGTACGACATCGATATAAGAGAGGGCCCGAAATAGAATCCTGTGGAATACCTTGGGTTACTTTCTTAGGTTCACTTTTTGAATCATTAATTTTAACAATTTGATCCCGATTACTTATATATGATTTTATGAAGTATAGTCGTGTCTCCTGATTCCATATCTGTAAAGTTTTTCTAAAAGCAATTTATGATCCACGCAATCAAATTATTAATTACATTACCGTTCCGAGAGTATATCACTTTTTGGCACAATAACCTTATTTCAAATCATATGAACATCTGTGCCTTGGGTTACGTAAAAAGTTGCCACGTTTTTGGCTTTCAAGAATTTTCAAATAATGTGACGATTGAGTGGACGGTAATGCGAAAAAAAATCTTAAATTTGTCAATTGTATATGCTCGGTGGTGGAGTAGTTGTCTGGAACAAGCGATGGTAAGTGTGACTAGATGATCTCTCCATATTGTCCTGTGGATTCGAATCCCACCACTGGCACTGGTAATGTCGGTGGGAATGGTTGTGTGTACGTTTTTTCATAAGTGTAACCCTCGCTCGCAGGCTCGGCTTTGGATTCGGGGGTTAACTAATTTATGTGGTGTTTGTTATAAAAATATAACACAAAATACAGTCGAACTATCCTAACTCAAACCTCCCAAATCCTTCCGAGACTGTCAAGTTAGAGAAAATTTGAGTGAAAGAAAATACTTCTAAAATATATTCGAGTTACAGAGAATTTAGAGAGAAATATAGAAATTCGAGTATCGACTGTAAATATATGAGCCTAATAAATAAACCGACTTACGAGAAAATAAAAAAATAACGCTAAAATAAGACAAAAATAGCATAATTAATATAACATAACGTTGAATTAAAAAAAATGAATAATGAATAATGATTTCATCAAAAACAATAATTTTAAATGTTTTGTAAAAACAGGAATTGCATCACAAATTAGCATTTTCTTATTGAAAATTAAAATCGAGACCAATGCACAATAAACACGATTTGTTCAGTGGGACAACTGCCATGTCCTGCCCCTAGGGTGCCATATGATGGCAAGTAAATTCCGGGAGACATAAGTCATGCTTGGAAAATTGGAGAAAACCGCTTTTTTAATACACTTTAGTTTCAATACAATAATCAATGTTAGACTGAAAATATAAGATAACTGAATTTAAATATAAAAACAATGAAAACATTTTCCTTTTTAATTTAAAAACATACTTTTTTATTTCCACGAGTTGATTTTAATTTTCTTTACAAGAATATTTGAAGTTCTTACGTATTTGAATTTCCTATTTAACGTAAATATTCATTATTTAATTACACTAAATACACGTTGTAAACTGTATTTGATACATGTATAGAAATTACGAATGGCGCAATTTTCAAAACAGACTGAAAGTCGCAAGAGCAAATGACAAAAGACAGAGGCGATTGGTAAATGTTGGGCGGCGTTATAATTTGTAATGCATGTGGTCCTGTTTTATCACAATTTCCTGGAGATTTTGACTTAATTCGGGGAGCAGGGAGAAGTGGTTTTAAAAATGGACGGATCGGGGAGAATCCCGGAATTCCGGGAGTAGTGGCAACCTTACTTGGGCGGTTCTTATTATTAAAATAAACATATAACATCCGATATTATAATTATAACAATAAAATAGGTAAGACTCCATCATTTAAAATTTATTTATTCACGTTTCTAACTTCTGATAAAAATTGTAGTTTTATTTTCACTGCGTATATAAATTAATGAGTTTTAAAATTTAATTTGTATCACCGTAAGTGTAATTTTTTTTTTCGATAACATAATCTATGTATTTTAATTTCTAAGTATTCCAGTCACGTAAAAAGAACGTGTATTCATAGAGATTAAACCGAAAATTAATAAACCTGAAGACAGTTAAATAAATTATTGCAATCTAGTAAAGCATGAAAATATGTTTTTCTCTTTGTAGGTGGTATTTACAAACGATCGTTCTTGAAAAATATTAATATGAAAATATTTTGTTTTCCTGTACACACAATGTTATTGGTCAGAATTAAAAAATAAAGAACTTCCAAATGAATAAAAGTTTTTCTCCTTCGTGAAAAATATTTTGTCATTCATGATGAGAATTATTTTCATATTTCGACAACAAAAGCACTTTCTACGCCTCTACGGTCATGGGGCAACTTTCCAAGTTCGGCCGCCATGATGATTACTGTACAGTTTCGGAGTTTATTATCTCTATCTATCGTGTATTGGATAGCTCTTCCCCTTCTTTTCCCCAGTTACTGCGCCTGCCTGAAATTTCCTACGATCATCAAATCGCGATTCCTCGGTTATCAGTCTGTATTCGTGACCCGTTTGGAGCGGGTCGGTGCTGCAGTTCGTGAGCCCAAAGTGTTCTTTTTTTTTTAATTTAATTTGTTTGGAAGTGTCTATTGAGTAGTTGAAAATTGTGTGATTTAGTTGCAGCAGTCAAGGAAAGCATATTATTTTGTTCGGCAGGAAAATATCAAGAATCCTGTGAAACGTAACGCTGGCATACCAAGCTGCTGGCCAGCTCGATCACCCGCTTCAATTTTTTAGACACTAGACAAATCTAAATAGTTACTGTGAAAAAATAGTTGTGCTTTAGTGGTAGTGTGTGGGTCTGGTGCTTGTAGTGTTGTTTTTTGTTTTTGAAAATCGTCCCGCTTGACAGCTGACAGTCCAGAGGTGCTGAATAGTCGCCCGTGTATTTGAAAAGTAACTGTAAGTGTCTAGTCTCTTTAACAATAAATTATTTCGTAACTATAAAAATGACTGCTGCGCACGATTGTTAATTCAATTGTTCGAGATAAGGTAATGTTGTGGTATTTTATTGTTTTTATATCGCTGCTTCCATTGTTCTGGACTTGAGTAATAATGACCCTGTGTCGATGACGTACTGTTCAAGCTGCACCATACAATGGTAACGTATAGTATGTTGGCGTCAACTTTGGTTCAGCGGAAATACCATTATCGCTGCTAGTTAGTCACGCTTCTTGGTAAAATCTGGGCCGTATTGTCCCCGTTTCAACGCCCTTGAGAGATACAAAGTTGAACCGTGAAGTTAGTTTTTTTGTTATCGCTAATTTTTTAATACCTCGAATTTTACAATAGTCACTTTCGAACTAATTTAAATGTTAATCTTGGAATAAATGCAATAATGAAACGTATTGTAAAATACGATAAATAGGTAATGGTCATATTGCTTCCAGTTTATTCAGTTAAATAAAGAATTTGCCTAATATGAAATTGCGACGTTAAATCCTTTTTATTACGTTTTAAAAAAAGTACAATTGATATTAACTTTTGACAAGAATATTCATATTTTATGAATGTTTATACTGTATTTAAGTAGGCGATTTTTTTGTAGTATTAATAAATATGTGATATCACAATGGTAATATAAAATATCAATTAATACTGCTGCTTTTAAATGGAGATATGTACCTTGAAATGGGATATTACACGTGTATTTATTTTCAATTTTATAACAGTAAACCTTGAACGACACCGCCTCTTAATCCTTAAATTCGTCAATTTTATGCTTATAAACGGATAATTCAGTTTTAAACCTCAATAAAAATATCTTGGATACCTATAAGCTTTTTGTCGAATTGATAGTGGGTAATTGATAAAACTTTTTCATATTTGCCAAATTTCTTGTTTATTTTGATAATATTGCTTTATTCAACATGTTAGTTTTTAAAATAACTGTATTATTTCTAGAGGCAATGTGTAAATTCTATGTACGTATAAACAAAGATAGGAAATTTAATAATAACACGACTTGTTAAATTATTATCTTGCAAAGACCTAGGTAGGTAGGTTGTACGTTCATACGAGAATACCTACCTACACGTACCTATTTTATTTAATTCGTTACGTAACTTGAACATATTTTAATAACATAAGTGTTCTAAATAAGGCGGTAGAAGAAATTCTTTAACAGTAGGATTATTATTTAAACATTTTTGATTTTAGTGGTTTTTTTTTTTGAGATAATTAAAACGTGAAAAAGTTTGACGTCAAAGAAGTTATTGACATAATTCATAAAAACGTTATCTCAAAAGTAACTGGCGCACATTCTCCTCCTACGCTGTCGTAAAAATAAATATAAAAGCAATTTTGAAATCGGTACAAGTACAATTGAGGAGCGATCATACAAAACGTAATAAATCCACTTAGAACAATTTCGAGTAAATTGAAAAAAATGTTTACCGGAAATGTCTTTAAGAATATAAACACTCCAATTGGTAATAACAAGTACAATAGATAGAAACAACACAGCCACACAAAAAGATTGTTTTTTGATCTGTGGGTCTGACCATGTTTACCATATGTTTTTGGGATCGCTAAATCCGAATACGATGTCTATTTTAACCCCATCACATCAGGATTTTTCCATAACCTCAGAAAACGCATAATTGAAGCTATTAAGTGCATATAACTCCAACAATGAAGTTGTAATCTGAAAACCCAAGCTCTTAAGCCCCATAACCCACTTAACCAAAAATCTATCAACTCCAATAACCACGTATGTCAGACATTTAACTTGATATGTACGCGTATCTGTCGGGTCTCCAAAAATGCTCTAATTCTATGCATATTCATTCATGAGTCTTTGTATATCAATGAAAAATATCAGTGATAAATCTACGTATTTTGGTACGTGATTCTAGAAAATATTTTCTTTCAAAGAATTCAAAGCTCGGGTTCTATTCAGAGCGATTATATCTTGAGTGCGTCTGCACCTCCACGTGGTGACGGTGGGCAACCTACCCGCGGTGTACATAGGGTAACACCAATGCCGACAGTACAATGATTTGAAAAACTAACATTAGTTGAATAAACGTAAAAAATATAGACTTTTAGGGTGAAGGTGTTTTTAGGACACAACAGTATGTTTCAGGTGCTTGAGACAAAATAAAATTTGTGCGAGAAAAGGTGCAGTGACCACAGTTATGCGGTTATTAAAATAACGTACATATCAAGTTAAAAAATGTCTGACGAACGTGGTTATTGGAGTTGATAGGTTTTTGGTTAAGTGGGTTCCAAACAATCACATTCTCGCTTATGAAGAGCGAGGTTCATTGATTTTGATTACTATCAAAATAAATTGTGGATCTGGTTGGATTTTTATTACGTTGTGATTGAACCACTTACATTCGGGGTTAAATTTCAATGGGAACTATTGCGTTTTTAATGATTCTAATACTGCCGTTGGATTTATTTCATATGTAAAATAGATGCACTGTAAGTGGTATACCTAACTTTTGAAATAAGTTAAAAATGAAGTTATTGCATTTTGTATGATCGCTCGCTCCTCTATTATTTTCCATACTTTTCAGTACCTAGTTTCTATACTTATAATTTCATTGTGCATATAAAGTAAAAATCCCCAATGCGTAAACATTACTTGGTTGCGTCACATTTTACCAGTCGATTTCTCCAGCAAATTTACTCTTTATTCAGCAGGTTGCGTTACAAAATCGTTTCGACATTCGAATGGCGGCCTTAGCTTTGCTTCTTTTCAGTGTAATGTGCTCGTTTTCGTCGATTGCATGATGGCATTACTTTCGAGAAATTGTTGCAATTTTATGAAATACCAGTAAATCCATAAAATAGAAAGTTAGAAAGAAAGTGTTCTTATATTTTGGTTAATTTTTTACTTGAAACGTATTCATATCGAATAACATTAATGATTGTATAAAGGGTACAAGGAATAAAACAAGGAATGTCCATTTTTTATCAATTTGAGTTTAATACCGCCATATATAGTATTTTACGTGTATTTTCTTGTGGTAGGACACATGTACAGGTATAAAGCTGGAGATGTCCACAATATAATCTAATAAATAATAATAAAATCTTATTCATTCACCAGGTAATGGCGGGTGTTTATAGACAGTTCCTGTTTTATGCCGGAAGGTTGGGACGTGTGCAGTAATTTTCACGAAATTCAACCAGTTAGGTTTATTTTTGGACTATTTTTCTTTATTTCTGTTTGTGAATGGTTTTTCAAACTCTACGAAGAATAGTTGATTTTAAAGCTTTTTGAATGTTTTTATTTCGAAATGACCATTAAAAAGCTGAATTCTCTGAATGATGTTTCTTTGACATTCTTCGTTTTAATCCTGTACCCTTCATATGTTCCTTAAAATGCATGGTTACTATTTATTTTTATCCTCGTGTCAGTGATGTATATATCTACCCACTACGACGTTTGTTGACAAACAGCATCTCAATAATATTCTCAATTAGGAATTAGGGAATACAGTCCCTCTGGCCGATGCGCACGCATCCTGGATTTACGGGCTATTACGGAAATTATTCGGAGTCTATATGCGGTATTGGTATTTATAATATAAAAAGAAAGTAAATCCAAAAGTATTAGACAAAAATAAAAGTCGAGATTATGTCTAGAATGTGCATGCGCAATTTTGGGTAGTTTCTATATTATTTATTTATCCAAAAAAAATTATAATAACAAAATACCTGATGTATATTTTATTGTTATTTCAAAGTATTATTTTAGTTTTATAATAAAAAAAATATTCCTCAATAATATGCCACTTTGTTTGTTAATAAAATACACCAATAATCTGTAACTGATACTGATGATAAGAGATAATACAACATTCTAGAAAAAAATATTTGTAAGGAAGCCGAGAAGGAAGCATTATTATTATAAAAAATGTAGTCCAAATAAGCACTTTTATAATATTAAAATGCATTTTTTTTAGTATAAGCATCTATTATAAAAATGGAGAAAATTGAAAAAAAAAAATGTTGCCTGTCATATTTAATTAATACATTCCGATAAAATCTTGTAAAAATTATTGAGTAAAAGGTGAATTTGTTGCTGTCTACTACTAATCTCAACTATGACAACCTCTGGGATATCCACAATGCACAGAGAATCCACATACCGTCATGGTACACCCCCTTCCTTTGGTTTTGAAGATAAACGATGGAAATTTGGAACGTCCTATATACTTAAAAAACGTCACTTCTTGACACATATATGATTTTCCTTCCTTTAGTTTTGAAGATAAACGATAGAAATTTGGAACATCCTAAGTATATACTTAATAAACGTCACTTGACATATATATGATTTTTTCCACTAAGTTTTGTTTTTCAAATGGAAAACCCGGTATATTATTGCATTTTTTGAATTTTATATAATTTTCTGAAACTAATGATCCCACATAAGTGACATTTCAAACGTCAATATTAGTTTTAATTTAATTTTTTTCAAGGATTGTACCGGCAGTTGCATAAACAATATTTTTTAAATGGCCCCAAACAAAAAAATCCAGGGGAACCAAATCAGGTGACCTTGGTGGCCACCTGACTGGACCATTCATCGAAATGCCGTTTACTCCGAGTCTCTGTTGAGGGTAAAAAAGTTACTATTCTTGAATTACGTGGAGGAGCACCATCTTGTTGGAAATACATTCCCTGTGCTAAATCCAATTCATTTAAAATGTCCTCAATCTCATTTTTGCAGGAATCCCAGGTATCTGGCACCAGTCAAGGTTTCTTTAAATATTATTGGACCAATTATTGTACTACCGATTATTCCAAGCCAAACATTGAAACCGAATCGCTCTTGAAAATTAAACTCCCTTAATAAATTTTAATTTTCTTGTGACCAGTATCTCGTATTTTGTCAGTAAATAACCCCAAATTTGTGAGCCTAGACTCGTTCGAAAATAAAATCCTTCCCAAAAAATCATTGGCTGCACGTTATTCTGTAAAATCCAATTGCAATAGTCTATCTTACGTTGGTGATCATTCTCGTACAAGTGCTGGTGCAATTGGTATTTGAAAGATTTATAGTTGTATTTATGCAAAATTCGGCTTATGTTTGGTGACTGATTTCTAATTCAAACGGTATTTGCCTTAAAGAAATAGTCTTGAGAAGTGTTTGTTGTCTTTTTATCATAGAGTAATTTTCCTTTGCATTGTTATACAATTTGCTGGTCAAAATCGTTATCGTTACCTACATACAAATACCTATTGAAGATTTAATAGAAAAATAAAAACTTCTAAATATGTAAGTCCGCCATTTTCTGAATCGTCACTTTTCATGTTTTAGTGTTTGCCTTTAGTTGCTGTTTGGTTATTTTATTAACAGCATCCTTGATTGCGGAAAAACAACAACCTCGCGCGCTTTTACTGACGAAAACTCTCCACACCCCCCTTCACAGAAAAAGAAGTCGGATCTGGAGGACAATAGGGAACTTGCAAATTTTTTTTTTTACTTCATAAAAATGTTCTACAATACTAAAAAATAAGATATGCAAAATATGACGCCTTAATTCCCAATAATAAATTTGTTATAAATTATTAAAGTTTCGCGCGCGAGCGAACCGTTTCAAACAGGTTCAAAAGCGCGGGAGTAGTCGTGACATCACACCATACCACGACGGAGATCCCAGCACTCGACTGCTTGATTTCAGCCGTAAAAATACCAGCATCGCCATAAATTTTAAGTAGTGTATAGGTACTTAAAAATGGAAACAAAAACTTCTTATTTTAAATATTGCATTGTACCGTTGTGTAAAGAATACTACAGTAAAAGTGCCAGATAAAATATTTATAATGTTGCCAGAAGATAAGATTCGTCGATCAAAATGGCTAAAAGCGTGTAGAAGAAATGAAAAAGACAGTTCACAGAGCAGTAGGTCTCTACATGTGTGTGAAGATCATTTTAATGTAAGTACATTATTAAATACTATATGTCTATCTACTAGTTTTTCGCAGGCGGGCAATAAAATATTCCGAATTCCGAATTATTGAATTTTAATTAGGGTAGGATTAAAGAAAGAATGTGTATACAATGTTAGAAAATAAGATTAGTAGATAGAATGTAATTTAGTGATACTAAGTAAAGGTAATTTCCTGGTGCGAAAGTAAACAGCTGTTTATTATTATACTCTTCGCAAATACGATTACGAAGAGTATATTGCATTTGATCGGGACATTTCTAAAATCGTTAATATCGCTCGTAGAGAAAAAATCATTTCGTTCGTCATCGAATTCTGAACAACTTTCAAAATGTCCGTCTGTTCATCTGTCCGTCCGTCTGTCTGTCCGTCACGTTTCTTGTAAGCACGATAACTAAAGAAAAAAAGTCCGTTCGAATTGAAATTTGGGCTATAAGTTAGTGTTAGCTAGAGGAAGAAATCCATTGTTTTTGAAAAAAAATCAAATAGTAAATAAAAAAGTTATAGGACATTTTATTTAAAAATATGAATCTACAGAGGGTTGCAATTTTCAATGTGCTACTAAAATTGAAGTAATTTTCTAAAGACACCAAAATGCTGTAAAATATACTACCACAAATTTCGCCTACGCAGTCGGCATCATCGGGAGATGAAAAAAAAATTGAAAATTAAATATGTGATCAATATATTAGGTATTGTAAGAATGAAGTTTATGACAAACACAAGATTCTTTTCAAAAAACTGCGAAGAGTACCCTACAGAATGTGTAACAATTATATAAAAGTTCAATAACACTACTGTCTGCGAAGAATAAAATGTTTACCTCTAGTATATATAGTGTATTGCAAATACCTTTCCCTTGTCCTTTAATTTATTCTATTCAAATCTTACATTTATCTATTATGTGAATGATAACACGACACAATCACTTATTTCCCTTGCCCCAAAACATAGTACGAAAATACCTACGATAGGTAATTATACATTTGCGCAACATTTCCTTTGCAGCAAATGTCTTCTATAGAGACACTTTACACGTGTGTACAAAAAAAAAACACGAAAAATATAGAAGTGGCTGTTGTAAAGAATTACCCTAAATTCTTTCAAACATAAGACTAAGTCTGCTAAAAATGCTTAGTTGCGACTAAGCATTTTGTAGTTATTTCTTTTTATTGCGTGATCAAGTCATAACTATTTTATGTTTATAAATTATTACTAAAAGCTAAAAAAATACATACTTCTCTGCCTTGACCCCGCGGACCTCTCCAAGGGAAAAACTTTCACTATTTTGTATAAAAAGATGCCACCATAAACATATCCACTTTAGGCAAATTATCAGATTGGCCCTTTGAAAAACCTTGATCAGTCATTTTAAAATATCTGTACAACTACAATAAGCGGTACTATAAAACAGAATTATATATATCAGAACAGTCACTAACAAATCAACCACAGTCTTATAACACCGGTAAACATCTGATTGTATTGCTTCCCGGCGCGACGACTACCGAATAGGTATGGTGTGACGTCATAGTCAATAGTAGCTCGTTTCGGGCCACTTCAATTTTATCGCTGTTTATATCCTTTATACTGATCGCGTGGAATTAGAAAACTTATTTTTTTGTGAAGTACACGTTTTATTACAACGTTACGCTATGTTTTTTAGTATTATTTTTAAAATTATAGGCAAGTTCCCTATTACCTACGAGATAAATCAATCGATGGGGAGTGACCTTGCTAAGGTCAGTTACATCGTTACGTTGGTGGGGGCATTATTCTCCTTAGTTAAATGGTCGATGCTGATTGACATAAACGAGCAAATATTTTAAAAAATGCAAAGGGAATTTCTAAAAATATGTCAGTTTGTCTAGTGTTTAGGTTGTTTTTTATTTGTATAGGTCGAAATTCAGATTGGATATGTTTAATAGTTCAAATACTATAAATCTGTTACGAGTATATCAAAACGAATAAGCAGAATTCTTACATTTTAAGTAGTTCTCAAAACATTCAAAATCCGAGAGTACCTCCCTCGGATTTTGAAGAAGAGAAATATAGGCAGAAATCGAGAAAACTTTTTTCAAACATCTCACTTTCCAGTTAATTTCCGTACTAATAAGAGAGAACCAAACTATTGAAATTTATAATGAGGGGTAATCAATCTCAGCAATATGTATTTTCGAGGGTATTTTATTTGTAGAAAGTCATCTGGAATAATCTGAAAACTGCCTTCAGTTTTCAGTTCTCGAACTTTTAAACTTTTTAAATCAAGGGCGAAATATCAGCGTTCATGGCGATTAGATATTTGTAAATGTGTCCAGTAATTAATTGCCAAATACTTATTTCCCGCATTTATTGCACTTGATGTGTCATATTTACCCGCTTATTTACCATATATGCCATTTGCGCCGCATTTGCTAGCAGCCCTCGAAAAGTTCAGCTGTTTCAGTTTCAGAAATGTTGTTTACTCCTATACTTATATTTAGAGATTGTAGAAAACTCGAAGTTGATATATCGCACATACTAAAAAATAATGAAAGAAATGAAAATATGACAAAACTTCTGTCAATTATTATTTCCTATACTTTTACAAAAAGTTTCTTGCAAAATTTTTATTATTATTTCCATGTCATTCCTTATATTTGGATAGTACTCGGTTATACTTTTACCAAGAAAAATACCTAATTTGTTTTAAATTATTCTAACCTATGGGTATGTTCCAGTGTTGCAAAACAGTGAAAATCCGTCCCCCTCCAAATGACAACATTTAAATCACCAATTTGCACTAAAATTCACAAATAGTGGCGGCTCAGTGTATCCCAAAATTAATAATGGTACATCGATCTTAAAAAAATTATTCATGAATAGTGGTGGAAAGCGGACGTTAATGTAAATATGCAAAATCTATAAAAGAAACAATTTAATAAAAATAAACATACTTATTATATACTATATAATTAATTTTCTTAAACAGATGATATCATTTTCGTTAAAAATCTGCATTGTTGTGATTTTGGTTCCGCACCGAGGGGCCTCTCAGTGCCCAAAAATTTGTACACCTACTGCCAATTTTAGCAGGACTCTAACTTTTTACATGGTACTCCAGTATTACCGGAGGACCTGTAGCAGTCCTACGAGGTACTGCGAAGTCTTGCGAGATACTGTTTTAAACAGTTAAAAAATATTAACGTTTTTGCAATATTCTTTGGTAAGTTCTAATAAAAAAAGCTGTATGACCTCTTGTACAGTTTTTGTTAGGTATATGTTTTTGAAAGTATTTGCCTAAGTATTTCAATCCTTCAAAAGTATACTAAAAATGTAATTTTTTGTGAAATATCTACAAATTTTTACATCTTCAAATGTAGAATTGTTGCGTAATATTGAATAAAATCAGTTAAGAAATGAATAAATAAATTTGTATTTTTCTTTTTTTTTTTTACCAATTCAAGATAGTAGACGTGAAAACAAACACTAACACACACATATTATTATATAAAATAACACACAGCATAGTAGAAGATCGCAAGTATAATTTTGTTTTTTTAATAATAACCATTTAAATAGCTTATTACGCTACTTTGCAACAAAAAACATTATTTGCATTAATACTCTGAAGAATAACAATACTGAAACATCACACTCGTGTGTCATATGCTACTACATATCCATGCTAGTTATGTAATATAATATGTACTATTACAATGTCCTGCATCAGATTCACATAAAGGTATACCCGTTGTATTATTACAGTTACAACTAAGAGACAAGAGTTAAATGGGGAAAAGATGCCAAATTTTTTTTGCAGAAATTATTATAGATAGTTCGAAGAAGATTAAAAAATTTGTATTTCATAAAAAAAATCCCATTTTCGCACTTTCGAAGAGTTGAAAATAATCAAATTTACATACTTTCACTTTTAAAAATTTATAACTTAAAAACTAACGATTTCACAACAAAAAGTCGTAGAAAGAACATTTTCTGTTGCGAGTTTGACCATAGGTTGTAAGAAAAATGTTGGATGAAAAATTATTATTTTTTAATTGTTTAAACAGTAACCTGACATGTTTCCGGATGATGATATGCACTTTCATATTCAGTGCTTCTTCCTGAATATGATCATAACAAAATTGGTTCCTAATCGAAATCCACATAGTCTTTCAAACATCACAACATGTGCCAATACGGCCTGGTCTCCGTTGCACCTCAAAATAAATATAAATTCTGTAAATACGAGTGTAAATACGTAGGTACTCGAAATATGTATACAAATACAATATACGTCATTTTACTATCATTGTTTCCCACTCGCCTAAATTGGTTCGCTTACAACAATGTAACAGTAGAGCAATAGTAACCAATATCATGTTTTTAAACAAAGTAAATTTAGACAGTTCCTTAGTATATTGAAAATAAAAAAAACCTGTCAAATATTTTCCTATCTTTCTATTCAATTGTTTCACTTCACACTTGGCTTCACACACACTACACAGGTCTCCAACAAAATAAAATTTAATGACAGCATGTGTACTGCCCTTGATATTACCAAAGTCCTGCTAGGTCCTGTGCAAGTCCTACTAGGTCCTGCCGACGTCCTGCCAGATCCTACTCAAGTCCTGCTAGGTCCTTCCATCTCTGCCGCTATTTTGTACACCTACTGCCAACAGTGAGTGACCCCTCATTCCGTACAATATTCATGATATTGTTAATAAACGATTTTTTTGGAAAACGCTGAAAAAGACCAATCGTATTTAAAAAAAAGGAACTGGCAGACATAAAAACTTTTTTTTCTCATATTTTGGTTTTGAGCGGTGACGTCATTTCTTTTTTTTATTACAACAATACCCTCAAACCACCAGATTTAGTGGATAGCCCACTAAGTTGGTAACACTCAGATGTTCCTTTATATAATTTTAATTCTGTTCTTTGAAACCATTGATTATATTACATTAGGATTACTAAAATTCGCAATTACTTTCAAGACTTTCAAAGGGTCACACTACGACGCAAAGCTGTAGAAACACGTATCTGTGAATGTTTTAAGGTTTTAAAGTAATTGTTTTAATGGTGAGTATTTTTGTTTTACTTATTTGTTTTAGTTTTGCTGAACAGAATGGTTTTAATCTCAGTTTTAATTAAAAATGTGCAACATTATCGAGTCAGTCGTACCGAACATAATGTGCATGCATATTGTCTTATAATAAAAAAATGTATAATATTTTCGAGACTTATTTTCTCTTCAGGATCTCTTGTGTTGTTAATTGGACATGTGTTTTACCCTCGGTTGTACCTAATGTTCACGTTAATTTTAGGTGCGATTTGCGACACGTGTGCAACCTAGGTTTTATTGATCTAGGTAATTATTCTTGTAATTAATTATTTCTCTCGGTAGCCACAGTAAAATTAAGAAATTGACTGCACATTTTTCAGGCAAAACTAATGTCTACTCGAAATATAAATTTAGTGTTTTTTATTTACGAAAGTTGCTTTTTAAATTTTGCAAGACATTATAGTTTTGTTAGTAATTTCGCTTACTAAATTAAATCTATATATGTGCTCGAAATGAGGTACCTAATTGTTTTTGGTTGTCAGAACAAGCTTACGAGTAATTTACCGATTGATGTTGGCCACATGATGAAAGCTCCGAGGTGAAACAGATTTGGTACATATAGACCTTTATAGATTTACGAGTGGATATATTTACGAGTATAAATCAAAGCCTAATGCGAATTTCAAATACATATAAAATAACCCCAATTTTGTGTGATTTAGGCCCGGTATATCCATCTTCTGGTAGAGTGGCTGTTAGTTATCGAACAGATTTATATTAATTATTAAGTCTGTACTTTTGCAAAAACTTATCACAACGAAGTATATTCTCATATGGATTTACTGTTCTGCAAAAATACATAAATAGTAACTATTATTTTACTGGTTTAACAATTTTATTCTTAAATTTATCTGTTCGGTAACTTCATCAGGAGGTGGGATATACCGGCCCTTAGGGCCGATCTTTTCACCTCCAAGTAAGTTACTGGTAACTAGAAGATTAGAATGTGAATATAGTCAAAAATAAAATGTTGAAGTAAAACACTTCCAATCATCTTGGTAGTTACCTTATCAGTAACTTACCCAGAGGTGAAAAAAACCGGCTCTTAGAAGATTATCTACGGATATGGATATTGACAAATCTAGTTTATATCCACAAACGTTTATGTAAACTTTTTCGTCATATTTTGATGTGAGGAATGTGTACATTATCTCACTTTTGTCTTAACGAATGTTATAACATTTTTTTACTTCACGCAGATGTATGTACCAGGTGTAACATGATCATGGTACACCGCCCTTTTCTCCTTTAGTTTTGAATATAATTGATTGAAATTTGGGATATCCTATATACATAATAAGCGGCACTTTTTGATATGCAACTGAATTTTGTTCAGTTTCAGTTTCGCCGGAAGTGACACATAATTTTTAGTTTTCCATTTAAGTGTGCCATGACGGTTCCGATTTATTCTAAATGACCCGTGTACTGCTAGAAAAATCGAAATCCCGTCAAAAATACTAAATTACGTAATTTACGAGCAAATAAAGTCCATCAAAACGGTTTTTGGGGAAAAACCCAATTTTTTTCAAATGGAACTATATATATTCAATTGTCATATTAAAATGTGCGAAAAATACAAACAAAAATACAGCTAAAAGAAAATAAGAAAATACAATTTTGTTCTAATTACCTTGTTATACATAAGCTAGCTTTGGAATACAAAAAATGAAACAAAACATTGCAACAGTTGTTCAAAATGCTGTCCATTAACGTCAATGCATTTCTGAATTTGCATAGCTGTTTCTCGAATAACGTTCGCCAATTGTTGGGCCGTTATGCTATTAATTGCGCGTCTTACTCGTAGCTCCAAGTCCTCACGGGTTGTAACGGCGGTTGCGTAGACAATATTTTTTTAAATGGTCCCAAACAAAGAAATCAAGGGGTGATAAATGAGATGACCTTGGAGGCCACCTCACAGGACCATTCGTCGAAATTACGTTTTCTCCGAATCTCCGTTGAAGGTAATCAGTTACTATCCTTGAATTTTGGTGAGTAGCGCCCGTCCCTGTCGTAAATGGAAAGATAATTCAGCTAAACTGTTCAAATTTGTAAACCTAGACTCGTCCGAAAATAAACTCATTCCCAAAAATCATTGTTTGGCCGCACGTTATCCTGCAAAATCCAATTGCAATATTCGGTCCTACGTATCATTTTCGTACAAGTGCTGGTGCAATTTATAGTGGTACCTATTTGTGTAAAATTCGGCTTACTGTTTGGTGATTTCCAATTCAAACCCAATTTGCCTTAAAGAAACAGTCTTATCAACTTCTACTCGAGCCAAAACATTAATTTCTGTTCCTTCGTCAGGAATGATATTTTCTTCGGGATCATTGTTGGGCTCCATTCGGAATTGATTTTCAAGACGATTAAAATAATTTCTCGCTGGACATTGTCTATCAGGATATCGTTCGGCATAAAGGTTTCTAGGCGCAACGGCTTTTTTCTACATTCCCCATAAATAATTAACATGTCCATTTTTTCATCTCTTGTATAAATTTGCGACATTTTGAACACAATTAACAATAATTTTAAACAATTTTTAAAGACACGATGAAAACACCGGTAAACCAACAAATGTTTGACAAGCTAAATATTTCATTGTTTTCAAAGCCATCTTAGTTAGTTACTTAACATTAAATTAGAACAAAATTGTATTTTCGTATTTTTTTTTTAGCTGTAATTTTGTTTGTATTACCGCACATTTTAATACGACATACAAATAAATTCCTTATTAATGGTACCACGGTACCAATATGGTTCCATTTGAAAAAATTGAGTTTGGCTTCAAAAACCATTTTGATGAACTTTATTTCCTCATAAATCACGTAATTTAGTATTTTTGACAGAATTTCGATTTTTTCTAGTATTATACGGGTCATTTAGAATAAATCGGATCCGTCATGGCACACTTTAATGGAAAACTAAAAATTATTGTAGGTATAAAAAATATTGACGTTTGAAATGTCACTTATTTGGTATCGCTGGATTCAGAAAATTATGCAGAATGCAATAATACAATAATGTACAGGTTGTTCCATTTAAAAATCGAAAGTTAGTGTCACTTCGGGCGAAACCGGAAATGAAAAAAAAAATCACTTGTATGTCAAAAAGTACTGCTTATTATGTATATAGGATATCCCAAATTTCAATCATCTCCAAAACTAAAGGAGAAAAGTGGGATGTACCATGATCCTGTTACACCCGGTATATATTCGCCTAACCGTTTCTGCGTTCCAAATTGTCGTTACATAGTTAACGTTTCATAAAGAAAAGGAACGTTTACCACTTTGCGCATCAGGTGTACAAGCCGCTATTAAAATGCAAGGTGCAGTGGTTGAAATGAGGACTCCAACAATGTTTTTTCAGGTCTAACACCTGGTCCATAGAATCAGACAGCTGATCCTCGAATGAATAATGTAAACAACCCTCATCTAGACGCCCTACCTCCATAACAAGCACTCGTTGGTGCACGTAAGGAGAAAATATAATGAACATAATTTGACATGAAGGTTTTTTTTTATTGTACAAATGATACGAAAATTGCGATGGAGTTTAGCAAAAAAATATTAATCCAAAATGCAAGCTATAATGTATATTTTCATTGACTTCCGATGGTATCTATTAGTAGGTTTTGTAATTGAAGGTACGAGATAGGTCTCTATGCGCTAGCCATTAAGTAAAGCGGAATTAATACACAATAAGTAAAACAATGATTGCTATTTTTTTGAAACTGTTCGTTTCATACCAGTACGAAACTACAGTGCATTTCCTTCCCGCACTCCAGGGTTCGAGAATATCATGATATTTATATAAATATCAAAATTTTGATATATATCCGATATATATATCAAAATTTTGATATTTATTTTTGTTTTTCGTTTTTTTTTATTCTGATCAACAAAATTGCCAACTGAAAGCATATTTTTATTTTATATTATAATAAACGAAAACATAACATAAACATAACAATAATTATTCTTTAATGGAATAAAAAACAAAAATAGACTTCTTAAAAAAATATATAAAAATAGTTGAAATGTCAAAATGTAAAAAAGTAATAAAAAATAAGAACAAAATTAATGGTCTAACACTAAGAAAAACGTATTTGTTCCACTGATCTAATAGGACAGGACAACAGAAATGCGGCTCGCGAGAGGAATGGCAATGTAAACAAAGGTAGCATTTTAATTTTAGGTATATTTAGCATAATATTATTGAATAATAATGTGAATCGATTTGATTAAAATTGCAAAATGCATCATCTTGCGAAAAAGAAAAAAAATAAATATCATTGATATATATCAGTCCTTTAAATATCGGATATATATATCGTGATATATATCATGATATATATCCCGGATATATATCCTTCGAACCCTGCCGCACTCTAATTCTTTTAGTACGATGGCTATAGAAGCATACGCTCATAATTTTCAAAATTTGGCCGTATGTGGAGTAAATGAAAATTTCGAAGTACTAGCAAAAGTGGAGGGCTTCTTATAATTTTCAAGTTGGAGTAAATCTTCAGTAAAATTTACGAATCTAGTGCTCAGTATAACCCAAGGTAAAGTTGTTATTGTTATTATTTAAAAATGTTTTAAGGGGCCTAGTCGGGAAAAGCTTCGATAGCTGTGTCACTCTCTAGAAAGTTTATACATGCGCCGCTGAATAATTTTGCTCTTGACTATACCTTCACTGGACGTTTTATTCACCGACTTCATTGAGGTGCGATTCCCGATAGAGGTAACACTTCCTTGCTCCATTTGTAGTGACAAAGATACTTATTTAGAAAATTCATTTTAACCAAATAGTACGGAATAAAAGTTTGAAACTTGCTGAGCATAATTATGAAGATTCATTCTAGGCGACATGTATGAATTTTACATCGAATTTTACCGATTGATATCATAATTCAGGAGCTAATCACGTCCAAATTTCACTTATATTTACAGTATAAATTTTCCCTACATAATGTGAAAATTAATTAAAATAGATATAGATGTATCCTCTAGTACACTTTCAACTACTGATCCTCCAAATTTGGTGTAATTTGACCAAACCGTATGGAAGAAATAAATTTTGAAAAATTACCTTACAAACACTGGTTCGATTAGCCCTCTTAACTATTTACTTTACAAAAAAAAAAACGGAAAAGCTAAGTTAATTATTGCAATTGCACAAGAATCATGTCATCACGCACGTGGCAATAAGCCGAAAATATTCGAAACCGTTTATTCTATATGTACAATTATTTTAACTATTTCCCTCACAATATAAGAACCAATGAAATAGCAAGATTTTTAAAATTTGGACCAATAAGAACAAACTTTCAGCGAAAATTGCATTCCAATTGTAAATTTTACATAAAATGACAGCGAAAATTACACTGGGTTTGACAGCTCAAAACGTCAGTTGAATCATATTTCTTGTTCTATGTTTTTTCTGGAAATAGTCGAATAAATGTATTTCGTGCATTAAAAATAATCTGAAAATTCGGCATTCAAATCGTGTTACCTTTAAGAAACTGCAATCGTTCATTTTGATGTGATTTGACTGACAAAGTACCTACGACTGTGTCTCGGGCACTTTTTGTCAAATCACGTCAAAATGGACTCGAGCAGTTTCTAGGCAACACGTTTTCATTTGCTAAGTTTTCGATAATTTTTAATGCACTTGATATATTACTACAGTCAATTTATTTTGAACAATGTTATTTAGTTAAATAATATAAACAATCTACGAATTTCAACTAAAAGTTGGCATAGCGGTTAGTGCTGTTGTCAGAGTTAGAAAGTAATGCATTTGAAATTAAGGAATAAACGAGCAATAAACATTACTATTTCTGTTACTTATTTTGCCTAACAAAAAAATCCCAATTAAATTTTCTAACATAGTAAGCGTTAGTGGCAAAATATTTCTCGTTTCTCAATAAATTTTAATTTTATTTGCGGGTATCGCACTCACCCCGAAATCACAGTTACCCCCATTGACCCTACAACGTGGTTACCGAGTCTCAAAAAAGAGGAACCAAATTTAGAGAATGCCACAAATAACGTTCAGACAATGTATTAAATAATATTACTGAAGACGAAACAGTTTTAATATTTCTAGATTAACGAAAAATAAACTATTTTTAAATTATTTTTATTATATGTTATTATTTTATACCATTATATTATTTAATATCTAACAATAAACCATGTGAACTTAAATGTGTCTCTCAAGTAATTCTTTAATTGCGTTATATATATAAATTACATATGTTTACTACACTATACTATTACACACTCGATTATAAAAGTACTTATTAATCGGGCTATATTAATTAAGTATTGCATAAATTGTGCTTTGCGTTGTATTCATATCTCGATTCACATCATCAGTATTATAGGTACATTACAAAAAAAATAAAAAAATTAAAACAAACCGCTGCCAATTACTTGGGATCAGAACTTCCTCGCCGTAGTAAAACTCGACGTGTGGTGGAGTTTATAATAAAAGTAATTTTTGACACATTTTTTGACGTTTCAAAAAAGTCACATTGGTGGAATGTCACTAATATTTTTTTTAGACATCAACGAACTTAATCTCTTCTTTGGCCTCTAGAATGTGTCTACCAAATTTGAAAGCTTTATCTCAAAAACTGTAGCTGCTATCGCGAACCACACAAACAGAAAATTTTTTCTGTCTGAAATTTTGTGTATCGTCATAATTCGTCGAGATTCATCTAGAAATGCAATAAAAATTTTCAAAATTTTTTTCACGTATACATAACTTCCTCACTTTGAGGGGTGAGGAAGTAAAAATTACAAAAAAATAGGTGTGAAGATTAAATCAGAAATCGGTGTGTCCCGGATGGAGTTCACAATACTTGTACATTTTTTAATTTTCAATTTTTCTAAAAAAAGTTACTTTATAAAAAGCTTATTTTAAAAATTCAAAATCCTTTATTAAATATTCGAAAAATTATACAGGGCGATCAAAAACTTAAATGTGATTTGTTGAAGAGTAAACTACCAATATATTTTTTTTTAGAGTAAAATGTCATGAACAATGTTGTTCGTAATCATCATACCGACTTAAATTAGGTATTTCGTTGAAAAAATCGAATGTCATAGAAGACCAATATTTTCAATTAATGCTGAAATGCTTATAGGAGAAACTTATTTCTATATATATTTTTCAACAGTAAAAGCACAAGAGCTTTTTTTTATCGGATAAATTTCTCTTTGTAACGAAATAATTTTGCCAATCAGAAATTTTATAAAACTGACATGAAAAAAATCGCGAGACCCGCAGGTCGAGCGATTTTGTCAAATGTCAGTTTTTCGGAACAAAATTACTGATTGGCAAAATTTTGAGTTAAAAAGAAATTTATCCATAAAAGAAAAGCTCGAGTGTTTTTTGGCAAGATGAATTAACGACAGAATATGTGAACGAACAACAACAATAATTATTTTTATACAATTATTTAAAGGAACAGTTATTAAAAATACAGTTGTTATAAATTGTTTGGTTTGGTGTACTTATTTCAATCTCTTCTCTAGTTTCCACACATTATGTCGAATATTCGTTTTGACTTGTTTTATTCGAGGCTCGTAAGTTACTAACAAGATTTTCGTGATGTTCAGGGTAAATTTGGAGGTAGGGTTTAATTGATGATGATGATGAGTGTCCGGTTATCTTTATAAGTTGTTGGTCACTTACCCCTGCTTTGGCTAAATGAGAAACTGTACTGGCACGGTTTGAATGATTCGTAATTTTATTATTTGTGATGTCCAGTCCAATTTTAGCTGCAGAATTTTTGGTCCAAGTAGATATCGTACTAATTCCCAATGGAACATTTTTATACCAACCTTTAGAATTTGTGTTTTTGCAAAAAGAGATTTGGAGTTAAAAGAAGTGGTTCAGATGTTATGTATTTGTTTCTTTTTCCTAAGAGTACTTTTAACAATGTAACGGGACAAATACTTTTATCCGTGTCATTTTTTCTCATCCATTTGCTGTCTGCCAATTTTTTAGACCCCCCTTGCGCCGTCTTTGAAAATATTGAATTGTATTCAATTATCCCTGTTGGAGTTCCATCTTGATTTTTTTTCCTCATTAAAATGGTAAATTTTACAGTTTACTGCTTCTCCTGCTCTCCAAGCTAATTCATAAGAAGCTATATGCTCTTTTGTAATCACTCTGGTTCGTCTATATTCCACAATTTTGCCATCTTAAGTATATCTTTTTTGTCTATTGCTACAGAACATGCCTTTCTTTTTTCTGGAGTAGCATGTAATTCCTTTCGTTTACTGTTCCTTGCATCGCGTGCTTCTTTAAAAGTTATGTCGGTAAAAGGATCAAATTTAATATTGTACTCACTGAAATATTTTTCTTGAATCATCTTCGCAGTTGAATTCCAAATTGTTTTAACTGCATATTCTTTGTAATCTTCTCCACTTTACTTTCTCAGATTATAAGCCCAATCCTTTAACATATCTGCCATATTTTGTAATGGAGTTATTTCTGACAGTTCGTAATTTCGGATTTGACAAAACTCCATAAATTGTCTCCATATTGACGATTTCGTGTTTTTTGTGGATTGCGGAATTGATTTTTCTATGTTTTTTGCAATTTGTTCAGTCGAAATTTTCCCAAAACGACTCATATTGTACAGTATAGTTTCAACAATACTTAAAAATTATGGCTGACAGGACAGATTTTAAAGTGACGTGCGACTACTAGATGTACTCTGATTTTGAGGAACAAGCATTTTTATCGGTGATAAAAAACGATGCACCTTTTTTATCGCTGTCAAAGTGACAAAAATGTGCTGTCAGATAGACTTTTTCATATAGGAGTTAATTTATCATTAACAAAAAAATGCATTCTTTATACAAATTCTTACGTTTTATGATTACGAACAATTGTTCATGACATTTTTTCTCTAAAAAAGAAAAATATTGATATTTTACTTTTGAACAACTTTCGGATATTTTAAGTTTTTGATCATCCTGTATAATTTTTCGGACATTTGATTACGGCTTTTGAATTTTCAAAATAAACAAAACACCAATGCACGTTGGTGTATTGCAAAGAAACAGGGGTGCATTTTAAAGCATTACAATGCTTCAAAATTGCATTTCCAAGCAGTGCAATGCTTCGCCAGTGCATTGCAACATTTCAGTGGTGTATTACAATACTTGAAAATGCATTGCGGTGCATTGAAATATCTCAGCAGTGCATTGCGGTGCATTATGTGATTTTGAATGCACTTGGGTGTACAAATTCTAGCCAGCGGTATACCCCTCGGGACCCCCCATTAGTCCAGCTCTGTTTATATCCTAAAATTAAAAGTACATACGATATTTTTTTTATCAAAGAATTTAAATACATTAAGTTTTCCCTGTTTTCGGTTGTCCACACGACATTACTTACTTTAATATGCAGAATTAATTAAACGCCCTTGAATATTCAATTTCCTGCTTTTGTTTTCGACCGCTCATGACCCGACGACGTCAACAAGTGTGATTTGTATTGTAAATTTAATTTCTCACGATGTGCTTTGTTTTCTATGTCGATACACAAGATAAAAGACAATCTGACTATGTAGTGATTTTAAGTATATCTATGTGTATAGGTACCAATGACTTCAGGAAGTCTTTGATAGGTACATTATGCTCGATAATATGAATAGCTGAATAGGTTGACCTCTTCAATGACACAGGTAGGAAACGGGTGTCTGTCACAAATCGAGACCGTAAAGTGAGGAATGAAGGAAAAAAAACTCCTGACAACCAGTGACAAATATGGGGTTTAAAAGGTCGATAACAGATTACTGGTTGTAACTTATTTTACTTCCTGGTGATAGATACATATATGGAATACTTGTAAAGGTACTGATTAGTAAACCTGGAACTTTGTAATAATTCCACTGGCGTTAACTTACTGGTATGAAATAACCAAGGGGGAAATCACTAGCCAAATTTTGTACAATAAAAATACCACTTCCAAAAATACCATGAACTTCCTGGGATTTTATCGAAATCCAGAAATACCACGAACTATATTGAACTATCATGCGAACATCCAGATTTCAGCCGCAATACCATCGATCTTCCTCTGAAATTCCTATAAACTGTATTTCATTAGCCAGGAAAATGTTACTTAAACATGTTTAGTTAAATCTTCATATTTTGGGCCCAAAGAATCTCTAGTTACTCTAATCAACCTCAAATTGTTGAATGCTTTTTCTATCTCTATTAGGGCATCTCCTTTTTGTTTAGGGCCTTTCAGAAGCTCGTTCAAGGGCTGTTGTGCATTAGCTCTGTCGGATAGACGGTAAAAGTTAATCATACCCAAGAAACCGCGATTAATGGCGGTTGCTGGCGTTTCCTATAGCTGCATGGGCTCGTGCACTTTTTAGCATTATCGCCGAAACTCCGATGATAGCAACAATGTATATCGTTACTGTCCTTGTCGCGGTGTTTGTTGCAATTGCTTGGACTTCGTGAGTAATTTCTGTCCCGCCTTCGGGAGTGGCAATGTTGTCGCGGCCTATGAGTTCGGCTATCTGTAGTTTGAGTTCCTGAATTTATTCGCGAAGATTTTCGCACTGACTGTTTGCGGTAACCTGTGATATCCTTTTGGGTTGGTCTCCGCAATTTTATCAGTCAATGTGCTACTTTTTCGAGTATTACATCCACCTGGGTGGCAAATATGGCATGCATCGATGCAGGAGGGTGGTTTTGACGAAGTGTGCCCAAAAAACTGTCTGGAACAGTGCTTGAGAAATTGTGACGGAGTCCTGTAGCCTATCTCTTCGTGTTCCAGTAGTTGTTAGTCCGTTGTTCTTGAGAAGTGGACAATCGTTTAATTAATTCCGCTTTAATTGTATCGTATTTGTGCGTGTCTGGGGGATTGGTGATAATGTCTTCTATCTCCCGTGCGACTTTGTTATTCAGGTGTAGTGTCACGTGGTAGAACTTTGTTAAGTCCACTGGTACCCCGCATAACGCAAATTGACTCTGAAGGTGGCAAAACCAAAGCGTCGGTTTTTCTGGCCAAAATGACGGGAACTTTTATTGCTACACGATTCACATCACGGACAGTTTCTGAGCACTTTGTTGCTGTGGACTCTGCATTTTGTTTTTTTAATGTTTGAAGCACTAATTAATTCACTAGCACACGAACTTCTATTGATGACGTCCGGGCCACCAATTGTAACGCTGATGCTACTAAATGAAACTTTAAATCAGACGTTATTTATCAAAAATAAAACAAGTACAAAATTACATTTGTGTGAAGATACGTAGTTGAGATTTGTGACTACACTATCTTAATGTGTTAGTCAGATTTTTGTATGTTGCGTAGAATTACCGATATTATTATATATTGTCGAATGCCTTCAAGAATGAAATTGTAGTTTTAATGAATGTACAAAGTAATAATAGAAAGTGCAAGTCGTGTAAGCATATAAACAGAAAACCTTTCGACTCACCATTTTGACTTTAAACAGTGTAAGTACCTGAAAGGTGTGAAAATAAACTTTACATTCGAATAGGTAATGAAATGAATAATGAGTTTTGTTGTTTTTATTTCGTTTAATTTCACCAACGAAGAATAAACGTAGGCACTAAACGTGCTTAGTGTGTACTTCGGTGATAACGGTTAAAATTGTCTACGCACATTCACTGTTTGTACCGTCTAACCGATAGTTTCTAGTTTTTACCATCATTGAATTGAGATGCAGGAAGGAAGAAGCGTGTGAGAGATTCACGTTGACCTTCGATGGCGATCGCAGCCGTTCCATTTCACCATTCTTCTTTGTACAACTGTGCATGTAAACCAGTTTTTAATAGTTATCGTAAATCGTATTGATAAATTACAGCGAGGTCTAGGGGCCAATTGCGCCGTTGAGAAAAATATTTTACGCCGTTACAGGTGCACATAATAATGTGTGTAGTTGCGCAATATGTGAACGAGAAACTGCGTATAATTTTTTAAACGCAATGCCATTGTAACAATAAATTATCTAAAAATTTATCAATACAAATTTCACATATTATTTTAGATTTCTTATAAATATTTAAAATATCTGATGTGGCCAGCACATAAATAACATGAGCTGATAAAAGCATGGCCGGTAATAGTGATAGAGTATTATGCACGACGTAGGTTATGTTCAGCTGAATATGTGTCTTGTGGCTAAATGATGCAGGACTGTTTGAAAGAGGGTACCTTTCATCCTCATGACTTGCTCGAGACAGTTACACAAAAACACCCCTATTTGTGGAACAAGATATCATTGTTAACGATTAGCCTAATCCTTTTTTTTTATGTAAATTACTTGTCACAATATAATAAATAGTTAATATTTATTAAAAATCAAAAAAAAATTAAAACTTAAACTGGTTTTACAGTGGTGAAAAACAATCACCTGTTAGCTGTAAAACACAACTCGTTTGGCGAGAATTCACTTTGACGTTTACAGCTACAGAACATTCGCATTCGTTTGAGTTCGCTCACATTATGAAGTTCCCATTGCATACCGTGCAACCGTGCTTCTTTTCTCCGCTGCTTGCCTTTAACTGCGAATACCAACGATTCGATCATTTCACCGTTCGCAGCGAGCACGAAATCTCTGATGTACCGCTCTGCAAACGAATCTTAGTTATGGCGAGTATTCGCTTTCGCTCGCATTTTGTGGTCTGTTTACAACATGCGAATTCGACCATTCGCTAATGTTCATTCGCCTTCGTTCGGTAGCCGTAAACACACCCTAACACGAGCGATAATTTCCTGGACAATATCCTAAAACCAATCCAATAACATACCTCGTTCTGCATATAAGCATATTACTATTTTACGACCATCATCAATAAAAGAAAATTTATTAGAAAACTTTAAAATTAATAAAATTTATTAATTCGCAGCTTCTATCACTGTGAATACACATTTACTGGGATTTTAATGACGCATTAAAGGAAAAACGCTGCGAATGTACTAAAGCAGTATTTTTTGCTAAACCATGTCAGATAATATTTAAGAGGCAAGACAATGTGGAAATAAGATTTCCTAACTCTAGAAAAAGTTAAAGTGTATTGAATGTACTGAAAAAAATATGTATATCCTTGTAACTAGATGACCAACTTTTGATTTGCATAGTACTGGCAGCAAAAAAAAAGAATAGGCCAAAAAACACCCATTTCCAGTACAGATAAATGTCCTAAATTTGATCGCAACAGCTGAAATCAGCAAAAATCTTCTTTAAGAACTTTGACCCTCGATAGCGATTTACGATGCACTTTTGGGAGTAAGTTGAGTTCAATCATTCATGCTTGCACTCGAGAGAATATGTGTTAGCTTTTTTGTACAGAACTTTCAGACATCCTGTATCCTTAAATTAACTATAATTTGTATTGCATAATTGACCTGAAAAAGTACTTGATTTGATATCCTCATCCGCTTATCGTATTGATATGAAGACGATGATGAAATTCAAACAAGATGCAGTACATAGTCAGCTGTAGAGGCTGGTGTGTTCTGCATATAAAATTTTACGACATAGTTTAAATAAGTAGAAAGTATAGATATGTATGTAGCGAAGCATCTTTCAAAGGCGGAACGAACGGTATCTGAATGTTAGCTCTTTGCATGGCGTCAGCGTGTATTATATCAAGAGTTAATTGCATTGGCCCCAATTTGTCCAGGCTAAAGAGGATAGTGCTGTGATGTTGGCTCGCCATTACATAACTAACGGTGCTTCGCCGGTTCCCATTTAATCTCAAGTGTACGCGCAGAAAGCCGTTTTGCCAAGTTCCCGGCCTGCATGACAATGGCGTACAGTGATACTGACGCTGGTCGATACGATACGATCGGGTTTTTAAGTAGTAAGGAGAAATCCCTCCACAGGAAACTTGTTCATGTTTCCGGTTAATTTGAAAAACAGCAATATTTCTAGAGCGTGTGATGTTGCGTTTTTTTTTTATTAAATCAGGGTGTCCACAAAAAAAGTTGTTTTGATGTTGTATAAACAAGGTTCAAGGATACGTCGTAACGCAATGGTTTGGTTTCTTGCTATATTCTTAGTCGCTATCGCTTTTACTACTAGATACACAATGTACTATTTTCGACAACCGTTCTGAAAACATCCATTTTTGAGACATTTTGTTGTTCCGAAAGTGTCAGTTTTCTGGACTAGTCCGGAAAGTGTGGAAGTTTTTTTGACAACTGGTAATTGACATCAGAATTAATCGAATAATCAAAAACTCGTATGTGCGGAGAAACTTACATTTGAAGGCTACCATAGCAACCAAGTAACAACGCTTGGTTCTGTCATTATTTATTATTATTACTTTTTGTAGTGAATTTTAATATTTTATGACGTATAACGTACGCAGCGTTAGTGTGGTGGCCTAAGACAACCCAAGCAGCGGCAACCAACAGGCTGAGCTGGATGCAGAGACTGGCTTGCTTGGGAATAACAAGTGCCATGAAAAGCACTCCTACTGCGGCCATGGAAACCCTTCTGAATCTTCCTCCACTTAGCAAAGTAATTCAGGGGGGGGACAGAATGGGGGCCTACAGGCTGCAGAACTTAAATATTAGCGTCTACAGATAGGTTGCAATTGGCGTTGCTGCTCCAGAAGACATGCGCGAGATTGCGACCATTTTGTCATACTTTTGGAATCGGTTGTTACCAAGGAACTCGTTAGACGATAGAGAAGATACTCGCTTAGCACGCGGTAGGTCCAGGGTTCGAATCGCAAACATAATTTTTTTTTTTTAAATAAGTATTTTTTAGTAAGATTTTCCTTGCCCTTTACTATCGTCTAACGAGTTTCTTGCTAACAAACGATTCCAAAAGGATTTATTAATACTTATCTATGAACTAAGTTAGGCTTCCCCTATCTCGCGCATGTCTTCTGGAGCATCAACGCCAATTGCAACCTATCTGTAGACGCTAGTAACTTAAATGGCCCGAATCTGCATAGCACACGATCGGGACATATGAGGATAGCAAACATAGTAGAAGATCATATACTGAATATGAGATCAGACTGTTAAGAATGACTAGTTTTCAGTTGAAAACAGTAACAGCGCTTCTAACAGGACATATGGCTGTTAAAAAGCACCTGCAAACAATGGGAATGTATGATGGTGACTTCGACTGCAGACTATGTAAGAAAGACCCAGAAACCGTGGACCATATCATATTCGAATGCGAAGCATTAGCTCGTAGGAGGTACAATATATACGGGCAAACACAAACCGACCCGGAAACCATTAGAACTCATCCGGTCATATACCTGTACCATTTGATCAGTGGCACAGGGGTACTGGAATGGGTAGAGTAAAGCAAAATAGGGAGTGCACAATAAGCCCAGAAGGCTGCAGTGCCCTCGGAGTCAACTCAGACGAGCCCTAAGGAAGGAAAAAAAAATATGATTAACTAACTACTAAGGATGGATGTATAACCAGCTCTTTTTGTCGTTTGATTTTGGTTTGTAACCGAAGTTAAACCAATAAGCAACCACATTTACGTAAATTATGATACCCACTGATCTATACGATGCAAACATAGAATATATTATTTCATTATTTTAATTGTGTCTGACTAATCGTTTGTTCGTAGTTTCCATTTTACCATTTACCATTTAACAAAGTTTATTTATTATTTCATACTTTACATAGGAAACCATCAACTAATGTATGTGTAGAGTTTCCAACCGTTTGAAACTTAGAATCATGAGCACCACATTGTTCAATCAAAACGTTTTTTAATGCAGAACTCTCGTAATAATCGAATCGCATCTCATAATATAATAGTTATGAAACTATCACAAATAGAAGAAATGGAAAAGGGCGAGTCAACGCCCTGAAGTGGAAGTGGAACGATCAGTTTGCAACTTTACAAGTGCATATAACTCGCAGACCCCTCTTTGGTGTAACGGTTAAATTATAAACTTAAATGTTAATAATGAGGACCCACTTTCGGTGGCTGTCGTGAAGTGCTGGTATCTTACACAACGACTGTGGATAGAGAGAAAGAGGTGAAAGCGGTTTTTGCGAACAAGTTTTGACTGTTTAAGCAAAACTGAAACTGCGTAATTCTGTAGGGAAGTAATTAGCAGCTATAATATCCTACTACAACAGATAGGACATTAGAGTTAATTGCATAGTTAATTCAGTAAGAATGCTTGTAATACATACTGTATTACACTACTGCTAATTAATATCTTATTAAAAAACGAAACAAGAATCTTGTTTGTTGCCTGAACAGAAACAAATTAAACTGTCCAAACAATATGTAATAAATGAGAAGATCAATCATTATTTGAGTGCATTTATGACGATAAGAATGATGGTGGATGGTGGAAAATAGATGTATGTATTTGGTGAAAATAAGCAAGAAAATGTAATTTATGTGATAATCCGGGCTTGATCAATTGAAAGTAAAAAAAAGTATGCGATATTAAGATCGCATACATATTTTCTCAAACCATACACCACAAATGAATTGACAGTTGGGTATTTATAATTTTTGAATACGTATGTATATCATTATTAATTATAAAAGTGTAGGTATTATTAAAACCAATATTATTAATTTGGGGTCATTACTTTGTCATTATTTTTTATTTACTTCTGGTATGAAATAGTGTATTTATTGTACAAGTGTTGAAAATATCACTTTTCACGCGAGTATTACAAGGCGAGTGTCATAAATCACACGAGTGTGAAAAGTTCTTTTCACGCGTGTTGCACACTATACGTTTTCTACGACTGGATCAAATATACAGTGTGTTTAGAATAATATGCAACAAATGAAATTTTTTTTATCGATTTCTGAGAAAATTTCATTCTTGATAAGTTAATGCTTGGTGTCAAACCTACTTTGGACACATTAGATTGAGCTTATGGTATACAAGGTGCGAGAAATTAAAAAAGTTTTGGTTCAAGAAACCAAAAATTTAGGGATATTAAAAAAACACGTAGTACACAAGCTCGTTGTTATTGAAAATTTTCACCGTCTCCGTTTAAAATTTAATGGTACATAAGTATATATAAAGACGTTTGATGACTCAACGGTAAAAACCGCATAGTCCAACTACTCTTAGTTTTCAAGAGAAGAAAATATACATATAAATTCTAAATGTATCCAAATAAACTTTACTTGTAATCAAATTTTTGTAAAAGTACAAAATTACAGAATAGATAATTCTAATTTTTTATACCATAATATAACTGCAGATGGGAACTTCATTTACATCTGATTGATATCGGATATTAAAAATTGACGTCATAAATGACCGCAGCTTCGTCAGATTTAGTTTTTATTGCCAGCGATAAAAGATAACTTGAGGGCTACCACAAAAAACTACCAGTATTGCCATCTGATTGCAAATTGATCAAAACAAATCTCAGCTCTTAAAAATGTACACAGGTTCCTAATATCAAATTCTACAAAAAGGCTCTCTAATTATCTAACCGTTGATTAGAAGGTAGTCTCGGTGGGACTCTTGTAAGATGCCCTTATTTCATTGCATTATGAAAGGTCGAACCGAGAGGTTTTATTCTCCAATAGTATTGTTAGATTTTGGTTTAAAATCTACTGTTCCAATTCACATTGCTAATGTGACCTAGTTCCATAAAGTGTTTCGCAGAATCCACCGTACCTTAACGGTTCTATCTTGTATTTACATTACCATTTGCATTAAACTGAACGGGAATCGCCCGTTATGAAAGAAATAGAGGCCGCGTAGAGAACGAACCATAAGAGAATGTGAATCTGTTTGTGAAATGAAAAGTTGGTCAGTGTAACACTTGCCATGAAATGTATGTGGAGTAGTTCAGCTTGGACAGAATTGATTTGCAGCGGAGATTGGCCATACGTCGTGTATTACGCAATCGATATTGAAAGCGGCATTGCTGAAATTAGGCGAGGTAGAGATTAATTTTTTCTTATAAGGAGAAAAAAATATATATTGTGGTCAGGCGATTCTGTCCGCATTGTTATAAATATATTTTTGTTTATGTTCAAAAAAAAATATATGGATTAAATAACAAGTTATTTAGGTACCTATACAATAAATTAATTTGCTTAGGATTTTACTTTCGTCCCATATCATACCAATAAAAAACGAATTGCAATATTGTTTAATCAGAATTGTTCGAATTCTTCCAGGATTCCGGTGAACTTTTTTTTTCCTTATGAGACAACTTTTTGTTACAAATAGCCCGAAGTTTTTTGAACCTCAATCTGTATTTTTTTACGTGACTCTGTAAAAATCTCGGTAAAAGTCGAAGTAAGTGTTGTACGTATAAGGAAAATTGTTATATATTGAAAGTATTCTATGACCAAGTCTATGACGAATCTTTAGAAATATGTACGGTTTATTTGAAACTTATCTACAACTTGCAACATAAAAAACATCGGCTTCTTTGATCCCTTTATCGCTGTCAAAGAAGCTGACGTTTTTTGTTTCAAATAAACTATACCTTATAAAGGTATGCAATTATGTTAATAGCTCATCGTCACTTGTACCAGAATTACCATTTATTTTAGACACTACTAGTGACGGGACGATTTTTATTTGATGCGCAGTCGAACTGTTTGTTGCTAACCGCTTATAACTGGATTTCGATGATTATAAATCAATGGATGTCATGTTTACAAACATTTCAATATTCTAAATAATTAATACCTACCAACTTTCTACGATTAGCACTAACGGCGCAACAACAACTTTCATGATTAGGTTTTGTTTGTGTTTTTTTGTACTTGATAAAGTGATGTGAAGATAAGCCTATCTCGTACCATGTCATGCGTTAATCAAAAAATAATATCGGTTTTAAAAAGCTTAAGTGCAAGCGAAAGTTGCGTTAGCCTACGCGCAGTGGAATAAAAATAATATGTCAAATCAAAGTAGGAATTTTATTCTGTTGATAAAATTAGTGACATCTAGAGCTGTGCAAACTTTCACGTTTTAGGTAAACTTTATTTTCGACGTTAGCGCAAAAGTTACAAAGGCGCTTTCTTATAGAAGGAACTTTGATTATATCAGAGTAACTCTAGCATTTTGGACAATATTGGTAATCGGTAACGTCGCAATTGTTGCTAGTTTTTAGTGCAGTTTTTCCGACCCCTGACAGCGTATTTTTAGTGCTAATCGATCGGTTCTTAAAAAAATGAAGTATTTCCGTCTGGCAAACGCCTCATATTTTGATCAGTTCATGATGAATCTTTGATTAGAAATGTTTCCACAATGATACAATGGCATACGTATGCAATGGGGGAGGAATACTATTGAAATTTATTCATGGTACAATTAAATAGGTGTACAAGTCTCGTAAAAGTATTTTATTTACGTCGAGGCTATTAAACAAATTACATTGAGTTGTTTCCTTAAGATATTTTAATCACCTAAACCTGATCCCCAAATATTGGAGATTCCTCTCGAATCACCCTGTATAAACGTACCGTAGTGAGAAAGTTGTAAGTTCAGATGCAGCAGAATCTTGAGTTTGAATCCTCAAAAGAACTGTATAATATAGATGTTTTAATTTAAAAAAAAATATATTAAGCGTTGTTTCTGTATCAAAATGCGGCATGACATTTCTGTTTCTTTAGAACGAACTATCATAATTTTTCTTTTAGAGTGTCATTTCATGAAATTTTCACAAACTGATTCCATAAGTGATGGTTTTTTTATTAAATTAAATGTTTTTTTTTATATTAAAAAAAATACCTTTGTTAGGTACCCATGTGTAAGAATTTTATATGCACACTGTATGTACTTATGTACTTTTGAGAATAAATATTTTTGGACTTTCCTTTATTATTTTCAATTAAAAATTGTGTTTGCGATTATTTAAATAATAACATTTGGTAAAAATGACTCTCAACACAAAATGGATAATTGACAACTCTGTGTCCGATGATTTTCAGTAACACCCAGTAAGCTCACACAAAATCCACGATGGAAAATATCTTCATGTCCCAAAATTGTTCGAAACGCAGGATTCCTGTTATACCGTGTATACTTTACACATTATTTTTAATTGCTTTTGAATATTTATTTTTAATGTTGTTTTTTAATTACTCACTTCAAAAAACGCAACTTGTTTTAAAAAATTCCTTTGGATCCCGTTTAACCATTTTTAACAGGGTTATTCATTATTAATTACCCACCCCTTATCATCGTTATTATTGCCTATAGAAAAAGAAGTTTTAAATAAAAGTTATGTGTTTATGACGGAATTTTGATAAATTCTATCAAAAGTACAGTAGCGTGTAGATTTCAAGGGATGCAAAAAATTTTTTTAAATGGGATACCCTGTATATTATTAAATTTTTGGAATGATCTTTTGTTCCTGATCTCAAAAATATACCATATGTTACCCCTACCATATACCGTTTTTGAGTTATTAAACGTCGAATATCTTAAACTATTTACTGTAAATATGGAAAAGTTAACATTATTAAAGTGAGCTATGAAAATGACAACTATTATGTTTAATAAGCGACATTTCTTTCATGAAATAATCAAAATGGTTTACAGTAAGGAAGAAAGAGTCTAAATATTTACTTGTTATATACAAAATAACAAAAATAAACGTGCAGCAAAAAGAGCATATAGGGTGTTGTATTCAAATCGTCCAACACCATCAAATGTATTTACCGAAAGGTGAATAATATCTCCAGTTTTAGTAGAAAAAAGCGCGTAGTTCAAGTAAACTAGGAAGAACAGCCTAGATATACTGCTTCATATCGAAGGTAAGCCCATCCATATTTATTCGCGAATAGACTTTTTTGAAACATTGTATTATTTTTTGGAAAATTCTTAATGTAGTATAAATAATGTAGTCGATCAATTAGGTAAAAGTTATTCCAAAATCCTACGTACGTTAAAAAATAACAGCTACAGACCATATAAAATTTTACCCGTACAAGTTTTAACAGGCTCATAAAAGGAAAAGGCTGGACTTTTGCCGCCAGATGATTTAAAAGTTGGATGAAAGATCCCGATTTCTTTACTAAAATATTATGGACTGATTAATCATCCTTTTCTACGGCAGAAGTTTTTAATAGGAAAAGTCGAAGGTCTTGGGAAAACAAGTACAACAGAAAAAGATTGGTAAAACAAATAAAAAAAATCAGGAAGAAGAACTGTTAACGTTTGGTGTGAACTCGGGTGTGGAATTTTCAGAAACAAAATTGTTGGGCCTACATTTTATGTTTATACTTTAACTGGAGTTACCTATCTGGAAATAATTATCCCAGAAATAGAAAATATTCTTTTGCAGAATTTTCCAGAAGCCGAACTTGATATGATTTGGATGCATGATGGTGCAACTCCGCATAGTGTCCTACTCGTTCGAGATCATTTGAATAATGTATTCCCAATATGGATAGGGAATAATGGACCTATTAAATGTCCACCTAACTGTCCGGATTTGGCCCTATGGATTCATTTTTTTTTTGGGTATTTCTAAAAGTCTGTCAATAATAATAATAATGATAGTATTCAAGTCATTAATGACAGTATTCGACTTGAAATAAACAATCTGAATGTAAATAATGAAGCCATTTCCGGTGCAATTATAAATATAAGAAGACGTTATCAATTATGCATTGACAATAATGGTGGACACATCAAACATCTTTTATGAGTTATCATTTATTTATATTTAAATTTCCTAAATAAATCTTTATCTATTTTGTAAACCATTTTGATTATTTGATTAAAGAAATGTCACCTATCAAACATAATAAATAGTTGTCATTTTCATAGCTCACTTTAATAATGTTAGCTTTTCCATATTTACAGTAACTGTTTAACTAAGATATTTGACGTTTAATAACCCAAAAACGGTATATGGTAGGAGTAACATATAGTATATTTTTGAAATCAAGAACAAAGGATCATTCCAAAAATTTAATAATATACAGGGTATCCCATTTAAAAAAAATATAATTTTTAATCCCTTGAAATCTGCACGCTACTGTATTTTTTGATAGCATTTTAACAAAATTCAGTCATAACCACACAACTTTTTTTCTATAGACAATAATAACGATGATAAGGGGTGGGTAATTTATAATGATTAACCCTGTACAATGCACCAGTTAATATGATAATTTAAGAAGAATTGATCATTATAATTACATCACTTAAAATTTCACAACACAAATCAGCAAATCACAAATAACACTATTTGCTTACATTTAAGATGTTATGCCTGCTTTTTGCACTAGAATTACAGGACCTATGACGTCACCACATCTACTTGTCCTGCCGGCAGTGTGCGCACGTAATAGACTAATAATTCAAACTTTAATGTTGAATAACTCTTGTAAAAGAAAATATAAAAAAATCTTTTACGTACTGTTTTTTGTATTAATTAAAGACTCCAAAAATGCCAAAATTATATTTTGTCCATGGGGCCTATTACACTGATAGTATCCGAGTTATCTCAGTATTTCCGAACGATTCTTGACATTACTTATCCACTATTTCTTTGAGTACCTAATTTCTTAAAAGTACGCCAAATTTCATTTGCGTTTTACCCCTCTCAAAGATATTTATCTATTTACGTTTTATGCTAACGCTGTAGAGATCTATTTGCATCTGTCCTACATAAAAGCAGAAATGTGTCAATGTCTAATAATAGCTAGATCCGCCGACGCAGTTGGTTTGGTGTGCATAGTGTGTTTATTATTATTATTATTATTATTTTTAATTCAGATATTGCATACCACCACAAGATGTGTTTAGATTTACCGAGTTCGAATCGATGAGAAAACGGGTTATAAAGCTTTATGGGTACAAATTTTATTTACGATATTTGTACGTTGTTATCGGTGCCCGTTAGAAACAGTTGGATGAGTGCACGTGGTACACGTATTTATTGAACATCAACCTTAAAATGAAGGCTCGTGTCAATAACCCCTTTGCTTTCTCTGTCTAACGTGTTAATTCCTGCGAACCCAATCTGATTTCGGAAGTAAAAATAAAATTAGCCCGTGCTCAACGTTGCTGTATTGTCTGGCATGTCCTGGTGTCATTGGCTGTGGGACGAATTATTGATATAGAGGAGCAATGCTTGTTCCATGGCCATTTTATACGAAACATGATTTAAATTGATGTCTAAAGCATAAATTTTACAATTAAGAAATCATCCAGGTAAGATTATTTGATTCATAAATTTTAACTTTTACTTTTGTTCTGCGAAATAATTTTGTGAAATATTACACACTTAGACTAGTAGCAATGACGTCAATATGTAATTTTCGAACAGCTGAGCGGGGAACCATTAGAAGTACATGTTGGTGATCGATTTAAAAAATAATGCACTCATAAACCGCGTTTATGTTTATCAGTGGTTGACGGTGTTTATATTTGCTTCGATATTTGCTAACTGATATGTATGTAAAACGAGGTAAACAAACGTCACTTCTGGGAATTTAAGTATAAATATTAAAAATCGTGGAGCCTACTTTGCCGAACATTTATAAAAATAAGGTTCAAAACAATATTCCTTATTGTAGATTGCGATAAAGCTCAGATTTACACAGGTTTAACACAACTATTGTTGTGGTGCGTGCGGCTTTTATCAGTAATTTTTCTACACAAAAGTAGTATCCTCGTTTGACGCAGCGTAATATTATGATAGTTGATTCCAAGAACTCAGTTTTTTTTAAAACAACATTTATAAATACATTTACGATATTAACAATAGCCTACATTATTTTTAATCCTCACAGTCGTGTACTATTATGAGAAATACGTCAGGTTGTCCGTGGCGTCATATTGTGGGGTCAGCTGCTTTATTGTTTATAAAAGGCAGTTTTAAAAGTTGACCAATCCCTCTCCAAAATGACAATATGTATAGTTTGCTACTCGATTTTTTCAAAATAATTAGCTTTTCAAGGCTAATACTAATTAGAACAGCTCTTTTGTACCTTATTTATTACAGCCTCCGTATTTAGGCTCAAGGGAATTGAAATTACTCACTGCACTAATTAATTAGTAATTTCAGAAAATGATGGTGCTTGACCTACCGTAGATAAATAAAATGTTCATAAGTACCACAAGATGTTTCGATTTTATCGGATAATTTTTATTTACACGAAAACTTGGTAGTCATGACAATATAACGAAAGCAAACTGTCGTATAAAAACACGAGATCGTAGGTCGAGTGTTTTTCGCTGTTTGCTCGAGTTATATTGTCAAAATGACAAAAGTTTAAAGCTATATTCCATAAGCCAAATTGGTTACTTTGGTTGCTGTGTTATCGTTCCGTAAACATCAAATTGCTACTTATGGACGACTTAAGGTACGCCAATCCTGAAAAACTTGGTACTTACGCTGTCACCAAAACGACCAAAGGTTTTTAGCCTGTAATGTTGATAAATTTCTGGAGAATTTGTTTTATTCTGTCATTTGTTATTTTCTCCTTATTGTGTTTATCTATTTTTATCCAAAATTTAATCAGAGATAAGAAAATGGACTCAAATGAGGTATATGATTGTAAATAAATTGTAAATAACCTTTGTACTTTACACTTAAAACTGATGACAGCACAGAACATCATCGTGAATGAATGAAGGCAGACGTTCCGTAAATAATGCTGCAACCAACTACCAAGAAACAACTACTGTCACTTTTTTTAAGTAAGTTGTCTCTAATTCACTGGCCAACAAAATAAATTTTTTGTCGTGGTGCCTGGGAAATACGAACTGATTTAGGGTATTTCTGATGTGCTGATTCCAAAAATAACTCGCTTTTTTCCCTAGCAACTCTAGTTTTTGAGATACACCATGGTGAAATTTATTACTTATACGAATAATAATATCAAAATCAAATTAACTAAATATTTAGGAGAACAAAATTGTATGTTCTTACCTGAAATTAGAATGTAATTATTAGTCTTATTATAATTCTCGGTATTCCCATTACTGTACAAATCTACCTGCCTAACCGGAAACAACCCCAGTCCCCACCCTATTTCATTTACCTGTAACATAGGATTTCCCGTATCTCTCTCTGCCTGTATCCCACAGTTCAGTGAAGTATTGTTCTTTCGTGTGATAAATGTGTACTAATTTGCTTTAAATTGTTGCGTGAATATTAAAAATTCGAATTACAACAATGGCTTCTACAAGCAGACGGAATTGTGTGAACCACCCAGATGTTTTTTGTTATATTTGTGGCGAGTACTCTTTCAAGGGAAGTAGAAAACCCATATCTGACTTTATAAAAAGAGCATATTTTGGCGTCCAGTTAGGAGACCAGGATAAATCATGGGCACCACATTTCGTATGCAAAACATGTGTAGAACATTTGCGACAGTGGACAAACGGAAAGAGAATGTGCTTAAAATTTGGAGTACCTATGGTATGGAGGGAGCCAAAAAATCATCATGATGACTGCTATGTTTGTTCTGTCAACATCAAAAGCATTAATCGCAATAACCGGCATAAATGGACATACCCTAACATGGAGTCAACAAGAAGACCTCTTCCTCATTCTGAAGAAATACCTATTCTAACGTTCAGTAACTTGCCTACGCTTCTGGTGGATGACTCAGATATATCGCCTGACGAGCTGCAGTTCAACAAATGTGAAAGTGACAGTAATTTTGAAGGACCTTCAACAAGTCCCCAACGTTTCAGTCGACAAGAGCTCAATGATCTTGTTAGAGATATGAACCTCTCAAAGGAGTCGTCCGAATTGCTTGCTTCCAGATTAAATGAAAAGGACTTACTGTGTCCAAGTACTAATATTACATTTTATCGTACCAGAGAGAAAGATTTGCTGCCGTATTTCTCTAAAGAAAATAACTTAGTGTTTTGTGTTTTGTAATGACATAAGAGATCTCTTGGAGAAGATGGGGTTAACAGAATACACGCCAAGTGAATGGCGTCTTTTTACAGACAGTTCTTCCCGAAGTTTAAAATGTGTACTTTTACACAATGGTAATAAACATGGTTCTATACCTATTGGACATTCCACCACTATGAAAAAGGAATACGCGACAATATCATTGGTCCTGAAAAAAATCAAGTATGAAGAGCATCAGTGGTCGATTTGTGTCGATCTAAAAATGGTAAACTTTCTCCTCGGGCAACAAAGTGGATACACAAAATATCCTTGTTTTTTATGCTTGTGGGACAGCAGAGCTAAGGCCCAGCACTGGATTACCAGAAATTGGCCTTTAAGAAATGCTTTAGTTTAAGGAGAATACAACGTTCTTAACGAACCGTTGGTTGACAGAAACAAAATCATCTTGCCACATATCAAGCTGGGTCTTATGAAGCAATTTGTTAAGGCTTTGCCTCGAGATGAACCTTGTTTTGAGTATTTGACACTTAAATTTCCAAGGCTTAGCAGAGAAAAAGTGAAGGCTGGAATTTTTGATGGTCCTCAGATAAGGCAACTTATAAAGGACCCGCAGTTCACGACATCAATGAACGAGCTTGATCTAATGCCTGGTGCTCTTTTGTTAAAGTAATTAAAAATTTTCTTGGAAAACATAAAGCAGAGAATTACGTCGAATTAGCAGAACAGATGCTTTCTAACTTTCACACACTCGGATGTAACATGAGCATTAAGGTCCATTACCTTCACAGCCACTTGGACCATTTTCCAGAAAATTTAGGTGCTGTTAGTGAAGAACAGGGGGAAAGATTTCACCAAGACATCCGCATTATGGAAGAAAGGTACCAAGGAAGATGGGATACCCACATGATGGCCGATTACTGCTGGAATCTTCAGCGGGACTGTTCTGGTAAACCTCACGAAAGGAAATCTTATAAAAGGAAATTTTTAAGTGATGATTGAAAGTTGCATATGTATATTTTTTTTCTGTTAAATAAATACCTTCTACCCACTTTTCTTGTGTTTCAGTTAAAAGTTGTAATCAAATAGTAATATTTTAAAACTTATATAACAAAACATTATATCTAATTTTAGCGAATTGTTCCTACATAGAACAGAAAATAGTAAATTTCGAAAAGTAAATCTGATAGAACAAATCTGACGGCATTTTTGGATTAGGCATCCCAAAATTACTTGGTTAAACTTAACAAATCCCAGGCACCAAAATGTGTGTTGGCCAGTGTTATCGGTCTAGTAAGCTTGGTTGGCTTACGGACACATCTTTAGTGTAAATAAAAATTTATCCTATTCAAAATGGGAACTTCGAGTGGTATTTGGCATGACAATTCCTCGAGTACCTATGGTATAATATAGATAATGAATTAACATTAACAACAAATTTACTTAATCGTACAATTATTACAAACACAATTTTGATATATTATTTGTCCATTTCATGTTTGAATTGCAATTTTCAGCCTCCCCTCTGTGCGAAACTAATTCATACTATATAATAAAACATTTTTCTTTGCATTTTTCGGAATATTGTCTTGTTGCATTTTTTCATATTCTTACTCGTGCTGCTTCCAAATCGTGACATAATAGAAACTCTTACTTTCACTTAAACACCGTTAATAATAAAAACGAAATACTGATAGATCGATGTTACATTAGCTAAAAATTGATTTCTTACAAAGAACAATAGATTTTTTATGATTGTCATATTGAAGGTAAATAAAAGTTTTGCCGTGAAAAAAAAACGAAGTTTTTTCAGTTTTGTTGCTGGTAAACATTCTAAATATGATCCTAGAGTGTGTAATATTTGACAGGAGGAAAATTGTCTGTAGTAATATATTAAGTGCATTAAAAATTATCGAAAGTTCAGCGCATGAAAACGTGTTGGCTAGAAACTGCTCGAGTTCATTTTGATGCGATTTGATAAAATATGCCCGAGACACAGTCGAGGGTACTTTTTCAGTCAAACCACATCACTATTTCCAGAACAAAACATAGAACAAGAAATAGGATTCAACTGACGATTTGAGCTGTCAAGCCCAATGCAATTTTCGCTGTCATTTTATGTAACATTTTCACTTCGAATGCTATTTTCGCTGAAAGTTTGTTCTTATTGGTTCAAATTTTCAAAACCTTGCTATTTCATTGGTTCTTATAATGTGAGAGAACTAATCAACATTTGTAAAAAAAATATATATATGTCATGTCTATTAACACATTCAGTGCTGATGGTGATGACTTATGCGACAATGCTGAGCTACCACTGAACGCGTTAAAACGTTGTTGGTGACAGGACGCATTTATAAGTCACGCGCATAAGACATCTAAAGCGCATAATAATAAGTCATCATCAGCAGTGAACATGTTAATATGTCATGAAGATTTCCGGTAAAGGTAATTTGTGACGTCACTAGATCATTGACCTCCAAGAATGTGGCGACCATACACTCTATTAACCTTGTGTTAGCACCTGTTATAGCACGCTCAAGGTCAAATTGAAATGTAAATAGATAGGACAGTATAGTATATTCCATTAAAGGCAGTCCAAATTTTAAAATAACATTTAATTAGTTATTGATGGTCAAGTAACTTTAATCCGCAAAGCGAGCTTCAGACTCAAACTAGATTTATCAAACTGTGAATGTGACGTCACAGTTACAATTTGAAAAGTTTGTTATGCTCTATTTTGAAACCAGTTTCGATCATGCAACTCAGGCGATCATTGGTTCCAATTTAAAACTACAGTAGGGCTCTGCCTATTTGTGGTGGAAACTAATTTGACAGTGACGTCATATTCATAGTTTGATGAGTCTCATTTGACGAAATATTTGATATTCTGACGCCCGCTTAACGTTGGTCAGTGTCAACCCCCCGCAAATAAATATAACTAGAGTTGGCAAAAATGCGCCGCAGGACATAGGCGTACGCACCCATTAACTAGTAATAAAAGCAATAAACTGTTACAATTTATAACAATGTATGCACAACTTACCCTCTTAACTAACTTGGTTATCAGAAACTGGAAAAGATGTGTAAAAACTTCAGCATTATGTTTTCTATGGTTGTCTCTGATAGTAATGTTCGGCGTGGTGAAAAAATATGCTTATATTTTGAGAACGACCGTTCGACATCTATTGATGTAATACAAGCATACTTAAAATAGTCTTTGGACTCACTTAACGGATCTGCAGGTGCACCATCGGTACCATCACAAATTTGTCTTAACTGGTAAAACCAGTGTCTTGATTTAACACACGTGCGAACTTTTTTCCAACGGGCTCAATTTTTGCGTCACCTATAGAGTGGAGCAGTCGATTTACTTCGTCCACTATTTGCAGGGACTTTGTAAGTTTTGTATAGCGTCATGTAATCCTTTATAGTTATTGTGAATAGTTTTTAAAGCTGTTTCAACAGAAACATCTTCGAATTTTGTCTGGCTTTCCTTAACAGCTGCAGCTCGTCTGGATTGAATTGTAGTATCACAGCTTTTATTTATTGTAAATATTCAGCATAATATAATAAAATGCTGCCTCCAACCATGTTCCCTAATGTGTAAGACACGGCTGTGGTGGTTCGGGAATACCGGGACACTTGCTATGAAATGCGCGAAGACGTTTAAGAGATTTAAGAAACATTTTTTTAGTACTTGCTATTAATGCATCTACTTCTGGAAAACCTTGTCGAATAGTTTCTGCCACAAGGTGTAAAGCATGCACTTTACACGTAACATGTACTAACCTACAACCGTTTTCTTGAAGTGAACGGCCTACCAAACGCATTGTTGCTACGCCATCGGTCACAAACATCAACACTTGACTTTTTGACAGGTTAAATTTTTCTACCGTCTCCAGCACCACCCACGTAATTGTTTGGCCAGTACACTCAGTCCTTTACTAGCTAATAACTGGAAATGTTAGTTTAAGAGGGTCCAGTACACGTACTATAACATTAACAATAGAATTGTTTTTACAATCTGTCGTCTGGTTAACACAACGTGTATTTTTTTGTACATCTTTGATCTTATTTGCAATGTCTTCGCTTACGGTTGGTACATAGTTACGCAACGCTGTGCGATTTGGTAACGTCACCTTGGGATTGTATTTATTCCAGAACTCCTGAAATAGTTGTTTATCGAGTATGTGCAGCGGAATATCACATGCAATCAGCATTAAGAGTAAATCTAATATAAACTGTATTGTCGAGGGCACGCCATTTTTTTTTAGTTTTATGTTGCACAAAATTTACGTGACGTTTACAATCACGTTTGTCCCAGCACCATCAGGTCTGTCTCGCACACCTTACAAATTATTATAGCACCATTGTAGAATAAATCCGGATATTCACTGATAAATTTATTCACTTTGTCAGTGTATGGCCGTTTTTTACCCTTGGGCAGGTCTGACATACTTTATTATTAAATTAATATCAAGAATAAAATACAAAAAATAAAATGATCAACAATACAACGGAGAGAAATAAATTACGTTATTGACATCTCGACACATAACAGTAGATTAAAATAGTAAACAAATCTCGCTTACGTACTTGGATATTTCTCTACCTGGCGCCGCCCATGATTTGCGGATCGAAATGCCAACTTTAAATATAACTCAATAGCTCCTAGCTTGGCCTTTGGCGGCGCAGAGAGAGAAGCAATATCGCTGATGTGGGACAGAGACGACAGAGACTATTGCGCATCCAAGCTCAAGTGCCAAGCTAGGATGGTTTATTTATAGTTCCCGTTTTAATAATATGACACGATTCCCTTTGAATTCGTGAACCCCACGAACCCGAACTTTTTTTATAATTTTCTGTCCATGTACTGTGATGAAAAATTAAACGTTTGGCAACCGGCAATCAAAATTTGAAGTTTTTGAAGCTGAACTCGGTATAAATTGAATGATGAAAAAATTCAACTGAAAATACGTCGTAGGCAAGGCCAAAGTCCATTTGTGTTAGGCCTGGCTTTTATATGATAGTGTATCATTGACTTTGTTATATCGGTCAGAAGGTTATCAGCTGTTGACTATTATTAAGTATCTTACATGAACGAGAGACAAATTATAGCGTTTTTCATTGGCTGGTACGGACTCATGCTTTGTTCTTGTAAATAAAATAGAGATACATTGAGTGCATAAAAGTGCAGTTAGTGAAAAACGTCTGAATTTGAACCTGAGTCACATGTGTGAGAAAGGTGACATAATCTCTTACACCGCCTGAGCGATATTAGGTTTTTCAATACCTGTTTTAAATAAGAATAGTCCGATATAGGTAAATTATAATTCCGAGTGCATATAAAATTGTTTTTTAAATTTTGATCTTTCGACAATATTTAATTTAATTGATTTTCAATAATTGGTTTTCACAGTTTTCAGTTTCCATGTTTAAATTCCTTGGGAGGGAAACTGTAAGCTTGATTTTTTTCCATAGCTCAGACGTAAAGTATACCGAGTCACCTTATATGATTGCCGTGTATATCAACCATTTTAGTTCAAGAACAGTTCTTGATTTATTTAAAATACTTTATAAACCAGTTGTAGCCGATTTAAACTACTGAGAACTACTATATAAAATTATTGATATCTAATTTGAAAATATTTTCGTCATTCATTGATATGGTGTGATTCATATTTAATATAAAATTGTTTGCTGCAGTTAAAACAATACGAGTTCATTTTTAGTATGAATTCAGATTTGTTATCTTTTGACTATTAATTTAGTACCCGCGTATAAATGAGGCCATTAAAAAAAGATAAAAGATTTAAACAATGAAAGATAAATGTTTAGCCAGTCGGTTTGTAGATTTTTGTATTTGCCCAAGCTAAAAGAAGAACCGAATAAAATTAACGTGGTGGTATCAACAATTTTACTTAGGGTCTATGTATATCAATAGACACAACATAGTGTATATGTAATTTGCCTCTACATATTATTTTATGAATGCTATAAAAACTTTTGACAAAAGAAATAAACTTCGTTTTCGATCCAGTAATATACTGGGCCCAATACTGGGTAACCATATTTTTAAGATAATCAATCTTAGAGGAATTATTTGTGGTACCTAGTAAGTTTCAAGAAGAAAAAAGATAAATTAAAAGAACTCCACAGATTCAAGCAATATTTGTTATATTATACTTACCGAAGATTAATGGTATCAAATCTATCCCAGGGCAGATCGAAACATTATTTGTGACTTGTGTACATTACAAACATAATATAGAATCACAAAACCATATTTTATGCTCTTAAAAATGTACAAAGTATTTCTAAGCTGAGGTTATCATTCATGGTTGATAAACTATACGGTCGCCTCATCCTTGAAGGTCAGTGATTAATGCGTCACAAATTACCTGTGGTGGATGTGCAGACTATTCACTAGGACATTTAATGGCATCATTATATGTATATGACGGACGTGACGAATTAATTAATTAAACTGTTGATTAGACTTGCAATTGGGATACATTAGGATTTTTGTTGACTTCCTTCCAGTATTAATAAATTTGAATATAAATAAAGTTACTTTCCTAGGAATTCATCAAAAACTTATTTTTGTTTCAGATTAATCCATTCGAGTTCATTTCGTGACAGGGTGTCCACTTCGACTACGTGTTTTTATCAATTCAGTACGACTGAATAAGAAAAGGAATTTTTTGAGTGGCGTCTCTTCAACATCTGCTGCGCCATGGAGCGTGAGTCCAACCCTATGCAGGCCTTGTGTCGATCAGGATGTGGTTTCTACGGCAGCCCCGCAACAGATGGTCTCTGTTCACTTTGCTACAAGGTAAAATATATGAATTATTAACGCGAACTTACTGAAATAAATATGACTTGTACGTTTGAAGCTTGAAGTATAATGTATCGTTTAATCGCAGGGAATTTGTTTGATTAAAACTTGTAGTTTAAGCTTACTTTAATTAGGACCTAAAAAAAGAAATGTATTGATATTCAAGGATTTGTAATTATTTTTGGCTGTACTCGGATTACTTTTGTGCCCAACCTGAGTCTTTCATTTGATTTAAACAGTATGCTATTGCATTATTTATTTGCCTGTTTAATGTTCTAAATGTACTCTACTTAACATTATTACGTCACTGGAATGAACAAAATGTTTTTCGTTTGAGAGCCATTGTTAACATGATAGATTTCAGTATAAAATTACAGAAATTGATTGGTTATACTACAAAGTATTATTATTGTTGTAATTGCTGTTGCTGTCAACTTGCGTATTACAGTATTTGAACCCGCTCGTTTCATACTAGTATTAAACTACACCACAATTTTTTTAAATAATTTATAGGACAGTGGCTTAATACCCAAAGGTGAGAAAAAAATACACTTCCACACCCGTATTATTTTAATATAAAAAGGCAGATGTGTCGCTTATGTATGACATCACGTAAGTCGACTTAAAAACGATATAATTATACCTGTATGTATAAACATCTAATGATATCATCATAAGCCAAACATTTACCTTAGAATAATTATAAGTAACTAACTAACAAACTAATCGCCATTGGAAGGAAGCAAATGATATTTTTAAATACAGTAACACAGATATGAAATGAGACGTAGAAATGGAAGGATGATAATAAATATACCTGGTGCAGTTATTTTTTCGTAAAATTGTTTAAATGTATAATAAATTTAATTACCCCTAATAATCACAGAAAGTCTAATTTAAATTGATTTGTCCTATAAACATTATTTAGAGATTTTAAATTAATTTTATTTATGTTAGGTTAATCTGCACAAAAACTTAATATGTTAAATCCAATATGTCAATTTGGTTAATACCCGAAAAAAATTCTCAGAACAGGTAATGAACAAATAAAATGTCCAATACACGAAATATAGAGAAACGGAACGGAATAATGACATTTTAAGGGTCATTTTTGGGCAAGGAAAATAAAGGGAGAATAATATAAATGAATGATTACTGTAGGGCAAGGAACATAATGAAATCAATGAAATACACGTAAACTAATGAAATTTTGTTATATTTATAAGCTACGTATTTCTTTTTATGTTTGTGGCCTGTAGAACTAGTAATTGTATAGTCAAAATTCTCAGAACTAGTTTTGCGCATATTATGATGTGCAATACTAGTTGAAAATAGATACGTATTAATTCTGGCAAAACCGGAAAAAAAGTAAAATCGGTTAATCGGTTTCCTCAAAAAACCGGTTTATGATAAAACCGGCGAAATTTGGGAACTCTAGTCGTAGTTATTCATAGTCACAAATAATCGATTGGCAGTTGGCTATTATTTCTATAATTCTCAGTTATAAATTTTAATGTAAATCAATCCGTTTCTGTACTCAAGATAATCCTACTCCTAATAGCAGATTAACACAAACAAAACTCTATTTCGTGAAAGTTCTAGAACATTCCATTTTGCAAATACACGAGTGCTGCTAGAAATAACACGTTGCGGACTGGAAAAAAGAACTATTAGTGCAATTTGGGGAAATTTCTAGAACATTCTATTTAGAAACTACAGAAGATACGTGAATTGTGTCGACGGGAACGTGTTATGGACTTAAAAATAAGACCATAAGTGACTTTTCTTGAAAACTCTAGAACGTTCAATTTGGAAACTACAGAAGATACGTGAACAGTGTTAAAGGGAACGTGTTATAGACTCAAAATAACTTATTAATGCAATTTGGGTAAATTTCTGGAACATTCTATTTGGATACCACAAGAGATAAGTGAATTGTGTTAACGGGAACATGCTATGGACTCAATGGTGATATTTCGTGAATGTTCTAGAATATTCTGTTTTGCAATTAGTGGAGATAAGTGAATATCATCAGCAGCGAAGTAATACAAACTCTAAGTAAGATTTTATAGTGTTTTCGAGAATTTTCTGGAACATTCGATTACTAAAATAGACCTGACACATACATTTTATGAACTTTAAAGTGTAATAAACTGATTTACATGTCGTGAGTTGATGCCAACAAGAAGTATGCAGAAACAAACATCTTGCTTGAAACACTGTTGTAACAAATGAAACAATCCAGAAAAAGAAAGACCATGAAAGAAAACGCTAGGAAGAAAAAGTACAACAAGAAAGAATACGACATGAAGAAAAAGAAAATTGCAACGAAATGAAGACTAAGAAGAACATGAAAGAAAAGACAGGAAGAAAAGGAGAACAGAAACGTGAATATCAGGAAGAATTAAGAAAAATTATGGAGGGATAGTAGCAAGCCAAGTGAATTTAGAGAAAATTTTAAAGGAGAAGTAGCCCGACTCAAACAACAATCAAGAGAGAAGGGAGGCCAATTGGTACTGCGTCAGATTACAACATTCTTCCTTCGACGGTCAAGATTCCTGGTCAACGTATAAGAGACAGTTTGCGGCAGCTGCACGTTCAAATAACTGGAACAATGAGGAAAAAGCAACGGCATTGGTATTAGCACTGAGGGACCAAGCATTAGACCTGCTCCAAGCAATTCCTGCAGCACAACAAAACTTTAGCATTCTGGAGGCAGCTTTAGAATTAACATATGGCGATCAGCATCTCGCCCAAGTAGATAGATCAAGCTCAACTCAAATCACGCAGACAATGGGTAGAGAAAGCCTCCAGGAGTTCGAGGCTGCTGTGGAGAGATTAGCCTATCTAGCCTATCCTGATGCACCAGTGGAGTTTCAGCAACAGATCAGTTGGAACATTCATTGATGGATTAAAAGATCAGGAGGTTACTCGAATCCTTAAATTGCCCACTTGGCACAAGAGAAGTAGTGAGGCTTTAGTACATGCACTTAAGACTGGGGCTGCCTATGAGGGTACTACTAGGGATGTAAGTGAGTTTTCCTGACAGTGTCATATCATAGTCAAATTTAAAATGACGGACATCATTTATTTTTTTTGATATGTGACATTCCTTTTCAACCTGAATATCTAACAGTAAAGAAAAACAGATCGTCGTAAAAAATAGCTGACCGTTATTTTCACTGGCACAAACATGTTACAACATACTGTTATATATATTTATTAATTAGTTGTTTGAAGTAATAAGTGTTACCTGGACTTTCAATCAACATATATACAGAGGGGTTATTCAGATCAAGATTGTATTAATTTATTTTGTAGCTTACTTGGTTTTCCACGTATTGCAACATAAAATTTCTCAAACGAGTTTTTCTACTATATTTGCAATTAGTTTCTTTAAATATCACATTTAGTTAAAATAGTGTTACGTGTTTGCTATCCACACAAACACCTCTACTCGTAGATTCGATTTGTATACAAATAAAAATAGTAGAAAATGCAAACCAGATATGCAGCCGATATATGTAAATCGTTTTTATGATTTGCATTGTGTAATGCAGATATATTTATAAAACATTCACATATGTTTAAGTCATACACATACTGTTATTACGTATACGCATACCGACGTTATACAGGGTGTTTACGAACTTGGGAATATATTTTTAATGGGAGGTAGTACTTGGGAAAAGAAGTCGATTGCTAAAAATTTACCTTAGTAAAAGTTCCTCAGAAGTGGCAAAAAAAAATATTTTAAATAATACATCAAATTGTTTGAGAACCGCTGACGAAGCTAGCTGTATGCGAAAGTTATGGCCATAGACATATAATAATGTCTATGGTCATGGCAGTGTTGCCAAATTTTATCTCAACGCCCATTATTTAGCGAAAATTTTTTTCTTGTTCCAATAGAATTAGATAAATAACATCTAACTATGCTACCGATCAAAATGTACTCATTTTTTTAAATTAAATATTTTACTCGAAAATTAAACGTCTTGTAACAGCCAGAAAAGTACAACATAACCCATGGGTTGAATTGTTTTAAAGAATCTAACTACAGCTTAAAACATTTTTCTCACTATTGATTGATTGATTTACATTTTTTTACATTATTAAATTTGTTATTTTTCATAATATCTGTGTTTTTATGGAAATACTCGTACAAATATAAAATGGAGAATTCAAAATATTTACATTTTTGTGAGCATTGTACAATTTAAAAATGGAAATATACCCAATCTATTATAATAAATTATAGTGAAGAAATCCCTGATAATTGAAGTTATTTTTACCTTTGCAAAAAACTTCTCTTGCAGAAAATTCCTTAAAAGACTTCCTTCCCCAACCACAAACGCACATAATTCCTTCTTTGTGTAGGGCACTACATTCAAAAACTAAATAATTAACAATATTTCCAAGTGTAATATTTGGAAATGCATCAAACCCAACCACAAACATAATTCACATAATTCTTTCTTTGTGTAGGCACTACACTCAAAAACTAAATAATTAACAATATTTCCATGTGTAATATTTGGAAATGCATCACCATTTGTAGTGAAGTCTTCTTTTTGAAAGTATAAAAGCATCTAAACCGGGTTTCGGCTGATGGATCTAAACCAATATGACACTTTTTCCATATCACGAGACAATTCCATAAAATACAAACGTCTCTATTTTGAGAACACAAAATTAACGAAATAAAACAATAAGATTTGTTTTAAAACTAATCTTGTTGTTCAGTAACCATTAATATTAGTTTTTAAAACTGCGTTATACACTTAAAACACGTTCTGTTAAGTGAACGACGTTTGTGCTTATTCGATATTACAGCTGACGGGAGTTTCGATGCATATTCACTTCACATACAAACACACAAAGATTTTATTTTTAGTTTCTCTATGCACAAAAAAAAAGAAATACGTTGTGGTAAATTTTTTACACATCTTAAAAATTTCCATTTGACATTTGACAAACAGAGATCACGAAATTCACTACCTCATGTGTGCAACCTACAATCTAGGGACCTGTAATATCATTAAATTACAAACAACGATCAATCACCATTTGTAAACTCTACACAGGGTCGAACTGACCTCATTCGGCCCCATAGGCAATAGTTGTAATTTGTCCCCTACGGCCTACCCCCTCCCACCAAGAAAGATCAATCGTTTTCAGGATATAAAGAAATCATATACCTAAAATAAACACAATAAAAATTAATGTTTTTCGTTATTGTTTATTACTAGATAAATGATAAATTCGAACATAAAAGTAAATATCGAAAGGAACAATTCAAAAATAAAAAATAGTTGGATTTGTATATTGTAAGTACAGGGTACAAGAAATATAACACAAATAATGTATCTTAGAGTTAAAACAATACACTATTTTCTTAACCTATAACCTCATCTCATTCCTTATTTGGTACCTTTCAAATTTTAATAATGCACAATAACATAATTATAAACTTATTTCATAATTAAATAATTAATTATCTATAAGTACTTACTTATAGTATTTTTTGCATGAACGGGAATAAAACAGCATTTTACTACTCAAAACAGGGAGTAAAACAAGCGTTTATTCACTTGGAAACCAATGAACAGTATAAACATAATATAACGTCAACAATTTTATTATGTCAAACTTTTAATGGTAGAAAGAATGAAAAATAAGAGTCAAATATAAACCATAAAATATCTTATTTCAAATTAAAATTAATATTAATAGGGCAATTTTCACAGTTCGCAATATTTGGTAATTAGTAATATTTAGCAATCTAAATGTCAAACAGAAATATGGGATGGATGACGCTACTAGTGCCAATTTTACATCTTTCAGCTTCTTGCGAATCGCTGGTTACACTAATAAAGAGTAAACCACTTGTACTAGCTGGCGTCCGGTGGCCAGACAAATATTTTTGACTTTGTTAATGGAAAATAATTTCCTACAAAGGAAAAGGAAAAATACATTGTTTCAGTTTGCAGTTTGACCTCCCAGAAGTGTTTGGCCCCGTCGGTAATTGCCGACCTGCCGGCTGGGCGAGTCCGTCCCTGAGTCTCTACACATACGCTTAGGGAGATTGGACGTTTGCGCATCGAAAAATCTGGTGGCATCATTGGCGACGCCATTTCCACTAGAAATGTCCATCATTTAATGTTTATTGTTTGGTTTTCTGTAGTTATAGTGCGATTTCTTTCATTATATGAATTTCTTGCGACTTTCTATGACTACGATAGGATATTTTAATACTTTGTGTAGTGAAAATAATATATTTTTTTATTAAGTGCAAATTGTATTTGGTACTTTTATAAAAAACATTTGTAAACAACGTCTTATGCAGTGGAATTAATGTTCTAAGGTAAAACATTTTAAATCTAAAGGGATCACTTTTCAGAGGTATGTTAGTTTTGATCTGTTATTTTTTTTCAATTCTACAAATTACGTGTTTTAGATTTCCTAATGGAGAGATGTTGGAGAAGTGATCGGAAGTTCTTGGGGAAAGCGAGCAGAGGCAGTGGTCAGAGAATAAATTTATTTGCTCCAAACAGTTCAAAGGTGATTTTATGAAACTGAGACATAAAGTTTTCCTGAAGGCTGATGCAGTGCAAAATTTGCAACTCACAAAGGAAACTGCGACAGAAATTTGTATGGACCAAAATATGTATGTTCCATCTACAAGTGAACAAAGGAAAAATAAGGCTACAAGTGTCTACTGTTATTGATGTCATTTCACCAACGACACAATCGTCCTCTTTTAGTTCTACACAGACATCTTCATGACACTCTTCGATTATGAATAAGATTGAAATTAAAAAGATGTTTGGTGTAAGATATTGCTTAAATATAATAAGATATATGTATTGTTAATTTATGTACTTATTTTTAGCAAAATTAATTGGTGACGAGACTGACAGTAGCTCTAATAAGAAGAGAGTTAAATTTATTCAAAGTTCATAATTATGGGTAAGTTTTTTTATATAAATAAGTACTCCATAAAATTTTCATTAAATAAATTATTTCAGTGTTTCGCCTGAGATTATAAAGAAATATACTGAAATAAGAAAGTTGGACAGAAGTCCAGAAGAAAGTTATATTCTGCCATGAAAAATAAAGATCTGAAAATGAAAAATAACTACCTTGAAAACAGTTGTGCAAGAATATTATTTAATCAACCACAATAACTATTAATTTTGTAATGTTTAAAACTATATTTCTAACTAGGTTAATTTTAACTTTTGGTATGTAGTAACAATATTTAAGTGTAGGTTTTATTTCCTTATTTACTCGATATTTCTGAATTTATTGGAGAACAAAATATAATATATTGAGTTTAACTTTATTTATTATAATAGCTGTTTATGTAATAAGTCCATAATATAAGGGTTTATTGAGCAAGTCGTTTATATGTGAATTAAATGTAGTGACCAAGGCCATAAAAAGGATGAATTCAATAAAGCTATAATATGGAGGAGTTGCATGTAAAGCTTTATGTTCGACTGCTAAAATTAACTCATTATGGAGAAACATTCATTTTATAAATTTTGTATCTATTCTATGAGAAACAAGTGAAGTATGCTGTGTACTGTTTATGACATAGTTTTGCAGCTATAAAGTACCTCTTTATAGTACTAGTAAAATAAAGTTACTTTATTCTACTAATATTATAAAGAAGTACTTTATGACCGGAAAAACTATGTCACAAACAGTACTTTACAATATAGTCATACATATCTTTGAATTTATGAAATCTTAAGATTTTATGAATTAAGCCTTATAAGTGTTAAATTTTAGTTCAGCTGTTTGTGGAGTTGTCGAAAATATTAATGATATATAGCTGAAAATTGAAAACAGTTTCGCAGAAGTCTCACTTTCGTGCCTGATTTCATATAAATGTTCAACCAAAAGTAAGAAAAATCTATAAATGCAATAATGAAAATTCTTTTCATAATAGGGTAATAAAACAATGCACTTCAGTGATAAATTGATCACAATTCATTTAAACAGTATTTACTGAACATACAAGAATATATGCACCTAATTAAACAATACAAAAAGATTAATAATATAGCAGCCATATTAATAAAAACTATGATAATAGCATGCTAACTTGTCACTATTAAAGATGCACAAGAACTTTTGTTATCAGATAGGGTAACAGATTTTCTCAAGTCTACGAAAGTAATCGTAAGCTCTAGAAGAATAGAATTGGAGAGTCAGTGCAAACTGCCAGATTTCTTGAGAGTACTTCCTGTCTTCTACTCTTTGATTTTTGGGAAACCAGATCTTCTAATGTACATGGCAGGGATGACTAAAAAGAAAATTAAATATTGTAATATACATACAAGTTATAAATGAAAGTTTTTCGTTGAATGTTATCTAGCTTTTAACACGAGGCATTAAAATTTTGATAATTTAATTTTATTTAATATATGACACTCAAGATATTATAATTATCATGCCAAAAACCTGAAAATGTGGTTATAACTATTACATATACAATCTTGTTATCTACCAAGAAAATATTTTAATATTTATAAGGAAGGACCCAATTTTAAAAAATTTTAATGGGCACAATTATTTTACTTTAAAATACCTTTAAAAATAAAAGCACAGATCAAATTATTGTATTAAGAACATTGGTAAAATTCCCTCCACTATAAGTTAACATAAAAACTGAGGCAAGCTGCTTTATTCAATTTAGTTGTCGATACATTTTAGACTACGTGATATAAAATTATTTTAAAGGACGAATTGTATAGAATGAAAATCATTAATTTCTTTAACCTGACAGGACTCCAAATACTGCTATCTTGACTTAATAAATACTATACCTTGTGCCCTTAAAACTTCCATTGTCAAGATTGGATTGGACACCGCTATAGATGGAAAAGCTCCCGCTCTTGATTGTAATGGTTTCCCAGACTTTTGAGTTTTGGATCCATGTAGTCTTCGTTTATAAAATGTTTTGAACATATGAATAGTGTATGTATAATGTCTGTACTTGAAAAACCTCATACGTATTTGTACCCATACATTTTGGCTATCGTCACTGGGTAACCTATACGATTAAATTTTTTTCATTAAATATTTACTTCAATGTATAGTTAATGCAGATGGTTAGATTGTGCAGATAATGCTTGAACAATATAAAAATAAAACAATTCTAACCTGTGAAATGTCACGTGATATTCTTCCAGATATGACTGTGTTTTCAGTTTTTACATAAAACACAATTTCGATATACTTTTCTTATTATTGTGCCGCAAAAAAACTGAAAAATAGAAGATAAAACAAAAAAAATTCCTGATAGGAACGAAATCAAAGCAAAACAAAATGTCAAATCTCAAAAAAGATTGAGAAATGACAACTTTTGACAGAATAAAGATGAAGAACAAAACACAAAATTCTGTGGTTGTTGTTATTTAATAGTGTTTGTTTTCAACCTTCGTTTGGTCCGTTTTACAGTGTTTTTTCATTAGTAACAGTAATAATGAACTAGTCAATGTTAATATTTACGGTAAATGTCAAATACGTCGGCTGTTTGTATGCGGAACGTTTTCCAAATAGGAATGAACCAAATGCCATATGATTTGTAACTCTTGTGCAACGATCACACGACATTTGTCAGTTACGACCCCGTCAAAGACGTGATATGAGGTCCTCATATGTCTTTGAACGCTGAGGAAAACATTTTAAATTTGGTAGAGGACAATCCAACTTTAAGAATGTGTGCATTCATTCGCTAAGCAAACCGTACGTCTAATCGGATTGTATGGTGCCCTGTGAGGAAATAAACTATATCCATTTTCATGTAAAAAGAGTTAATTAATGTTCTACAGCAACAAGATTTTGTGTGTTAAAGGATGTGGCAACATCGAACAGTGATTGTGCCATATGATGTATTTGACACACGGTCATTCAACTTCGATTCCAGCAGTTCTCAACATGTTCGCACTTTTTTGTTGAGAAAGGTCAGTTATTTTTTTCTAATATTTAAGGTTTTCTTATGCACTATACGATTTATTATATCAAGATGTACTTATCCTCAAAAAATAATTCCCAAGTTTGTAAACACCCTGTATAAATGAACTTGCGAGGGAGGCGGATATCATTATCATTATATGATTATTGATTATTTTAATTATGCAATAGTGAGCGCTACGTTGTGGTCATTTAACACCACAAGGGACCATTATGGGGCGCCAAATAATTTTTTTTAAGGTCAAGTTTTAACAACTTCATCAGTTTATATATAAAACAATATAGCTACATTATACTCAGAAATTAAATAATTTTTGGGTTTATTCTTTTTCAAATTTTAATATATTTTTTTTATGTTTTTTGTTAATCAAGAAATCTTCCCAAATAACAATATACTAATATTTTTTTAGAAGATAATAATTTTTTCTATGTCAACTTATTTTAAACTTCTTATTTTACTCGATAAGAATCCACGCTGAAATTTCCAGTCGCCTTCAACCCGTTTAATTTTCGCGTAGATTTATTGTCCCGTGAAGTTGACAAAAATATTTTCCATGTAAATGCCAAAGTATTCCCAATACATCGGTCTTGTGGTATTAATTTTGAAAATGAATAGTTATACAGTTTATTTCAAACTTATTACAACATTAAAAATATCGGCTTTTTGTCCATTTACCGTCGCGATAAAAAATATACACATCCGCTGCGTTCACAGGTTGGATAATGGAATGTTTAATTAGATTTGAACTGTACTTTAGATCGGACGGTTTCATAAATGGGGATGAAATAACATTAAAGGATGCGTTAGCACGCCCTTGTCGCCAATATTACCAATATAAAATTTTAAATCGCTGTTAAAAGTTTTCTATTGATGAGAACAAAAAATTTACACAGATATTCATCTTATATACCATACGGATTTATATAAAATTACAGGCAATACTGATACGCATTTTTTTTATTATTAAGAAATACGTATTAAGTTGCTTTAATTGAAAATGCCATTTCCATTTATTTTGTTTATTTATATATAATAATTAATATTTTGTTTATCAAAGAAAGCGACGTTTTTTATATTGTAATAAGTTTGAAATAAACTATACATTAGAATTACTGTACGTATGTAAATGAAGGAAAGAGTTGACTTTCGTTATTGTACCCCTCGGGTTATTTCATTCGAAAGTAAGCGGCCAAGACCTGACCAGCGTTGTATCAAATGTAATACAGACTTGTTTTTTGTTTTATATATATATTTGTCTTGCTTGGCGCAATTCCAATAGCAGACATTTAATCTTGCGATTGAAATAATTGTGCAACGTTGTTTTTTTTTTTTCTACAAAATGAGAATTCTACTCGTTTACAACTGTTATATTATTATGTATTTTTAATTATAAAGTAATTGGGATATGAAAATGATGAATGAATGCTGTTATTATAAAGGTCTGGGCAAAGGTATACAATTATATTTAGAAGAAGGGTAAGTATGATTGGGGTTGCAGTTTTGTTAATATGAATATCATTCAAATGATATTATTTTAATAATATTAATGAATCACCAATGAGTCAACTTATATTATGAATTTTTAGTATACAAGTCCAATAATACACTCGGAATAAGTACTCTCTCGAATATTATCTCGTACAAATGCTTCTGTATATTGCAAAGAATAGCAAATTTAACATTGATATACCTTAGGTTTTTTTACTTTCTTATACCTAATATAAGGAAGTAATAGTAATCGGATTTTTTTCGACCTCGAGATTTTAATTGTATATGTTTTAAAACCTCCTGAATTCATTGTGACTATTTTCCGAATGATGTCTGTCGGTGCGTGTATGTGGATGTGTGTGTGTATGTGTGTATCCGCGATAACTCAAAAAATTCTAATGGGAGACTTCCCAAATTTGGCAGTTAAGATTGTCAACATTTTAAGTGACAAATTAAATTTGATGAATGTGGTACCACCAGAGGAGACATAATGTATGAAAGAAGAAAAATGGTACAATTTCGGAAAAATTTTTTTAAAAATTTTAATGCATTTCTGGATGAATCTGGACGAATTATAATGAAAAAACATAACTTTATGAAAAAAAATCTGTCCGCATGTCTGTAATATCGCGATAGCAGTCACAGTTTTTGAGATAAAGCTTTCAAATTTGGTACACTTGGTCTAAAGGCCAAGGACAATGAAAAATTTGGTGATGAGCAAAATCGGCCAGCTGAAAGGAAGTCCACGGGACCCAAACTTTTTTGTATTGGACTTTATAAAAAAAATATATTCTTGATGAAAGATTATAAATCATGTCTACTATATCAAGCTAATAAAATATATTTTCCAAGTACTATAATAAAGCTCATGTAAACTGAAATTTTTTACACATTTGACCCCATAAAATGGGGTTATGATAAATTTAGCCGTTTGACATTTGAAATGTCTATTAAAAAAATGGCAAGATATAAAAATGTCGACCTCCGTAAGGTTGCACCCTATTTTCAAAATTAAAACGATTCTGAATGCGAATCGTTTGCTCGTGATTGTTGGTCTATTCCTTTAGTTTGCTAGTTGTTGCGTATAGAAAAACCAAACACGTATGCTAACAGTGAATTTGTTTATTCGAAAATATTCATATTAAAACAATTATGAATCGAAAGAAAAACATTTAACTCGAGTTCGACTCGAGATGAAGATAGTTAATACTAAATGTGGAGAATTATTTCATCCGCGAAAAAGGAAATGGTGGACCCTTGTTTCCAGTTCGAGCTGTACAACAGCGAACACCTGACCTGCGTGAAATTTCGAAAATTGTATTATATTGTTTGTGTACCGCTGACAATTGGACCGATAACATTATTTGGGTCATTCTTAAAATAGACCACACTTTCGAAATGCTAGCAATAAAAACAAAAAATAGTTTCAATTATTAAATTGTAGTCACAGAGTCATGTCTTGTACTTTTGCAGTGCCATATTGACCAATAGCACCTTTTATCTTTTTTTGCATTTTTCCAGCAAAAAATACGAGACAGTGCAATAATTTCTGTCCACCATGTTACCGAACTTTAAATCTGTGTATTCTCAATGTTAATTGAAATATAAAGAAAATAATATTGGAGAAACTTTATTATTAGGGCTTTAAGTATAAACAATATAATTTTGAAATTTTGTATTAGATTTTATGCGAGCTTAAAGTCCACTTCGTTATTTTTTGTCCATTGTATAATCACAAATGTTAATAAAAAAAACTAAGATGAATGCTTTACTTATCAGCTGTGAGTATAAGAGTGTTTAAGGTTTTGTATTTAACTATACTTAACAATTCATAACATACAATATTTTCATAATTTGAGTTAGAAATAGAAGAAAATAGTGCGATAACATAGGGAACCAAAAGTAACGCATTAATTAAAAACATTTACATCTCGACTGAACTTTTATTACAAAATATGTTAAAAACAAGGTTAATGTAGTAACAAAACTTCTAATAAAGAATATGGCAAAGAGTAACAACTTTAAAACTATTGATAATAAACTTAAAATATAACAAACTCAAAAATCTTAAGATGTGAAAATAAAACTTGTATATAATAAACTTAAAAAGGACAATACAAAAATTGCTTTACTTTTCAAAAATATAAACGGCAGTGTCGAATTGATAATAGATCCGATCACCATGGGATTTTAAACTCGGATTTCTAAGGACTGTCAATACTTGTTCACCTGTAATATATGAAATATCTTCCTCATCGATTCGAAATTTATCCGCGCTGTTGTCAATCGCCTTTAAAAACACTACTTTTGGTTCACCATCATCTTCATCCACTTCACGTTGAGCAACTCCAACATATCTGTATTGCGTTGAATTTTTTTGCTACCTGCAATCTGAATAAGTAAAAATGTGCCAGTAAAATAGCCATGGGGGTCACTTTTTTTGGGGGTCATTATCAGTAACTAATGATGCAAGGGATCGATCATCATCATCTGAATCGCTTGATGACATATAAATTTCCTTGTATCTAGATTTTTGTTTTGTGCTACTGCATCTAGCTGTTATTTGATTGTTCATTAATTTTGAGAAGTATATATTTTTTTCTCGAAACAGTCACAATCCTTTAATATTATTAACTGATGATTGATGAAGTACAGTAACAACTTAAGCCGCGGTAAGTTAGACCCTATATTTTCTGTTATAAGTTGGTGTACATATTTTGTACCCTTTAACACATTTATATTTATTGGGATGCTCTCTCCAATTTTGGCAATTTCTTCAACTGAAATCAGCATTAGCTTAACTGTCGTCTGCCTTTGGACTTTTCAATGAATTCAAACGCATCAGTTATGTCTTGCCCCATGGCCACAATTCTATCCGCTGTTCGTTTTTTAATACGCCTCCTATACCATCTGCCGCCCCCTTACCATGTCCTGCTTCAAAGAAGGACCAAGTTCTGAGTTTAAAACCGTATTCTGATACTTTCTTATTAAAAAAGTAATTCTGTTTTTGTCTATATTAAGTAAAAGGGCCAACTGAAAAGATATGAACAGTATCAACCTGATTATTTGATTCCTTAATCATATTAATGATTGAGTTTAAATGAGCCCATATTGCAGCTGGATTATGTTCGTTACATGGTTATACAGTGCATAATGAAATCGGTTTGTTTTTTGTTATACGATAGTAAAGAACTCCTGTATGAAATGTTATTTGGATTTTGGAGGCACCAAAATGATGTCCCTGAACTTCTTCCGCTAATTTACAGTTATAATTTTCACTGACGTCTGTATGCAACGCTACTTCATTTGGCCCAAGATTATCTAGGCAGTACCTGTATGCTTGGTATTGTTTCTTTATATTGTAAATGTGCTTTTTAAATAAAGTAAATTCATTTACAAATTTTTTTAAAGTTCAGTTAGAGGAGCTCTTATTTTGTTTTTTACTATCTTAATGACAACTTCTTTTACATATTTCTTATAGACTTCCTGCTTTCTCATCCATTCACTCCATTCTATATCTGTATTAATATCAAATGAGAAATGTAATTCTCCTATTTTACAATAAGAGCACTCATTATACATACACTGTTTTGAAGACATGTTGCATACCGTCATTTTAATTAGTTGCGAGATATCAGTTACTGTAAGGAGTTGATGGCGCTTGAGAGAATTAAACTTCAAATGAATGTTACTGTGAAGTTTACAGACATGTATCCCGACCTACTATTGTAGGTGAAACTATGTAAATCGGTCTATATTTCACAAATGTGAGTATGAGCATGTTGTCCCCCTTCTTTGAGGAAAGTTTTATACAAATTCTTCATGGTGTCCAGCAGATATCTTTTTTGCACTTTTTTTCTTCTAGTTACAGTTTTTTTTCTTGCGCTAGCTCTACTGACATCGTCCCTGTTGAAGAACCTACTAATGTGTGTCACAGTTCTATCCAGTTTAGAACTTGATTTTGTGTAATTTCTTAGCGTGGTCTTTAAGCCAAATGCATCTACGCAAATGTACTTATCGATATTTTTTTATTGTTTTGTTATTCAAAACGCCCCTTAAAGATACTTGATAGTATTGTACTCGCTTGTAAGAGCATGGGTTAACGTTTGGTATTTGAATACCTGACTTCTTGGAGACCTGGACTAGATTTAACTCCTGGGAGACACTGTTGTATTATAGCCTCACTTTTCGAAAATGGATATAAAGTTTCTACGATCGGATGTTCTTTAGCCTGCTTACATCTTTCTCTATATAACCTTAATTTGTATATATTCACTTTTTTCTCTAAAAGTTCGTTTCTAATTATGACTTTTATTATCAGTATATAATTTTGATCTATCTCGGCGAGGCTTCTTGCGCCCGTGAGAAGAGTTTGTTGCATTTTGACCTTCAGGTTGAGGGGAGGGTGATGGAGTATCTTCAAGTACATGAGGTAAGTTCATCTTACATCTTTGTCGTTTTTCTGTTCCCGCCAATTTCGCCTCTTTTCTCTATCTAACATCGTATCTATTAAACGTTTCTTCGCGTGGTATCGCTCTCTTGCTTTTCGTTTACTTCCAATTTATTCACATTTTGTTTCAATCGCTCTATAACGCCCCTGTTTTTCTGCAGCCGTTAAAGGCATTTATTCGTCCTTGACTTAAATATAGTAATGCCTTTTTATTTATTGCATTCAGAAGGTATAAGTTGTCCACTTTGTTTCTTGAAGTCCCCTGCGTTTCTTTTTCAGAGTAACGCGGTGGAGTGGTAACGTGGTGGAAAAAATAACATCAAAATGTATGTTATCAGTTAAAATGGCGAACTAACCAAAATTCACTACATGTGTTGCTTTTATATTAGGTTAGGTTATTATGAGTGAGTCCTTGTGGACCCTCCACTGCGGCCATTAGCAGGCCTATTGTGGCTGACTCCTAATTATATTTCACCCAATAAGTTCAGTCTCTTAATGAAACTGATAACTTTATTGGGTGAGAATGTGTCCAGATCCTCGGGCAGAAGTTGCCCTTTGCTAAATATTGAAAATCGGATCCTCTCCACAGCGGGACAGGTGCATAAGACGTGGTCTGCCTTCTCATCATCCTCCAAGCATAGATGGCACTCGGCGTTTTCCGCTAGGCCGAGTTTATGCAGATGATAGTTTAGTCGGCAGTGCCCGGTATATAGGCCTGTTAGAGTTTTCAGGTTTATCCTGTTTCTCTAAAAGTTTCTTAGCTCTTGATTTTAAAGGGTATTTTATAAACACCTTCGAATGAACTAATCCTGGTAGCACTTGCCAATACTGGAGAGTTTTCCTTCCAGCCCAGGTTGAGATAGCCATCTTAGCAGTACTTGAAGATACGCCAAGTATCGGTTCTGGTCCGATGATTCTTGATTCTGCTCCTTCTCTCGCCAAGGAGTCGGCTATTTCGTTACCTTCCATACCAGAGCGGCCCGGTATCCAGACCAGAGTCACTTTGTTGTTTTTGCTCAAATGATTTAGCCTTTTGACAGTTCCATACCGTTTTGGAGTTACAGCGATAGGAGCCAAGAGCTTTTATAGCTGCTTGGCTATCTGAAAAAAATTTAATTGATCTGCGTGTAAGATGCATATATTCCAGCCTTCGCACACACAGTTCAATGGCATGAACCTCGGCCTAAAAATAGTTGCATTACTACCTAGGCTTGAGAATATCCTCACCCTTGGTCTGTAGCTATGTACTCCGGCTCCCATTCCCTCAGGAGTTTTGGAGCCGTCAGTAAACCAGCAACTGTCTGTCCTCAGTAGGTCGGTTTTATTCCGATCCCACTCATCTCTTTCCGGAAAAAGGACGTTGATGGTCAGCCCGTAGTTGGTCATGGTAGGCATAGTATACGAGGGCATTCCCAGGATGCTGTGACTATGTCATCCAGCAACCTGTTCCACTCCATGATACTAGTCTGCGGCATATTAATGGCCGCTTGTTGCCCACCTGGCCTCTCTCTCCAAATATATATGAAGAGGCGGTAAGTCTAGGAGGATTTCCATTGCAGCTGCCGGTATGGTGCTTATATATCCCTAATTCACATGCAAAGCATAATTTATATTAGATAAATTTATATAACATACCATAAATTTATACGTAACACAGGAGACAGAATTTTTACAAACCAGCACTAAGATAAGAGTTTGGCTTCTTGCGTGGTTAAAACAAAACTATTCTAAGAAATACATACGGCGCCGGAAACAAAAGTTTCTGTTATCTTCTATAACGCTCGCGTCACCTGTCGGATATTTTTTTAATTATTTTGATAGGTAACATAGTGGAAGTAACTAAGGGGACAAAAAGTAGTTACGTATAAAAATATTTAAGAAAACAAGCCGAAAATAAATTTCATCAAAAATTTTACTTGATTAAGTTAAAAGTTCGTGTTCAGTTGCATATTATAATTGGTTGCTCACATAAATTTGATTAAAGATAACCACTTATAGTATGAATTTTGAAGAATGAATTTCGTCGTGGTTACGTGGCATTTTTCGTTTTGTTTGCACAAATGTAAAGATAATATATAAATACAAAAATATTATATCTTAACTTGGAATTGAATGTTGTAAGTAATTAATACATGTTTTTTAAATTTTATTTAATTATAAAATTATTGGATTTAAACCACTTTGAAGTTGGGTACATATAATGTGTGGCATATCTTAAGAATGACCCATTTATGGCTTTCACTCTTTAAGACGAAAGATGCCATAGTGATATTTTAAAACTTTACATTCTGTAAAAAGAAAACCAAACGCTATTTAGCTTAAAATTGATTTATTTCAGATTTTTTGCCTGCTTCATTAAAACTCTAATCAGTAGTTGGCTTTATGAAGGTTCAACCTGAACTTGATGTCAAAGCATTTTAAGCCGGGTACTCATATGCGCTCCGTATCTGTATTTGCATCATGTATTGTAACGGATACTGTAACAACATTTTGAATGTGTACGTCTTGCGTTCCATGTTCGCGAACTTACTAAGAACATGAAGAGCGATCCGAGCGCCTGTCGGTAAACGCCGCGAACACAAAGAGGAACGGTCCAGTGTTGTGGACGGTTCGTAGCTGGAACGCAAGTCAGTACGTGTCAGTGTTCCGATCATGTATCGAAACACTGAATGTTTCCAAAACCTTCTGAACTTGCTTCGAACACTGCGGGTCAAGATGATCGCAGGTCGTTACGTCGACTATTCGCCTAGGCGTACATACAGCGAACTGATACTGTAACTGTTACAATACACGATACAGATACAGATACGGAGCGCATATGAGTACCCGGCTCTAGATTTATAACTGAGCATGAACAACTACCACAAAAATTATAAAACCACAACACGTCCGAAATTCTCTATAACACTCAATACTTCTAACTTGGACTGAACAGTTATAAAGTTTTATTGAACGCTTGACAAATGCAAAGGTATTTAAATTGTTACTTGGAATATTAAACTCTGCTGTAACCCAACTGCAAGTAAACACTCAAAAGTGAGATAATGTGAAAATTCCCAGTTTTTGGTAGGTAAATATCTTGGGTAAATATCCAAAATGCATTGACCTATCTGTGGGTATATAGTCTGTACCAATGACTTCAGAATTAACCAAGTCATTGGTCTGTACCTTACTAACATCACTAGCCCCTTCATCATCCTGTATCTCGGCCCCATCCTCGTATGAACTTTATAATTAATTTAACGATAGAAATGTGCTCCTGAGTTTGTGCCGTGCATTTTGGAACACCCTGTAGAACGCAAAGTAGCGAATTCGATTGTTTAAATGCCCTTTTACACGGTCAGTTCAGTTATCTGATCCCTTTCCATTTCAGTTATTTCAGTTAAATGATCACTAATCAGTGATCAGTTGAAATCTGATAATTTAATCGTTCAATTCAACATTGTTGAATTTAACGATTCATTTAACTGGGAACTAATAACTGAACTTACCGTGCAAAAGATCTTTAAGGGAATTCCCGACTCGGTGCACATCTCTTGTGAATATCCCACATAAGTTATTGAAAATGGTTGCTTTGATTAATGTCTGTTTGTTCACAGGAAAACCTCAAGAAAAAACAACAGCTACCAACCACTCCCACAAGTCTGAGTGCTCTTAGAGACACAACGACGGCACATCCCACCATTAGTCATCTTCCATCTTCACCTGTCACCGATCTTCCCATTGATGTAAGTGTAGTTTTTCAATTAGTTGGAATGGTCGAATGTCGATTCCAATTACCACATTTGACAGTTTCAGTTTGTAAATTTGTTTTAATCGAAATGTCATTAAAAGAATGTTTGTTCATCTATTAAGTGTTGGCGTATGTTGAATTTAGTTTTTCTGTTGATATAACTTTTTATTTATGTAATTGTAAAATCGACAAGTTCAAATTCTTATTTAGGAACCGCAATCTTTGTTCAAATTCTGGGGGCTCAACCGGTCTCGTTTATAATTTTGAATGAGCCCTGCCGTTAAAAATAGTCTCCCTAAATAAATAAAAAATTTTGTCAACTATTTAAACGTGGAAAGGTAACAAGTAAATAAGTGTGGAGATGCATAAAAGCCATAACATATAATCGTATCAATAATATGCGATTGCGATTATTCTGATAAACTTTGATAGCCGCAGGTCTTAATTATAATCGTTTCATCATTCATCGAATAGGTGTCAGAAACATTATAGTGACAAAAACAACGACGACATATTTTTACGAATCTAAAAAAGTTGCAAAAAAAAAAAACGATTTTCTAGAATTCGAGCCCACTATGTAACGGTTGCGTCGAAAAAATAAATGCATTCAGATTTGTGGAAAATGTTTTGTAAAATTATACTAGTGCATTTTTGGAATGAACCTCGATTTTTTAGGGTGAGGTAGTTCGAAATTTCATCTTGTCACATCAAGTAAGTCTAATTAGGCTTTAACATTAAAATAATACATAGTTATCCACATTATTTCATCTCAAATTCTTAAAAATGTTTACACGATAGTTCATGTATTTTTTCCGATTTATAACAAGTTGTTAAATGTTTATACCCACTCGCCTATACTGAAAACTAAATACTTTTATGATGCTCGCTCGATTCCTTGTTATATTCAGCAGTTACTTGTTATTTGTAGCAATATTGTTGGGTTTGTACAAAAATCTGCAAATAAATACATTCTTATTGATTCTTTTTGTACTGTAGTAACGAAGTCCTTCTTGTGACTTGACTCGATTTCCGTAACCTCGCACTTGCTACCGGCGATAAAAACATCAATCATCATTGACACTTCACTTCAAAATTCATAGTCTAATGTCATCATCTGATCACAAATTAACAGAATCATCCTCATCCACTACAAGTATCACAGACGAAGGGGAGACAAACAACTTATTTCCCCCCGGCGGCGGTGGCGTCGCTCTCAACAAAGATGGCGGCGATGTCGCCCCAATTATTTCAACCAGTCTCAGTAATATTTTTTTTAACAGCCAACGATGAGGAACAGCAGGTGGAATTTTGAAGTTTGAATGTACATTTCTGACCATTGCATTTATTCCCGCAGGCCTCCGAGGAATGCTCGACGCAAATACAAGCAGCACAGGCACAGGCCGCCAGCGTTGCGGAAAATATCGCCGCAGCTGCCGCCGCGTCCGTCGAAGCCGATGCAGGAAGCGACGATAAAGATGGCGACAAGGACTCCAAGAAGAAGAAGAACCGATGTGCCACCTGCCGCAAGAAGGTTGGGTTAACAGGTGAGCTGAATATTTCATAGAAAAATTAATACTTATGTAGGCACTAAAGTCGTTACATTTTTTATATTCGGTTTAACAGTTGACGATTATCGATTAGATATTTGATTTAGTATTATTATCTGAGAGTACTATCCAATCTTAAATTATTTCTGGATGGTAGATATTCACATTAATTATTTGTGATTTTGATATTTTAATTTACTTGATATTTACAAAACGAGCATATATTATTTGAGGTAATAAATAAGCAACTTAATTTATGAGTTTGAAAATGATACCATAAAAATAAAAACAATAATTACAGCCGTCATTAAAATGTGTGCTGGGACTCGATTCCCAAAATTAATACACCCCAAAAACCCCTTTGCTATTGTTCAACATGCATTTTATACGATATAGTTCTCTATAATTTAAGATTTTCCTCTTTTGTCTTAAAAAGTCGGAACAATAAATGATAAGAATATTTAAATAAATCGAGGTGATATGCCATCGTCAAATAATAACAATTCCTGAACAATGGTTCTAAACAATGAAAACATTTAAAACTATTTTAATTTATCAGTTAAATTTAAAAATGTTACCAAATTGTTATCATATTATATTTAAGAAAAATAATTTCTAAATAATCCTTTATGTAGCGGATAATCGCTGTAGTATATTAACCACCCTGTGACGTATCCGTGAAGTAGCATGTAATGTTTTATACTTTATAACATATTAATTTTTCATGTTTTAACAAAGGAGGGGTATCGATGCCCCGTTTTGGCTCTTAAAATAAAAAAACAACTATTTTATTTTCATGAATTTTATATTTTAAAGTTTTTGGACCAAGGGGTTTATGCTAATTTTTTTGTAGATATATAAATGTATTTTGTATAGAGCGCGAATAAGAAGGACTCTTTATTGAAATATTTCTACTTATTTTGATATTAAATTAAATTAAACACCACATGCAATATAATCCTCTGTATCCCTAAAGGTACTTCTAGTTACCTTGTGTGGGAGAGGGCTACACATTTAAAGACAACAGACATACGTCCAATGTCCGAATATGCTAGGATTAATTTCATTTTTAGAAAGAATTCTTCCGGGGATCGAACTCGGGACTCCAGGATGAGAGGCAAGTGTCCTTACCATTCGACCACGACACCACAACATATAACATATTACAATCTTTAAAAAAAAATACGTTGCTTTTAACATGTGCTCATATTTCTACAACTATGTAGTTGGTCAAACGTCAATAAATAAAACATACTCTGCCGTGTTAATTGAAAAGGGCGTATCTGCAAGTAGCTGGATTTGAGATAACTTCGTTTTTATATTTATTGCTAAGCCATCCGTGGTTACTTCTTCCAAAATTATTTGTATTTTAAAACTATAATACTTGCAGTTACAACTTGTGTGAGTAACGAAAATGTAGCTTAAACTGTCAACCATTAAAGGTATTCATAAACACCTCATCAGAAAATTACCAAAATTGCAGATACGCCCTTTTCAATTAACACGGCAGTACTACTCTTTGCTGTTGGTATTATTATTTGAGAAATGACTGCATAAGAGAAAGTGATTAATTTATGATTTATTTACAAACGACGCGACGTATCAGAGTGAATGAGACAGATATAAGTTAGCACCTTCCACTAAAAGGCAATCTTTTTTGTGTTATTTTTAGTCAATAAAATTCTAAAAATAAAAATTAAATAGACCAAAACAGGGCCTTTATCGATACCCCTACTTTAAAGTTGTGATGGTTAATTTCAAAATTTTTTATTTAACATTGACAATTCATAATTACTTATTGTGGTTATATTATTTTGTATAAAATAAAACGAAAAATTTTCTATATCTTATATTTTGCTATTGCCAATAACATAACATAATAATAATAATATAATTATTGTACTATTATATACATAACCCTAAGCATCATACAGAGATTGTTTTGTGTTGTTGTGCTTGGTTTTTCTGGGGAAATTTAAAAATGTCTAGTTATATTATACAGGGTGGTGATCTAGTTCCGCACAGTATTCGTAATTAATTAAAAAAAGAAAACCGTTAACATTTAACATAATTATTCAAGTACGTGTGTAAACACTTTGTATTAAATGTTCGATAATTTCCGGGCTGATATTTTCGATTTCGATACAGGAGACCCTTAAAATTGGATACCCATTGTACTCAGAAAACAATAAGGAATCTATTTTTTGTTAAAAAAGGGAGGAGTATCAATAAAAAAATAGAAATGACGTCACAACTAAAGCAATATGGAAAAAAGAAGTGACGTATTTCAGAGGTTTCCAAAAAATCATGATAGTGTTATGAATATTGTGCGGAAGTAAATCAGCATGTTGCATATCATTGGTATCATGATCATGTAGTATTTTTGTAGTATATAGTAACTTGACTACACTTTTTACCACTGATTACAATCTCGAATATATCAATATCTCGTGTGCAAAGCTAGGAAGGAACCTTGAGAAATATTTGTGGATACACTAGAGTGGTAACATGCTTTTCGAATATCTGTTGTGTGGTAATTTTGTTAATACATCTCGCTCCCAGTTCAATAAGTATGTAACTATAACTTGTAAAAAAAATAAATCAATACTGACACCATATCTATTGGAACATTTTTATGTATTAAATTTTTCATATGTTTACATTTTGTATTTTATTGTTTTAAATCGTACAACAAAAATACAAGCCAACCGAGAAAATATTATTTTTCTTTCAGCAGTAAATATTAAAAATTTAAACATACGATTGAACTGGCAGTGCAATATGATAGAATGTAATTCTTTGTAAGGAAAAAAAGCAGTAAAAGACTACCCAATATGTTATAAAAAATACAATTATACAGTTAAATTTAAAATATACTCGAAATATACCATAGAAAGTAAATATGAATAATAATTTTGATATACTGAAACTGCATAAAACGTGTTGAAAAACTTATCTTACATATTCATGTCCCTGCGAAAAAACATTTATTTCTTTGACTTTCAAGAATAACGGACTACCCATTATTTTGAAAATATTAGTCACAATTAGATTCAAAATGTACTATAGATGTTAAATATCAAAAATAATTTTGATTTACTTCAACTGCATAAAAAGTGTTGGAAAACTTCTCATATATTCATATCTGTTCGAAAAACATTTATTGCTTTGACATTGAACAATAATAAACGGGAAACTTAATTATTATTTAGACTATAAGATGCGTAACATTTTCATTTATACAGTACTATCCCCAATGATGTGAAACAAACCGCTAGGGGTTGATTCTGGAGGCAGTCGGTATGAGCCGGGCATAGTATTCTTCTGTGCTTTGTCTTCAGAGTTGTGTGGCCCAATGTGCGCAAGATTATGAGAGCTGAGGGGATCAATTTTATAAGAAAACAGAACATACCACTGCAGAATATAATGTAATAACTAATAAATGTAAATATTTTTACTTTTGTAGGATTTGAGTGCCGCTGCGGAGGACTTTTCTGCGCGATTCACCGATACAGTGACAAGCACGATTGCAGTTTTAACTACCGAGAGATGGGAGCTCAGGAAATTAGACGTAACAACCCCGTAGTCGTTGGTGAAAAGATTCAAAAAATATGAGCCCCGCCACAAGTGTGCCATGCACCTAAAACAAAAGTGAATACGGACACAGACTAATCGGGTGCTAATCTAGTGTAAAAGACTTAAGTGAATATACAAGCCAGTGTTGCTGGGTGCACCGGAAGGCCCAGTGGCGCAGTACTTTATTACAATTGCCACTCAAATTCTATTCTTCTGTCATTTAGTTTTATTTCAAATAATAAATCCATAGGTATACTTGTCATTTTAGCTTCTTTGTTGATTGTGTATATAGTCGATTATTATTTACAACAAGCGAAGGGGTCCTGTAACTCCTAGCTTTTGCAATTTTATCCAATATTGAGGTAGATTTTTGTTTTATGCTTTTATCGGTCAAAGACGCGCAAAGTACGCTGACATTTGCTTTACACTTAGTTTAATTGTTATTAATAATTGTTTTTTTTTATCAACTAAAGTGCTTTAGGTGTCTGCGGCCGATAGAAATTTATTGGAACCAGGTTAAATTAGTTAATTGTTTCTTCTTTTATGAGCAATTTTATTTTATTGTGCAAATATATAGTGATATATGGACTTTTATTGGGCCGGATCAATTATTAAATGTTTTGTTTTAATGTTGCCAACATTGTGCAAGAGTTAAACAAAAATTAGTGTGTCGTCATGTACTCAGAGTGCGTACGCTTTGCCAAAATCGGGAGTGTTGATTAAGTTGTGACTAGATTAACCGTGTGACTGTTGCCAAAGGAATGAAAAATTGCCATCTATCATGCCAGTTATATCAGCTGCTGGTGACCTTCATGACACTACTGTTAGGGCTGTTGTTTGGGTGGTTGCGAGCTACTCAGTCACTTCATTCACAGGAGGCCGTTCCAGATGGCTCACTAACACTCAAACAAACGCCCCTGTTTGAAATGTTTGTTTTGTTGTTGATTGTTTTATAATTTATTTCAAAGTCGATTTATTCCTTTGGTATTACTGTAACACCATAATGAATGAACTACAGAAACGCTTCAGTAATTACTACTTTGATTCACCAGTTTGTTATTGAGCTTTTCAGTGTATTTTAGAATTCAAATTGTTATATTTCTGTCTGTTTAATAAGTAGTACAATTTCCTCTTGATTAAAAGTTCGGTTCACCATCGTCAGTATACAAGAAAGTATAGAAAACGGCACTGCTTTTTGAGTAACTGAACGCTGCTATGTTGTCGAATGTGTGAAAGTTAGTTTTGATTATAAATTCGTTGGATTCATTTTGATGAAGTACAGAATTGGTAGACGAAAGCAATAATAATATTTTGAATCTTTGTAACCATTGTTGATTAAAAAAAATTGTAGACAATAGGAAAGTAACTAGTAATTTTCAACTACTAGTAAGTTTTACATAAAAAGGTATAATTTCAAACGGTATAATTTTTTTGAAAAAACGATAATGTGATTAAAAAAAAAGGATCTGCCGAATTTTTTCATTGAATATATGTTTGCTTGCTACATCACTCGTACCGTAAACAATTTATGTAAAATACTTGCCATTACAAAATGGTTTATAATTAAATTTCATCAAAACATCCATTGTTCTCGCATTGACAACTGATTAAAACAGATGTAAAGGATATTTTTGTTTCAATTTTCACATATTTGTATTACATTTATTGCCTACTTCTGGTACTTCCACACATGAACAAATTTTTTTTTAATTAATATCCTTGCATTAGCCTCACACATCAAAATGAAACTTAACCTCATATTATCTGTTTTTTATATACACTTTTAGACCCAATCTTAGCAGTTTTTGAAATCGTGATTATAACGAGGAAATATATACTTCTTCGAAATGTGACGGTAAGAAACAATTGATTTCTCAAAATTTGCCACAAAATGTTATTTTCTCATAATTTTATAGGGGGGAAGTGAGGCAGGTGAAAAAAATAAAAAAAAAGAAATGAGTTGATTGGCAGATCCGATCAGTTTGAATTAGAGCTGATAAAATTACTGGTAATATATTTTTAATTAACTTAAGTTATTTATCATTTTTTAAAATTTGAGTATCACAAAAATCCAGAAAGATCGCATCTAGAGCTTTAAAACCATACCAAATACATAGACATTTTCAGAAATATACTGCCTGCAATAATTATTATTATGAGTACAAAAGAACGTTCTAAAGAAATGAAATACTGAATGTAATTTGTTTTTCATTTGATCATAATAAAGTACACTATGTAAACGCATAAATAAAAGTACATTCTCTATTAAACCAAAAACAAATATAAACTGCAGAAAGAAATAGATATACTAAAATAAGTATAGGGAAAAAAAAATAATGGTTGGTTTTGATTTAAACAATTTAAATAAGTTTTATTTATTCGCTCTGTTTAATATAATGTATTTTTCGCCCGTATTGATTTATTATTTTAATTTGTTGATTCTTACCAATATCATGTTCCTCATTAATTTGTTGAATTTCAATTATTGCAACATTTGGTACAAGTTCAAAGTTTTTCCATAATTTTCCATAAAATTGGATTATTCCAGAAATTATGTTGCACTTTATATTCCACTAATTCTATATAAGTTCGGCAGAGTCCAAATTTATATTTTCACCTACATCTAAGATGAATTCCGTGGCCTTAGTTTGCTCATTTTCACTTTACTGTTCTCATAATTTTGATTGCAAGAGATTGGCAGCTAATTGACTTTCATGATAAATTATTTTTCTTATGTTTCTGAAAAGGTCTTCCATTTGTCAAACGTCTACCACACTAAAATGTTTATTGTTTTCCTCTGTTTTTTCTCAGTATTTCTAAGAAGTGGGATATACTAACCATGGTAGGTCCCCTTCTATGTTTTTTTTTATAGCTTCAGAAATGGGTTTAAGAACTTTGAAACATTTTTCCCGTACTGCCCAATAAATGTCATCTAATATTTGTCGTTTTAAGTTACAATCGATTCTTGATACTACTTGTACATCGAACACAGCTTCCTAGACAAAGCCTTTATTTTTCAATAACGAATCTAATGACAAATAGACTGAGCTCCACCTAGTCTTTACAATTGTGGAGAGGGCAATTTCCTTCACATTACGTTCTATTTAAAGTTTCTTCAGAATCTGTCTAGGAATTTGTTTATTTTTAAAAAATTATGTTTTTGTTTTTGAAATTATGTTTCGAAAGCTATTGACATCACAAATATCTTTCACTAATAAATTTAGCCCATGGACCACACATCCATATATAATTAGGTTTGGATATTTTTCCTTTAAAATTCGCCATGTCAATCTCATGTTTGGGGCATTGTCACTAACTAATGCTTGTACTTTATTGAAACCGACCTCATCTATAGCATCACTTAAAATTCAGGCCAAATAGTCTCCAGTGTGAGCTTGTGCCTTGGAGTCTACACATTTATAAAATACAGGCTTTGGTGTATAAAACATTTTGTTTATAAGTGCAATTTCATTTATATCTGTCCAACCATCAGTTATTATTGTCAGAAAATCAGCCTTAACTAAATTGTTAGATACAACTTTCTATATCCTTTTGTGTTCCTCGTCCAATAAGGAATTGGCCAATGTGAATCACGATGGTCGTAATTGCTTTATAGTTTCCACAAAATATTTATTTTCTCAATTTCTTTTCTTGTAATATCCATAAAAGATAATATTCCAACTCATTTCTTCAGAAACTGTTTTTGAAGTTAACGCCAAAGAAGTTGTGCACGCCCCTGTACTCGTTAATTGGAAATGATGTGTTTCAATCCGTTAATCATCTAGCAATTAATTAACTAGTATGAGCGTGCAACTCAGTAGTATATGATAATGTCAAAGAACAAATTTAGTTGATGAGATTTGTTTTTTTAATTATTAATGGTGCCGGCCAGCTTTTCTGTAATTCTTATAGAGCGTGTCTAGTAGTCATTCGGACAGAGATTATGTCTTTTTTATTAAAGAGATGTGTTATAAAAATATTAATTTACTTTGAATAATGTTTCATAAAAGTGACTTCATTTTTTTGGATCACCCTGTATATTGTATGGGCAGCTAGTACTAAAGCGTGGATGTGCTTTAAAAATCTTTTGTGCCTTAAATAAACTGGCTTTAAATTTACAACACTATGAAGTTTATTAGGATTATTGTGATAATCTGACAAAATATGGTTTATCCTTTAATTCGAATAATCACTCTGTCTAGTAGCTAAGTGATACTACAGTGCTCATAACCGTAAAGCAAGCACAAATTATGAAATAAAAATTTATTTCGTTAGTCAATAACTAATCGGATTATGTTGAACCAAGCTAACATTGTAATAAATTAGAAAATGAGCTTAATTTAATTATTTACAGTGATTTAAAAAAGACCCTTGCCACTCTTTGTTAAAATTAATTTAAAGCTTAAAATAAAAATTGTTTGGTTATCGAAAATTCAAGATAATAGGTAAAAGCCACTTACATGTATTTTCAGTGCTCTGCGAAGGAGTACTAAGTGTTTTCACTTGCCAAAGTTATGCACAAAATTTTAATTATTGCGAATGCACCACTGTGCTGCACTTTTTTGAGTTTTTTTAAATACCACGTTTAGCATGTATAAGGCTTGATTTGTATTGGAGCTGAGTTGTAATGGAACTGACTGTGTTTGGTAACAGTGGTTGGTCTTATACTAATAAGAAAATTCGAGAATTGAACGTTTTCGAATTTTCTAGAACAAGTTTGTATTCAAAGAAACAGGGTTCCTATCAGTGAATGTGTTCTCAAACTTTCGCAGCTAAATATTAATATGTAATCTACGGAGCCTGCTGTGAGCTCTAGCCTATCAGAAAAGTTATTTAGATAGGGGGCCGAGCTAGCTGATATATACTACAACAAAGTTTCCAGTGTTGATGAGGATAATGAAGCAGTTGGAGTGAGAGCAGACTAAAAAACATGAAAAATTCAAAGTACTTTTGAAAACCTCGTACTAAAATATTTACTCGCCTTAGACTTACACAAAACTATTAAAAATCTTTTTTACATGATCCAGGCAATTAAGCAGTATTTTAAATGTTTCAAAGTTGCATGTTTTTTATTTTTCTTTTTTAAAATATTTCCATATCTTAGATTCTCTCTTAGACATTTTTATATATTGAATTAACAAAGGACAACATAATTACATAATTATAAACTTGCCAGTTTAAAATAGAAATACAGCAGAGAACAAAAACGGCATCTGTTCCATTAATTAAATTTGATGTTATATTTAATAGCTGTCAATGAGGGCTACCGTTTTTAGGTAAGATAGGAAATATTTTGTGTAAGACCGAGGTAATATTACCAGCTTTCGACTCTAGTTTTAATTATTATGGTGTAGGAATTACTTTCGAGCAAGTTTCAGGATTGTAAAATTTTTTAAGCATTTTCAATTTGCACGTATATTTTAAAAACGTTAGAGGCTGCTGTGAAAAATAAGAACAAACGGAATGTGAGGTTAGGTTTCTATTCTTATGCCCAAATGATTATTAGGTTAGGATGTATCAAATGCCTTTATCATTGAATAGCGACAGCTATTGCAAAAAACGTACACTACCTCAAATAGCTATAAAGCACATACGCAGCGTTTGGTTGTAGAAGCCGCCACGTGAATCGAACCAACGCTATATTCATATACCTATATATAAAAAATATTTATTTTTGATGGTCGTCTGAATTTTAATAAAAGTATTTTAATAAGTAAAGTTCACATGGAGTAATTTAGGACGTAAACAAATTTTAATATTTTGTATCAACATTTAGTGTTTTTTTTCGTTAGTTATTGGTTACAAGAGAGAGAAGCTAATAATTAAATAGTATTTTAAAAACAGGTTTAGCTATTGTTTATAAATGTTTGTACAGAAGGATTAGGATTTGTTATCGTGGGGCATTAAATATCACCAACCGCTAATCCTAGATGCAAATGGCGTATCAAAGTAAAAGCCTAATTTAACTAATCGTACGGTTTTATCAGTTGTTAAAATGTTTTTCCGTGAGCAGGAATGTGTTATGGAAAACAAACCCTTTTCAGGATAGTTTTCTAGACTTAGTTATTCAGATTTATATTCAAATCCAATAGAAATAATGATAAAATATCTGTTCGGGTAATTGGTAATTAAATTTTTATGAACCGATCTAATTAAAAATAATTTTGACTTGAAGGAAATTTTTTATAGATTCAATGCAATTCCCCTCCCTTTTTTTATTGTCGAAATTATTATTTATGCCGTTTTTGAGCTAAGGATTTGAAAACTTGTATTTAAAAATATCTTGGAAAAAAATATAGTCAAAGAACTAAAGCTTGTAAGAGTAAAGTTGGGTTAGGTTTTTATTTTGTTTCCCTAAAATCGAGATTTTTCAATCCCCTTTAATTGGCTACAAAAAGTATGTTGCTTAGCGGCAAATTTAGATTCTATTTAAATTCTGCAAACGCTATCATGGTATATTTATTGTAACAGTTAAAAGTAATTGACTATGCGGTTTCCTTGTAGTTTTTCACGTATTAATCTAAATGTTGGTTTTTATAAATCGGCTAAGTTCAACGAGCGGTTATTTCTACTTTAAAATAACGGTCCGTTTTTGTATAAATAAAATGAAAAAAAAAAAAGACAAACTGTTCAGGAAACGGGGTTTTACATAATTATTACTGTACATAGATTTATTATTAAAACTGTTATTTTATGTTAGTTTTAATCGTTTGTTGATTTATTTCTGGTCAACACAAATATTTTCAGCGATGGACTAATGTTGTTAGACTTGTGGTTTGTATTTTATCAAAATGGTTAGGTTTTCTTTGTAACATGCACACTTCCATTGTATATAGTTTTGAGGCAGAAAGATGTGCAAATTCATGTTTGTAACCCCAAAAAAAATTTTTTTGTTTTTCTTTAATTCTTAAATAATCCGTTGATCAGATACAAACTGTTTATATATTATTATTATTATTATATTACTAAGTAATGCCTTGTGGCAATGTCTAATAAATCTATTATAAAAATGTTTCTCTTTTTGTAGTAAATCCTTTTATCTTTCCCCATACCTTATGTAAATTGTTTCTGGTAAATTCTAAACTAAAGCAGTGGGTAAATTAACCTTAACAATGGTGTGAAGAGCATGAGGACTTATTAAGGGTAAGAAAAAGTTGACAGAAAGCTTGAACGAATTGTGTTAAGAGCATTATCAGTGAACGGGCAACTCAACATATACTTGACGAATTTTTGCTCATAAATCTTATAAATGTAAATCAATAATTAAACGACAAAACATCCAAGATTTTAGACCTTTATGACCATTAATTTTGAAGTAAAATTACATTTAACAATGTGGTTTGTAAACTTGCTTTGCAGTGCATTTTAAAGATCGTGGTCTTAAAAATGTAATTTTACCTTGAAACTAGTACCAATTGGCAATAAAGTTTTAAAGTCTGTTCACTCAAACTTTGCAGTGGTAGGTTGAACTTAGGGAGCCCGATTTACAATGGGCAAAGTAGCGAATGTATTGTAAATTGCTTATCTCCAGGTGTAATAAATATATCATTGTGGGTTATTTATTACCAGGCGTAAAAAATATTTCGAGGCATTAGAATTAAGATATATGCCTTTTAGGTTTATTGAATCAGTGTGTATGTACATACATAAATTTATTTACAATAACAAGAAATGTCTTATTGGTTAGTGGAAAGAAACAAAATAAAAATAAAACTGACATATTTTCTTTAAAGTTTTAAATAAGAAACTAAAATGACTGGTTATGCTGAAATAATATCATAATTTAATAAAAAATTTCGATTTAGCTATAAGAAAGCCAAACATCTTAAAAATGTCTGTTACTTTTTATTTTGTGCACGCATAAGAAATAATGTCAGAAAATAAAACGATTTTAAATTCTACCTGCTTTAGAGTGGACCAAATTTTTTGCTGGACAATTTTCATACTTCTGCTTTAAACAATGTTGTGTTTCTCTCTATGTTAATATAAAGGAATATGCTGCATTTTAAACTGACCTGTGCAAAAAAGTGATTAAAATGTACACCATATACTGCGTTTATTCATAAGTACATAAACTGTCTACCTGGGCTCACAGAGCGACCCTTTCCGTCTGTCCTAAATATAACATATTATTTTTAAGTAAGGTTAAGGGAATGTATTGGTCATTAACAATTAGATTTAATACTTGCATATTAATATTAGTCATCGAAAACACAATCCAATTTATATTAAAACAATCTACAAACGTCTGACTACCACTGATGCCTATGAAATAAAATAAATAGTGAAAATTTATTTAACCGCTATCGGAACTTTGCACTTGTGTATATCTGCCTGCCGTCTGCACCAATCATCTGCTCGCATTTTGTTCCCTATCCTGGCTAACGCTGCAAAGCTTGTGTGAACAGACTAAAATCTTGGATAATTGATATTATATGATTTGTGAGTAAAAATGCAACTAGGAGTTTTGCCGAGAGACATACCATATATGTATACAAGGTGCATGGTGGTTTTTTATGATAATTGATCAAAAAAGATCTTTTAGACGGGCCTGAAAATTAGTTTAAGCTATAACCATTCAAAGATGGGCCCTGAATGATAGTTATTGAAAAATCCGAGGCATCCTAAGATAGATTTTATACTACCATAATAAGGAATAAGGATATAAATGATGTACAGGTCCACTATATCAGACAAAAAAAAAAACTTTATTACATGATTTTCCATATAGATTTCAGCAGTATTTTAAAAAGAAGTTCTCATGAATGTATGAGGGACTTCTTATATTTTTTAGATAGAAAATGGCCTGTATATTTTTCAAATATTGAGAACTCGAGGACACAACCGTGTAACATCTTTTTATGGAATAATTTTTTAAAATTACAAGGTGGATTAGCAGAATTTTCAAGTTGCAAAAAGTTTGTATAAGAAGCATTTTTCAACTAAACAAAACTGAAACTTGCAGTATATTGTTCAAACAAAAGTGTATACGAATTGTCAAATTTAAAAATAAAATAAGAAAAATACCTCTCACCATGAACTGCTTGAATTAGAATCGGCCAGTCGATTAATAAAAAATCAATTTCAATAGCTTTTCAAAATCAAGTAAACATATTTTTTTTATGTTGAACTGAATTTCAAAAAGTTAAAAAGCAAGGATTTGCCAACTACTTTAAAAAATATGTACTTATTATACAGGGTGGGGCAATAGTGCATCCGACTTCGATATGTTGAGTTCTATGATAGCTAGAAACTTGATTTAAAAACATAAACTAGCCAAAAAGATTCTACAGGCTTAACTAACATTTTTTTTAAATAGAGTGCCATGTATATCAAAACATTTTTTTGAAACACCTGTGGCCTCCTTCCACTCCTGTAATATTATTGACACTCTCTCAATCCTTTGGACGTAATGATTTTTGTTGAAATTATGCCATTTACACGTGTATATTAAAAAAATCAGGTGTATATTAAAAAAAAATCAGTAGTCACAATTATTGATTTTAAGAAAAAAAATATGTTAGTACCGGTTATGAGACATCTGTGTGATGATACTCCATTTTCACTTCCCAAAGGTATACAGGGTGCCCAAAAATAAATTTTAAATTTACAACTATTTGATCTGAATTTTCATATTTTTTTTCAAATGGAACACCCTGTATATTTTTGGATGATATGATGTAGAATTGAATAACGAAAATTTTTTGTAGGTACATCCCTATGGCTATTTGTAACCATTTTCGATTTATTGAACAATAGCTGCAAAATTAAGCAATAAAAATTAAAAATATATTTTTTTGTAATTATTATAAAAAGTGCTCCACATGTTGCCCATTTTGCACATTTCTATGCATCTCGAAACTCTTTCTCCAGTCCAGTCTATTATTAGCTTTCGAGTTGTGTACACGTTAAGTCACTTGGGCGTATTGCATATTGTTTTTGTGTTTTTATTTTATTTGTTGTACTGTATTGTTGATATTAATTTAATAATAAAGCATGGCAGACGTACGCAGGGTTAGAAATCGGCCATTTGCTGACAAAGTGAATAAATTCATAGGTGAGTTCCCGGATTTATTCTATGATGGTGCTAAAATAATCTGTAAAGTGTGCGAGAAAGATTTAATGTGCTGGTATAAGCGTGATTGTGGACTTCACGTAAATAGTGTACACCATAAAAATAAAAAAAATGGCGTGCCTTCGACAACACAGTATATGGTTGATTTACTATTAATGCTGATTGCCTGTGATGTTCCGCTGCACATACTCAATAAACAACCATTTCGAGAGTTCTGGAATAAATACAATGCCCAGGTGAAGTTACCAAGTCGCACAACGTTATGTAACTATCTGCCAACTGTACACGTAGACATGGTAAATAAGATGAAATGTGAATTAAAAAATACATGGCTGTGGTTATCTGTTGATGAGGCAACGGATTGTAAAAAAAAATCTGTTTTAAATGTTATAGTACGAGTACTGGACTCTCTTAACCCGACAGTTCCACTGTTACTAGCTAGCAAAAGACTAATTCAGTGTACTAGCGAAACAATTACCAGGGTGGTGCCGGAGACGTTAGAAAAATTTGAACTGTCAAAAAGTCAAGTGTTGATGTTTGTGACTGATGGCGCCGTGACAATGCGTTTGGTAGGCTGTTCTTTGCAAGAACAAGGTTGTACGTTTATACATGTTACGTGTAAAGTGCATGCTTTACATCTTGTGGCAGAAACTATTCGAAAAGGTTTTCCAGAGGTGGATGCATTAATAGTAAGTACAAAAAAAGTGTTTCTTAAATCTCCTAAATGTCTCCGTGCATTTCATAGCAAGTGTCCCGGTATTCCTGAACCACCACAGCCGATTCTTACACGTTGGGGAACATGATTGCAGGCAGCTTTTTGTTGTGCTGAATATTTCCAACAAAGAAAAGCTGTGATACTACAATTCAATCCAGATGAGGCTGCAGCTATTAAGGAAAGCCAGACAAAATTCGAAGATATTTCAGTTGACACAGCTTTAAAAAATATTACGAAGAACTATAAACCATTACATGAAAGCATAAAAAAATTAGAAAACAGTGCGTTGTCGTTAGCGGAGTCACTGCAAATAGTGGTCGAAGTAAATCTACTGCTACACGCTATAGGTGACGCAACAAATGAGCGCGTTAAAGAAAAGTTCGCAAGTGTGTCAAATAAAGACCGGTTTTATCAAATTAAGCAAATATATGATGGTGCAGTCCAGGGGCGTGCGGTGAGTTTTGATACAGGGGAAGCAGTTTGTGATATAGAGTGATGGGTAGCGCGAGGCCCCGAGCGAAGCGAGGCAAAAATTATTTTAAGAAAAGGGGCGTGGCTTCCGTATACTTATTTTAAAGCAAATGTCGAAAGCTGCAAAGTTATGATATCTAGAAAAAAGTACACTTGTAGGACCGCCACTCCTCAATAAACATAAAACATAAAAACACCACAAAAATTAGACAACCCCCGATTCCAAAGCTGAATCTGCACGGGCGAGGGTTACACCTATGAAAAAAACGCAGACACACACAACCATATCCACCGACATTGCCAGCGCCGGTGGCGAGGATTGAACCCACAGCGAAATAGAGAGTTTGTTCAGTCACACTAGCCATCGTGCACTCTCTAGCCAACTATAAATTGAGCCAGCTAGTTAAGTAGTTAACATGCACATACCTACCTATTTACAATGTAGTTTAATCCGCCTCTCCTTTTTTTGCAATGTCGGAAATAACTTCGTCGTAAAAGTTTGAATTTTGGGACATCTTCACAAAGTCACTTTCTAATGTCAACAGGGACAATTTTGAAAGCCGCTCTTCACCGGTTGAATTTCTTGAAAAAGTTTTTATTCTCGTGTCCGTTTTGATGATTTTGAAAAAATGGCAGCCATTCCACTAATACTTGAAAAAAATACTTTGCACTCTTTAAGACACGCTGCAGATTGAGCTAGAACTAAATTTAATCGATGCGCAAAACAATGTACAAAGATTGCATTCTGAAAAGTCTCTTTTACTTTGGCCTGCAGGCCCCCCAATTCACCAGCCATTACAGCGGCTCCATCATAACTTTGGGCGATAAGTTTAGCACCACACTGTAGATCATCGACTATCTGACAAAATATAGCCGTTTTCTGCGTTGTTACGTCTAAAAATCCTAAAAAGCGCTCTTGGACTTTCCCATTTGGATTTAGTAGCGTACTACGATTGACAACTGACTAATATTCGTAATATCGGTTGTTTCATCTAACATAACTGCAACAAAAGGAGCTTTTTTATTTCTTGCTTGATCTTTTCTAAAATAATATTGCTTATCGACTGAATCAAATCATTTTGAATATGATTTGATGTACCGCGAAATATCGTGAAGTGTTCCAGACGGTTACTTAAAATTGTATCGTATTTTGCTAATAAATCAACTAAATTGATAAAATTGCCCCTATTATCAACGCTCCGAGATTCAGTATGACCTCTAAAACTAAGTTCATTTTCGCCGAGAAAACAAACAATGTCAATAAGTGTTTTTAACACTTTCTTTCAACTGCTGATCTAATGAATGCTCAATTCGTGATTTTCCAAATGTTTATTCTTTTAGCACCGCTCGCAAATGAGTTTCACACTTACCATGCCTTTTTGTCACTTTGTGAATGTTGTTTAAATCTGAAATGCCATTTTTATACCAAACACCTTTTTCATTTGTGAACAGTACACATGGCCAACAAAACAATTTACACAAATTTTCACAACCCCTTAACCACTGATTAGCACTGTACACTTCAATATTAAAGTACCTATAGCATGATTTAACTTTCGTTTTTAAGAGTTTTAAATCAGGTGTAGGTTTCCCGTTTCTAATAATATCCAGTTTATCTTGAAACGAATATGTTGAAAATCCCTTTTTCAACATATTCGTTTGCACACCACAGAAACGCAAATAATCTTTTCCACGGCTTCCAAATTTAATAAGTAATTCTAAATCTGCTTACACGCGCACTAATATTCAACGTTTTAAAAATCACTTGTCGCCGCACAACAGGTTTAGAAACACCAAAAAAGTTTTTACAAATATAGCACAAAAGCTGAGAATAATACTAGGAAGATTAATATTAAGTATAATATTAAAATCGAGATTAAAATCCATAAAATAAAACGTATTACGATGCTATACAGCTTAGATATCAAGATTATGAAGTGGGGATGGGATGCATTTCAAGAAGTTACTTACATCAGAGACAGTTGTCTCTGCTTACATATATCGAAGTCGCGCGAGTTCGTGTTGGCTCGATTAATCGAGTGCGTCATCGTTACGGTTTTATCATGCAACATTATCTCAGCTGTTGAAAAGCAGGGCCGTGTCTATTGAAATTGGGTAAAAGTAAATTTTAATGATTAATATATGTGATAAATAATAATTAGGTTCTAATTATGTGTTTTTTTTAATAATCCCAGGGAAGCACTGCTTCCCTTGCTTCCATGGACCGACCGCCACTGGTGCAGTCCCAGATCCGTTAAGTGCGTTCAAAGACTATTTTACGTATGCGTGTATTACATCAGTAGATGTCGAACGGTCGTTTTCGAAATATAAAAATATATTTTCACCAAAGCGAACATCACTCATGTAGACAACCATAGAAACATACCTGATGCTGCAAAATGGCTACACATCTTCTCCAGTTTGTGATAATCAAGCTAGTTAAGAGGGTAAGTTTTACATACATTGTTATAAATTGTAACAGTTTATTGTTTCTCGTATTAGTTAATTTCGCGTACGTCACTGTCCCATGGAACATTTTTGACAGCTCTACTTATTATAATACCCTCTTTTGAATTATTTGAAAGAAACCTTCATTTTTAATTTTTATTGCTGAATTTTGAGTAGGAATGTACGCACAAAGAATGTTTGTTTATCAAGCCTACATCATATCGTCCAAAAATATACAGGGTGTTCCATTTGAAAAAAATTGAGTCAGTTCAAAAAGTTGTAAAGTTAAAAATCCCTTTTGGCCACCCTGTATTGAAAAAAATTGAGTCAGTTCAAAAAGTTGTAAAGTTAAAAATCCCTTTTGGCCACTCTGTATACTTTCAGGAAGTGAAAATGGCTGAGTGTCATCACACGGATGTCTCATAAGTGTTACTATCATATTTTTTTCTTAAAATCGATAGTGGTGATTGTAGTGATTTTTTTAATATACATCTGTAAATTGTAAAATTTCAACAAAAAAATCATTACATCCAAGTGATTGGGAGAAAGTCAATAATAATACAGGTGTGAAACGAGGCCACAAAGAGGTTTCAAAAAATGTTCTGATATACGTGGTATTTCATTTAAAAAATGGTATTTGACCCTGTAGAATCGTCTTGGCTCATTCTGTATATTCGAAAACAATTTTCAGTTACAGACTTTTTTGTCTAGTTTACTTATGTTTTTAAATGAAGTTTCTAGCTCACATAGAACTCGACATATCGAAATCTGACGCACTATTGCCCCACCTTGTATAATCCGTCATGGTTCGAAACATTTTAAGTTTTAAGCTATTTAATCTTGGTTTTAATTTTAATTTAAGCACAAAAAATATTAAGACCATTACTCTAATCAAATAACCCAATGTAGAGAAATAAGTTGTTACAAGTTTAAATGATTTTGCTCTATTAAAAATTAATAAAACTACATAATCATGTCAAGCAAATATTTCTGCAGCTGATGAACCAAAGATAATATATGAATCGTATAGATGCGAAGCAGTGGCGGCTGGTGATATTGTCCACAGAGGAGGCTTGAAATTTAAAAGGCAACTAAATTTCAATATGATTACAATTTGCACATTTTCCCACCACCCTTGAGGTAGTACAATGGCGCGTTACATTTTTTTGTCGTGCGTTGATCGTCAGAGTAGCCTTACTATCCCACTTATAATTAAATTATAACTTCTAATAAAAATCAAAATAGTTTTGGAAAAAAATTGAAGAATAAAAGTGTTTTTCTACAAACAAAAAATTGTATTCATTGTCACTGCCAGAGTGTAAAATTATTACTTTTAATAAAAATTACGATAGATTTAAAATAGAAGTTACATAAAAAATATTTTCTAAAAAAAGAAATAACGTAAATAAATATTTCTTCTAAAATAATAACTAACTATATTAATCTTTGGTGTAAAGTCTAAATATTTCTATAAATCAGTGGTAACTTGCGATTTTCAAAACTAGCAAAATGGTTGACTACTTCTTCATAAAATGAAAATAAATCATTTTTCTTCAACTCTGACAAAAACATGTTTTTGTATTGAAATAAGCGATATATTTGACAGGCGGTCTTGAGCTATTGTGTTTTTAGTAAATGTTTTTATACGTTTGAGTGCTGAAAACGATCGTTCTACAGATGCTGAGGTTACCGGAATTGTTGACACTAAAGATAAAAGTTTGTACAGTTCGGAGAGACAGCTTTTTAAATTATTATTATATATAAAAGTAAGCATTTCTTGAGGCGATTTTGAATTTGCTAAAAAGTTGCTGGTCAGAATGCAACAGACATAGTTCATTTCCTAACGAAATATGGTTAAAAAAGGGATACTGGTCCATTAATGTGTCCATTAGACTGTTAGGAAATGATTTAGAAAACATTATAAAAATTATTAGGTTTTACTAAACATTGCAAAGTATTTAAATTGGAAAATCTAATTTCAATATGAACTATAATGGTGTCCAAAGTTTCTGTAAAAATTTGTTTGTAATGTATGTCTGGCCTGTCAAAGTTATATGTTGTCTTTTTTTTTTAACTGTGGCCCATCATCTAATTCTTCAATATTTTCTAAAAAACCATTATATAAAGTATTGAAATGTATTTTGTTATTGCGAAATTCATTTAATTTAGATATAAGTGAATTAAGTCTATTTTTACAATATGTTATACCATATTCTGTAAAATTTGGAAAACAACATCAGTTTGCTCAAAAATCATTTTAAAAACTTAAAAAAAAAAATATGAAGTTTTTATCCAACAATAACGATTTTAATCCGTAAGCTGCTCTTAAAGTCTGATCGTCATTTAAAAAGTTTTCACTTTCCGAAATAAAATTAAAAACGTCAATAAGTTTTTCATTGTATGTATCAACAGTGAAAATATCTCTAGATGAAAAATCTCAACGAGTGGGAGCATTACTTGGAATTCTATGTTCCATAATTCTATTTAAAATATCAGATGTTTTACTAGATTTTGAAAAAATTGACGAAAAACCAGTAATATTTCAAAAAAATATTCGAACTTCTTTAATTCCGTTACAGGCTTTACTCAAATCCAAATTTAATTTGTGTGCGTAACAGTGAGTAAAGTAAACTTGAGGAGCAATATCTTTTATTTTAGTTTGGAGTCCATTAAGATGTCCTGACATAACCGCAGCGCCGTCATAGGGTTGTGCAACTAATTTATTTTTCAAATCAAATTTACCAAATTCGTAGATTAATAATTTAAATAAACTGTCCACCAACAAACCTTTCAACAACTTAACCGTGCATTACATATCTAAAAATTACGGAAAGTTGAGATTTACAAGTAATGTCCGTTGTTTCATCAATTTGCCACCAGAAAAATTCGCAATTATGTAGTTCTTCATAAATTTTGCCTTTAATAATGAAGCTAACACTCTCAATTAAGTCATTTTGAATTGATTTAGACGTCTCGGAAAAAACAGTGGCGTTATTCAAAAAGTTCTCTAATTTTGGATCATACGTTTTTAAAAAAATCTATTATCTCCTTGAAATTTCCTTTATTATACGAACCGCGTTTTTCGTCATGTCTTCGGAAAGAATTTTCTTGAGAAGATAAATATATAACGGCATCAATTAATCTCTTTAATATTTCCCTATTTTCACGGACTTTTTCATTAAAATTTCCTATTACTCTTTTATGCGCAGAATCCAAGAAATTTGGAATACATTGTTTACCCAACATTTCGAATTTAATGCAGGATGAAATATGCTCCTGAGATTTTTCATGCCTTTCTAAACCTCGTGACAAATTTTGCAAATTATTAAACCCGGCCCTGCCCCAAATTGAGGATTGATCATTAGTAAATAACAAACATTTCCAACAATATAATTTGTTTCTAACTGCTGATACCGTTAACCATTCGATTTTTTTGATAATTGCTATCGCTAAACCCTCTGTTTTGTTTACCACTTGTGAAAACTAAGACGGCATTGACGGTGTAGGTCTGACCATTTTTTTAATTCTTACCTTTCGATCAGAACTACTGGACAACAAGACATGTCGTTGGGAATATTTTCACCTAGAGCACTCATTTTTCAACCACCTGTTAAATATTTTATGTATGTTTATGTTCTCCTACGAAACCACAAATTGCCACTGTCCTTGTTCTATAAACTGTTGTGAGAGAACGGATCAACACTCAACTGAAGTGTATATGCTCTAGAAAAAGATGGGGTGCTAGAGGCTAGCTGCCCTAACTTTATAGATCCAAAATGTTTGCTGATACGCGCCGTAATTCAAGGTCATAAACAATGTATTGAAATGGGGCTTGGCTCGCCGCTAGCCTCAGTTCATCCAAGCAAGCGCGAAAGCGCGATGAGAGGCCGGGAAATATGCATACGTGGAGTGGACTATCCGGACTACAATGTTACATGTTTGTGAAAAGGAAATTTTTTTTTTCACTGAAAATTATTGAATTATAAACAACAGTGAGAATTGAGATATAACTAAGTAGAAATTTCTACTTGTGAAAAATATTAGTTTGGAGAAATTCTGCTTCTCCCAAAATTGTAGAGGAGGCGCAGCCTCCCTGCCTCCCCTGACCAGCCGCTGCTGATGCAAAGCTCACTGTTTGCCAAACGAAAATTGAGATGATAAAGCCATTAGATGCACAATTTTATAAGGAGTCCACTAAATGTATTAGTTTGTCACAAAATTCACTGTTTAATATAGTAAAATTGTATTAAAATTTACTCTTGGGCGCAACATTCACTTTGCGTTAGACATTTATAAGTGCAAAACACTTTATTTTCCAGTCTATCACAATCACTTCGATTCGTGATTGAATGTGATGAAATTTATGAGCACCTGGAATTTTAAATCGTTATTTTCATATTAAATAATTATTTAACATTTTGGACTCCTTTTTATTGTTTGTTTCATGTTTTATCTTATTTGAAATAACTTATTTTTCCTGTATGTACTTTGAAGATATATATTTTAAGATAATTTTAATTTTTTTTTTTAACTGGATTTAAAAGTCACTGTTTCTAACCAGTGCCGGCCCTGGAGTAGAGCGAGAGGAGCGGTCGCTCTAGGCGCCAGATGGCACGGGGCGCCAAAAAGCAGAAGTAGACTAATTAGAGCTACTTAATTTAATTTAAATTCAATAAGTAGAATTAACGTGAAGTGAAAGCGTCGACCAAAGGGCGCCGAAAAACAATCTCGCTCTACCCTGATCAAAGGCTAGGACCGGCGCTGTTTCTAACAACTGGCTGCCAAATTCACCTTTCATTTTATATTTTTTAAACCTAAATTCCCACTATTCTTGAGCATGCATGATGTAAAAAATAAATACTAGTCGATTGTAGCTACAGTTTTCTGTATATATCTCAAAATTAGAATTTTGATAAAAAGTGGTTTTGCATCTATACGGCTCATATATTGGTATACCGGGTGGGACAATAGTGCGTCCGACTTCGATATCTCGAGTTCTCTATGGATAGCTAGAAACTTGTTTTAAAAACATAAATAAACTAGACAAAAAAGTCTCCAACCGGAAATTATTTTCGAATATACAGGGTAAGCCAAGACTATTCTAGAGGGTCAAGTAACATTTTTTTAAATAAATGTATCAAAATTTTTTGAAACCTCTTTGTGGCCTCCTTTCATTCCTGTATTATTATTGTCTTTTTTTCCGACCACTTGGATGTAATGATTTTTTTTTTGTTGAAATTATACCATTAACGTGTTTATTAAAAATAACACTACAATCACAACTATCGATTTTAAGAAAAAATATGTTAGTACCAGTTATGAGACATCTGTGTGATGATACTCAGCCATTTTCATATCCTAAAAGTATACAGGGTGGCCAAAAAGGATTTTTAAATTTATAACTTTTTGTACTGAATTTTCTGAATTTTTTCAAACGGTACACCCTGTATATTTTTGGACGATGTGATGTAGGACTGAAAAATGAACATTTCTTGTACGTACATTCCTATGGCTACTTATAACCATTTTCAATTTATTGAACAATAACTGCAAAATTCAACAATAAAAATTAAAATGACTTTTTTTTAAATAATTCAAGAGAAGGTATTATAATAAGCGTGTTACATGATGCTCATAAAAATATCGTACCAACAACAATCCAAAATTTGAAGCAATGGATAATAATTGCTTTTAGAATTATCACTCTGGCAATTTTATGAACAATAGAAACCTCATTCCAAAGATGCATAGAAATGTGTGTTAATCAAAATAGGCAACATGTGGAGTAGCATTTTTTATAATGTCTTCTCTTGAATTACAAAAAAAATATATTTTTAATTTTTATTGCTAAATTTTGCAATTATTGTTCAATAAATCGAAAATGGTTACAAACAGCCATAGGGATGTACATACAAAAAATGTTCGTTTTCAATTCTACATCACATCGTCCAAAAATATACTGGGTGTTCCCTTTGAAAAAATTGAGAAAATTCAGTTCAAATAGTTGTAAATTTAAAAACTATTTTTGGCCACCCTGTATACTTTTAGAAAGTGAAAATGGCTGAGTGTCATCACACAGATGTCTCATAACTGGTACTAACATATTTTTTCTTAAAATCGATAATTGTGACTATAGTGATTTTTTTTAATATACACGTGTAAATGTCATAATTTCAGCAAAAAAAATCATTACATCCTAATGGCTGGTAGAGGGTCAATAATAATACACCCAAGTAACACCTCTAAGATACTTTTGATTTATTTAGGTTTTAAAAGTGCTTTAACATATTCAATAAAATGATAGTGGTTTTAAAATTACCTTAAGATAAACTAAAAGTTCTTAAAGACCACTGATTCTTATGCAAAGGATTTAATGCACTCTTTAAATTAAAATAAAAAAACTGTTTGCTCCTAATGCCCTATTGATCTTATACTAGTTTTATAATACTCTTGACATTGGCTATTTTAAAACTAATTTGCCTTTTTAAAGAATTAAATAGCAAGTTGGTTTTAAAACAATCCATTTTGGAACAAATGGTTTTAATGTAGTTTTATGGAGTATCCTTGATGTAGTCATTAAAACCCATTAAGAAAACTATTTTATCTTAAGCCTATATGCTCAATGAAATTCCACATTAAATCCTAAAACATAGTTTTTACTTTTTAAAGAGTAAATTAAGAATATTTTAAAGTTCAAAGGTTTTAATTTAGTCAGTTAAAAGAAATGCCTGTTGGATTTTTGATGACTATTAAAACTAATTCTACCCCCTCCATAATCGGAGAAAACACGCCATCTGCTCAATAAACTGATTGCTGATTTAGTGAACCAGTGCAGTCCGTGTACCTACTTTATGCATGAATGAAAACTAGAAGACATATTTAAAATGGAAAATATTAGTGACAAGTATTTTAAATTAAAACGAAGTCACTAAATCCGGAAATCACAAAACCGGCACAATTTTAAGGTTAGATACCTTTAAATCAATAAGGCCACGAGTTTGAACATATTAAAGCAACTCAGTTTTAAAAGGAAGAGTAAATAAATGTCTGGGAGAGTAATTGTACTTAAAGTGATAAATAAAACGCTATTTTAAGTCTTGTAAGATTTAAAATGTTCTATTAACTTGCAATCAGTTTTTATCTAGACCACGCCATTTTTTATATAAGATACAGACCCGCCATGATGGATATTTTCAATAGCCAAAGAAAAAAATATTATTGAAATATATGCGCTTTACATCCTCTTAAATAACTGAAGGACGGTGTGTCCAAACATGCAATTTAATAAAAAAAATGCATTTGGATGTTTAGATGCAAAATAAAAATTGACGATATTTTTTAAAAAATTTTTAGATAATAAAAAAACATTATATTGGTGACGCCCGAGTTATATAGAAGTATTTTATTATATTTTGTCAGCAAAGTGCCATCCGTTGGTAATTTTGACCAGAATAGTTTGCATTTGAATATTATTTTTGATCAGCTTTATATGCGTTACGTTTAAAATATTACCACTCTGCCCCATTAGAGGCTTGCCGTTGTTTTAACTATTTCACGCATAAAGTTGTCCGACTTTAAAACAAAATAAAACCCTTTTAGGATTAATTATAATGATTCTCAAGGCAATTTAGTCTGCTGCAATTTTATTTTAAATGCAAAACGTTTTAATACACAAATTTAAGGTTGCCTTGAAGAACTCTTTAAGAATATGAAATTAAAACTAAATGGTTTTTAATATGGTTTTAAAATTTAGTCTTCAAGACCCTTTTAGGATGGGCCCTTTTTGGCTAGAAGCTGCTTTATGGTGATCCTAAGCTTGTCTTGAAGATCATTTGGTTTTATTCGAAGTTTTATTGTATAATTTTAAAGCGACCTTGGAGATCTTAATAAGAGCATTAGTGTTACTTGGGCAGGACTGAAAGGAGGCTACAAAGAGGTTTCAGAAAATGTTTTTATATATATGGCATTCCATTTAAAAAAAATGTTAGTTGCCCCGTAGAATCGTCTTGACTCACCCTGTATATTCGAAAATAATTTCCGGTTATAGACTTTTTTGTCTAGTTTATTTATGTTTTTAAACCACGTTTCTAGCTATCATAGAACTCGACATATCGAAGTCGGACGCACTATTGCCTCATCCTGTATATGAGCTGTATAGATGCGTTATCTGTGGAATAATAATTAAAACTCTTAGCATTCTATCTCCAAAATGTTCAACTTAGGCTAGTTGTACAGACAATTGTAATGTTGGTTGCATAAATGGTCCATGTTCCATAAAATTGTCAAAATTAATGAGTAGAGCTGTCCGAGGTGGCTGGAGTACAGCCACGGTCTTGCGATGGCGTCACACGTGCCGATTTAGAAGTGATTTACGCTGCAGTCTTATTTGAAAGGTTAATGCGTGAGGTTGTACCTATAAATTATACATAATGTCAAACGCGCCAAAGGGTAAAAAACGACCGTACGCGGACACAGTGAATTTCCGGATTTATTCTATGACGGATGTAAAATAATTTGTAAAGTTTGTAATCAAGACTTAATGTGCTGGCACAAAACAGATTGTCGTCGTCATCAACACCGTGCAACATCAAAATAAAAAAAATGGCATGCCTTTGACAACTCAGTTTATGTTTGATTTATTGTTAATGTTAATAGCCTGTAATATTCCGCTACACATACTGGATAAACAACAATTTCGGAAGTTTTGGAATAAATACAATCCCCAGGTGAACTTACCAAGTCGTACATCGTTACGTAGATATATTCCAGCTGTTCGTGAAGACATTGTAAATAGGATTAAATGTGGATTAAAAAATACACGGCTCTGGTTATGTATTGACGAGACGACAGATTGTAAAAAAAATTCTATTTTAATAATATTATAGTACGTGTACTGGGCCCTCTTAAACTAACATTTCCACTTTTACTAGCTAGTAAAAGACTAACTGCGTGTACTGGCGAAATAATTACGGGGTGTTGGAGACATTCGAAAAATTTGAACTTTCAACAAGTCAAGTATTGATGTTTGTGACTGATGGTGCTGCGACAATGCGCATGGTAGGCCGTTCTTTTCAAAGAAACAATTGTAGGTTTTTACATGTTACGTGTAAAGTGCATGCGTTACATCTTGTGGCAGAAACGATTCTAAAATGTTTTCCAGAGGTAGATGCATTAATAGCAAATACAAAAAAAGTTTTTCTCAAATCTCCTAAACGGCTTCGAGCATTTCACAGACAGTGTCCTGGTATCCCTGAATCACCAGAGCCGATTCTTACACGTTGGAGAACGTGGTTGAAAGCGGCTTTTTATTATGCTGAATATTTTCAACAAATAAAAGCTGTGATACTACAGTTCAACCCTAACGAGGCTGCAGCTATTAGGGAAAGCCAGACAAGCTTTTAAGACGTTTCCCTTGAAACAGATTTAAAAACTATTAATAACAATTATAGAGGGCTACACGACGCAATAGAAAAAATAGTTCGTTGTCGTTAGTGGAATCGCTGCAAATAGTGGACGACGTAAATACACAGCTACAGGCTATAAATGACGCAAAAAATAATCGCGTTAGTGAAAAATTCGAGAGTGTATTACAGAAAGATCCTGATTTTAGCAATTAAGACAAATTTGTGATGGTGCATCTACAACTTCGTTAAGTGAGCTCACAGATTGTTTTACTTATGCCTGTATTACATCCGTAGATGTCGAATGGTCATTTTCAAAATGCAAAACATATTTTTTCACCAAAGCGAACATCGCTGACGGAGACAGCTAGGGTTGGTACAAAATACCTGTCACAGGTATTTTGTAACAGGTATGAGTGCGGAACAGCCCGTAACAGATGTCACGTTTAAAATATAGCTGTTACAGACCCAACCTAGTATTTGTACTGGTTATTGCTGTGTTTACTCTGCTCATGGCTGCGGCCGATTTGGATCCGCAACAGTCAGCGGATTAGAAGTGGGAAATCTTACGTACGTGTATTGCGACTGGCCCGACTTGCAAATATGAAATACTAGGTAAATGAGAAAATACTGATAATGGTTAATTACTAAATACCTAGTATTTCGTACTATCAAGATGTGAACGTTTTAAAATCTTTGATCAGCACGATGCGATGTGTTATCGGTATATTTATTTAGCAGTCTATTATTTGCATGAATATGAAATAATAATAATAATAATAGTCACAGTAAAATTATATTTATTAAAATGCTATGGGGTATACCTATTTTAAATAAAACAAAAACAGCGTAATCTTATAAAATAAGGCCGACAAGACAGCGACCATAACAGAAGTGGTGTGGGAAGTAGGTACCTAGTAGAATGAACGTGCAACTCGATACTCAAATCAACAACTAGTTTAATAAGTGGCTCGCTGAAACTCAGGCTGAGCACTAGTAACAGATATTTGTAATAGGTATGTCTTAGTAACAGGAACAGAACATACCTGTTACCGAAAAATACTGATTTTCACCATCCCTAGAGACAGCTGTAGAAACATACCTGATGCTATTATACTATAGATCTTCCCCACTTTGTGATGACGACAACCAAACTACTTCATAAATCTGCTTAAAAGGGTGAGTTTTATACAATTTTTTATAAAATGTAACATTATTGTTAAAATTTATTTCCATTTACTGTACTTATTCAAGTATTATGATATGATGTAAACATATGAGTCATATGACAGCTCTGTCAGCCAGGTGACCTCGGACAGCTCTATTAATGAGAAATATAAAGAAATGCTATTTGGTGAATGGCTATCCAGTTTTATATGAGAAAATTGTTAATGGGAAAAACATTTATTAACAATTTAGCAATTAGATTTTAATATACTTTATGAAGAAAGGTTCTTTTTAATAATGACAGAGATAATGGTGCGTTCCTTAAGCCTAAAGCTTTTTTTTATGAATTTTATGACGCCAATAGAATCTCTAATACCTTACTTATCAGTTTGTATTTTTTTTTGAAAATATTGCAAATAGGTATTCCATGGAAAGAGAATTTACATAAAAATATATCCAAACTATTTGAGAATATTCTCGTTTTTTTTGAAAATGTGTAAATTATAAATTATCGAATTGTTAACTTAGGTACTTACGAAGATCTATAACTTCACATCAATTATGAATTTAAATGTTGTCAATAAAATTAATCTACAAAACAGATGATGACTATCCGTAAATGATCGTAGGTTAGAATGCCGAGTGGTGGCATATAATGAGTAACGACTGTTATTATTAGTATAATAATAATTTCCAGTACAAATTTTTTTGGGTTATTAGGTCCAATGTAATTAAAACACTATTGTATTAACTTGCCGACGTTTCGGTATAATTTATTACCATCCTCAGGGCACTGTAAGATATAAATAAATTGATTGTAGTTATTCTATAACTATATGGGTGATAAATTCTAATCCAAACTAATAGTGAAGAAATAATATTGAACAGTTAATTAATTATTCTATAACAGATTGTAGAAAACATGTACTTATTTTAGGCACAATTGAAGTGGTAATAAATTATACCGAAACGTCGGCAAGTTAATACAATAGTGTTTTAATTACATTGGACCTAATAACCCAAAAAAATTTGTACTTAGTTATTATTAGTATTATCACTTTCAAGATACCAATTAGTACACCTACATTAATTACATTGGCTTGAAAGCATAACATACCTATTAATAGGTCAGTTATATCACCATTCTCTTTACATCACTGTTCCTGCATAATAATAAGGTTACCTGTATTCTTTGTGGTTTCTGATTGGCTACATTAAAAATATTCACTATCTTAGTCTTTAATATTATCAATAGATGGCAACCACTTGGTGATTTACTAATTTACGTCAATAGTTCATTTGTTCTGTGAATAGTTCTGCGAGACTACTGACAGCAGAGACAGTAGAGGAAGAAGATAACCATCAACCATCATTCAAATTTTTAACGTTTTCCGTGGTTTGTTATTTTCAAGTCTTAAGTAGGTACGTATAATTATTATTAATTGTAAAAAATTTAGATACTCTATATAGTTCATTTGATATTTGTTACATTCGCTATTAACATAATTTCGTTTACCTAATGGGCTTTAAGTAATTAATATTGCTTACGGTTTTTATATTTGTGTTATTTTTTATTCCATTTCGTAGAATAGCTTAAAGCTTAAGAGTATGGATTTCAAGTTAAAAAAATTTCGAATTAGAATGCAGTTATTGTTATTACCACTATTGAAATATACGTCACTTATCAAACATACAGTTTTTTAACATTTAAATTGAAATAGTGTCTGAAATTATGATATGATGAAACTCGTGGAATGTTATTTGGGCTATCAGGTGAAAATGAAGGCACTGTGTATAATGTTAGTGGTATATTATATTGTTTCAGTTGCGAGCTACATACATATGTATATCCCAGTTGTTCTGCAATATTCACTGATTAATCCATAGCCCTTGATTATTTTAATTGCTCAGAAAAATCTAAATAATCTGTTTTTTAATTTGCGATAATACTTCTAGCTGTAGAATTTTGTTCGTGATGCATTGTGTGTGTTATAGTGTGTAGGTATTTGTATGTAGGTATATGTTTATTCCGCCTCCTTTGAAATCTTCTCTGCTGCCAGATATTTGTTCTTTTCCATTATAAGCTTTTTTATTGCAGTGAATGAACAAATGGATTTTTTTTATCTACATAAAAAACCTTCCGAGTCAAAGTCGTATTACAGATATTTCTCATAGTGTTCCTAATTTGAAAATAACACTTTTTGCAGATTTCAAAATTTTGATTTTAACTTCTGGTTTTTGTCTTGGTATAAATAGTTGTGGTGAGGTGTTGACATCTAAACTGGATAAATATATCCATATTTTAACCAGTCTTTTTCCAAAATTTGAGAACATACTTTTTAGATTAGATTTACTTGTAGTTCCTTGCACAAAGATGCAGGATGTTTTTATTTCTAGGTTATGCAAATTCTTTCTGCTTGCCTTCCCTAGAGTCACAGGTGCTCTTAAGAAGCAGTTTGTCTTAAGTACCATTTGAGCTATTTGAGCTAGGAACCTCAAATTTGTCATGTCATCCTTAGGAAGTTGCTTCATATTGTAGGTATTAATTTGAATGGCAGCTTCGTATACAGTTTGAACAATTGAACATGTTCAAGGTAATTTTGTTCAACATAAATTAAATTACTGAATACAAATTTCTTATATAAAACAATTAGATATTATGTTCCGGACTCGATCTTTTTCTTTTCTTAAGAACTATTTGGGAAAATATACTAAAGACAAAAGACGCAATGTTTTGAAACCAGACTCAAGAAAGTAGTTTTTCTCTGATTGGTTTACATTTAGCTAAAGTTTTACAAGATTAAATAATCAAATGACTTTCACGGATTAAGAATTATGATATGCAATAACTCGGTAAATATATTTGTCACATCTGAGATGATTAAAACTCAGTTTTATTTGTCTGCAGATGATACTAATTTGTTCAGCGAAATACGCGTCGATTATAATGCGATGTTTTGGTGTTTATGGACACTCCTTAGGTATTTACATATTTTTTTATATTGTGCTAATTTGATTAATACATAATACAACTGTAAACTGTCTCAAAAATGTTAAGTCATTTCAAATAGCAATTATTTAAAGTTGACGCTTATTTTCCAGCGTAAGTAACTAAAATAGTTCTTTCTCTCTAGGAGATAATGGCCTTGATGAATGCTGAAGTATCAGAAGACCTCGCTAATTATTTAAGATGTTCAATTTGTAACAGATACTTATCTGTTGGTCCTGTAAAGATTTCTATTAATGGCAATAAGTACCAGTGTGGTAGGTGTGATTTTGATGACCCTACTATGGATGTTAGAAGTTTTAATTATGAAAGAATAGCCCGATTCATTATGTTTCCATGCATAAATGGAAACTGTAAGGAAAAAAATATTATGGAGAAATGTTAGAGAACATGAGTTAATATGTCCACATCGACTAATAAAATGTCCAATAATTGACTGTGGGAATATGATGGAAAGTACAAAAGTTATTTCCCATTTTGATGAATATCATGAGGATGTTAAAGCTACTAATCCGTTAGCTATAATCTTGAAGCTCACCGATCCACATACCTTATCAGTAGGGATGTTAATACATAATGAGATACCATATATTTATTTAATTAGCAATGATCCCCATCAAATAAAAGTTAGTATATTTTCCATCGAAAATACAGATAATGTAAAATATATATTAAATTTATCCACACCAACTGGAAAGGAAATTTCAATACATGGAGGAAATATAATTCCCTATGTAAATGAAAAGCACTGTATTAAATGTTACATAGGAAAATGCTCTTCTAAACTACATAAATCTCTAAAAACGTATACTAGTTATAAAAATAAATACGAGATGACTCTAGAATTAGAGGTGAAAGCTATTCGGTCAATTCTCAAGTGTGATGTGATACGTTGCGAAGTGTTTATTGAAATAAAAGAAACGAAAAGAAAATTTTGGGAAAAGTCAATTGTTATTAGGACAATTGAATGCCTGCCATGCAACAGAAATAGTAACTGTCCTCTTACTCTACAGTCTACAGCAAAAAATTGGGAAATTTAAGGTAATCCAAAAAAGTTATAAGAAATCGGGATATTTCGGTGAAATCATATTTTATATGCGAGGGGTTGTTTTTATAGTCTCGGACAGTTTTAAATTTTGATACAATATTTCATTAAGTTTTTTTTTTAATCACATATGCCTTGTACACGTATATCAATTTACAAAACAATTGCAACATTATTAATTTTATTAACTGTCAGTTTGTGTTGTCGCGCATTGTCAATTTCTCAAAATGAATAAAAAGACCGTATGCTGTTATAAAATTCCTTGCAAAACAAGGAAAAACTCCGAAAATTGTTCTTTAAGAAATGTGTACAGGAATGATTGTCCTTCCAAGTCAATTATTTGCGAGTGGTCAAAACTGTTTAAATGTGGTCGCGAATCATTGCATGATGATCCCCGCCCAGGTCGCCCCGTTGACGCGATTTCAGTTGTTGAAGAAACCAAGTGTGTGGTACTGGAGGATGCAAGATTGAAGAAGCGGCAATTAACAGTGACTACTTTGGAATGACAGAGGTTAATGTAAAATGGGTTCTGCGAATAATTTTGCCATTCAAATCAAATCATATCAATCAAAATATACTTTATTGTAGTACTCCTCTAAATTATAATAAGGATTGACAATTAGCAAACTTTTAACTGTCTTTCTGAATTGGCTATTTGAAACAATGTCTTTAGAGTTTTTAGGAAGATGATTATACATCTTATAATCATTGTAAATAATTGAGTCCTTGACTAGAGTGGATTTTGGAATTGGTAAAGCAAGATTTTTGTTTTGACGAGTGACATAAGATGGTGAGGTATTTATTAAGACCACTTCTATGTTTGTGAATTAAACATACTGTTTTCAGAATGTAAATGGAAATTACTGTCAGAATTCCATGGGCCAAGAAAAGTGGTTTGCAAGAATTACGAATTCTAGCTCTACACAAGTATCGAACAGCTCGCTTTTGAATTACAAATATCATATGAATTAGGTATTTACTGCATACATCTCAGAAAGTAATACCGTATCTCAAATGTGATTCAATTAATGAAAAGTCTGCAGTTTTTGCAGTCATGTAACCTAATTCATTAGATATGTAACCTAATTCATTAGATATGATGGCATAGCTTCCAGATGCTTCCATGTAATAACATGTTCTTTAAACTTTAGGTTGCAATCGACATTTAGTCCCAGGAATTTTGTACATGGCTTACTTTCAGGTACATGCATGCCCAAAGGGATATCCATAAGTACATCGGAAGATCATTATGTTTGTTTTATCAGTATTAAATGAAAGCAAGTTAGAGACACCAATCTTTGACCTTATTTATATCGGAACACATTAATTCCCAAAGGGAATTGCGTTCCAAATGCATGTTCAAAGAAATCTTGGCGCTTTAAGGAGACGAACCAGATTTAATTATCAACTGACTTGTCACTGGAGACGGAATGTGGGTTCATTATTATGATCCTGAATCGAAACAAGAGTCGATGCAGTGACATGTCAGTGCTTCAGCCCTCCCAAGAAGATTAGGGTCACCACTTTTGTGGGGAAAATAATGGCAACCATTTTTTGACTGGCAGGGAATTTTGTATATTGATTATCTGAAGAAGGGTAGTACAGCAACGGAAGAGTATTATTCCAGCTTAATGCATTGCTTCAGAGATTCTATTAAAGTGAAAAGACGCGGAAAACTAACTTGAGGTGTTTTGCTGCTTCATGACAATGCACCAGTGCACAAGTGAAGACTTGCAAATGTTACCGTAGCTGATTGTGATTTTGAAGGAATTGAACGCCCACCTTATAGTCCAGATTTAGCACCCAGTTTTTTATTTCTGAATCTTTAAAAAAAAACACTTAGGGGACAAAATTCAGGGACAATGAATTGATAGGTAGTATCTTTTGATGGTCATTTTGTGGAGAAACCAAATGAATATTTTTACAATGGATTAAAAGTGTTATTGAAAAGGTATAATATATAATACCTACCTGTATTCAAAAGCATGGGAAATAATTTTTGTGAATGCTCGTCTTTTGTTTTCTTGCCCAGGTCGAGAATATAAAAATGACCCCTCGTATTTAGACTAATTATATTTGAACATTTTTTACTTACCCGCCAATACAAAAATCTTGAAGCCGTAGTGATTTCTGAAAATCATTAGGTGGTTTCTAGAAATTATACCTGACAAGTTAATTGTTTATTTATCTGCCTCCATGTCGTTGCCATGTAGTTACAAGCAGACTTAAAATGCAATTTTCTATCTAAATTTATTTCATGCTGGATTTGATTTCCCTATGGAAATTTACCTTCTGGAACGACTCTTTCTTTTTTTGCTTCTAGGAAATCGCTAGTCGAAGACAAGTAAAAAAGAACTCGACAGCCCAGAATAAATTTCTAAAAATCAACATCACCACTTAATAGAATAAGATTAAGTATACAATGTGTTCCACTTTGAACAGATACATCCTTGTATATCGGTTGTATTTGGATGAATTGAAAAATTCTTTTTTTGCAAATTGTAGTACTCCAACAAGATATCCTTTGCTGAATGACAATTTTTTTTATGTAGTGTATCTACGGCTTACTATAATTAAAATAAAATGCTAAAATTCAAGATACACTATTAGGGATTTTTTTGATGAAATGTTTTTTTAGGAAATATGTCAGACATGCTTGAAAGGCTTAAATACCGAATTTCGTATTGATAGCTCTTACAGGATGTTCACTATGATTTATAAATTTTTGTGAAAAAAATTACTTTTTACAGTTTAAAAAAACATGGAAGAAGGGGTCATTTCATCTAATCAGTACTCAGTAATACGGTTTATATAGGGTGATCAGAAAGTACTCCCTGTACTCAGAATTATGAGGAGTTAATGATAACATTATTTTGGTACCAGTGTGTACTCTTTGATTACCCTGTATAAACCGTAGTATTATATCACATTGATTAGATGAAATGAAACCCTCCTTACTGTTTAAACTGAAAAAAAAACATTCTCATAATTTCTAATTTTTTTACAAAAATTGACGAGGCATAGTAAGTGCTATCCAATGACTTCTAGAAATCATTGTTCGTAGAGATGTGCTTGTCATCGCTATGAACAAACCTATTTCCTGAAGGCCATTACGCCATCAAAAAAGTCCCTAATAGCATTTCTTGATTTTAAGCATTTTATTTTAATTATAATAGGCCGTGGATACGCAACATAAAAAAAAAATTGTCAATCAGCAAGGTAATCTTGTTGAGTACTACAATTAAAAAAAAAAAGATTTTCCAATTCACTCAAATAAAACCGAAATACGGGTATGCCTGCTCAAAGTGGAACACACTGTTTATGAATATCATGGAGTTTCCTATAAAATTACAAATTTTGTCTTGTTGTATGATATGGCCATTTTTTTTGTTTCATGAATTCTATATATAAAAACACACCACATAAATTAGACAACCCCCAAATCCAAAGCAGAACCTACACGGTCGGGGGTTACACGCGATTATACAACCACTTTCTTCGACCTTGTCAGGGTCGAAGCCGGAATTGAACCTGACAGCTGGCAAGCAATAAAATCAGCTACATTCGTTACTTAATCTCTAGCTCACTGCACCACCTAGCTGTATATCTATATGTATAAACATTAAATAAATCACCACAGTCACAAAATATATAAAACAATTGAGTTACCAAAAAGGAGCCACATCGGTTGTCGATTCATTAAGTAGCTATTAATAATTACAGTCAAACTTTCTGACTCAAACTGCTAAATCCCCTGAGACTGTTTGAGAAAATTTGAATTAAAGAAAATACTTCTAAACGAAGTATATATCAAGGACGCAGAAACATATTCGGGTTACAGAGAATATTGAGATATAGAAGTTCGACTGCATTTCCCTTCTGCCTATCAATTACACAACTTTAAAACAAAACAGCATTCAGTTCTCCTTTATAAACAATATTATCGTAAGGGGATGATGTTTGCAAAAAAAAAAACCGTTATAATTATCATAAACGAGAACAGATTTTAAACATTTATGTATATATATATATATATATATATATATATATATATATATATATATATATATATATATATATATATATATATATATATTTTTTTTTTTTTTTTTATTTTTTTTTTTTTTTTTTTTTTTTTTTGTGAAAATTATTAGGAAAAGGCTTTTGTGACACATAACGAATATATCGAGACAAATATGTTAATGAGAGATAACATTTTTTTAAAATTTTGCTTTCTCATCTATAAGTAAAATATTGCCATCATAAAAAAAGTTCCAGATTTAAATGAAAATGGAAGTTTTGTGGACCAAAAATAGTAAATTTATCTGATTCGATATGCCATCTTTGTCTGTGATGTGATGTTCCCTTCAAACACGGTTTAATACATAGTAATTCATTTGATAATACATTTGTCACAGAAAACTTGCAGATTTACTTATTTGTTTTTAGGAAGAACCCTGTAATATGCAAGATTCCTTAGATTTACCAAAATGATGAGAAAAGCAAGACACCTGAATCTTTTTACGTTTGTCTGTAGTCAAAACCAATTTGAAACTATCACAAGTAATTGTGCTGACTATGGGTATTACTTTAAAAATACTTGATAAAAGCTACTGCGCATAATCAATAATGTTTCACGCTATTTCTAACTACTGACTATACACAGTAGCTTTTAGCAAGTATTTTTAATAACTACTCTACGAACAAATCTTATACTTGAACTGAAAAAATCGTCCATAACACCTGCTAGTGTATTTTAAACAAGATATCCTTTTCAACTAAGGCATATGTTTTTTTTTTTTTTTTAGAGAATCTTGTTAATTGTTTTGTTAATTTTATTTTATTAAAAATTTTAGATTTTTATTTTTATAAATTTTATAATATATTAAAGTTTATCAGCATTTAATGTTTTTCTATTACTTTCAAATCCAGTAATTTTTGTACCTTATCCATGAAGTTAATATACTACCTGTGTGTGAAATATGAAATGGAAAATAATAATTATGTGGTGGAGATATTTTTATTAAAACAATTATTTGAAAATTCAAATTCACTTGTAGTGTCATAATAAATAAAATTTACCCGAGAGCTATAATGAATATATAATATTAATAACAATAATAATGTCTTTATTAATATAGAATGAGGATACAATAAAAATGTGAGAATTTATACACAACATGTTTGTATATAAATCTACATTCCATTGACAGTAAATAATACATATCCACAACTATATTAAAAGGGCGCAGATCAGTTGTAAACCACTACTGTGCTTCCACTGAACCTGAGGAATTACTACAATAATTAAACTACATTATTTAATAGAGATTTAAATTTAATTGTAATTTAATGAGGAAAGAAAGGATCAATTAGGTAAAAGAAATTTTTTTCTTATCATTTATTTATAGTACAAGCAACAGCAATGAAGTAATCTACGTTCTTCCATATTTAGCCATGACAATTTACGAATTTTATAACTTATTGACATATTTCTTAATACCAAAAATTAATCTGGCATACAAATTCTGCATTCGTTGTATTCTAGTACTATCATCTTTTGTAATACAGAAATGATATAGTGTATCTCCATAATTTAAGTGTGATAGTACCAAAGCATCACTTAACAGTGTCTTAGAATTACGACATCCATACAAAAGCTTTGTATTACTGAACGATCTTTTTATTAAATTTTTTATATGGGTATTAAATTTCAACAGATTGTCAGACTCCAAGATTTTTTACCACAGTAGTCGACTGTAAATTTATTCCATTTAAATTAATGTTTATTTGATTAACTAGATCTGTATGTTGCGATTTTTTGCCAAATATTGATATGGAAGTTTTATCGGTATTAATAAGAAGACAGTGCTTGAACTGACTGACTGACTGAAGATTGTTATTAATAATGCTACAAGCGTCAATTATATTTTCAGGTTTGAATGAATTATAAACCTGAATATCGTCAGGATAAAAGTGAGTGTTATAATGATTGAGAGAATTTGAATATTAGATGTATATATGGCGAGTAACAGTGGTCCTAGAATGGAGCCATGTGGCACTCCATATTTAATTTCAAGAGGTTCTGACAATGAATTATTTAACTTGACCAGTTGTACCCAATTAAATGCAAATAGCTCTCCATCAAAGCAACAGCATTCTATTCAAATCTGAAGTAATGCAGCAGAGAAGCAAGCAACTGATGGTTCAATTGATCAAACACTTTATATTAGTCAATGAGTATCAATACTGTCATATAATTTTGATCTACCTCAGTGACAATACCATTTTCACACAAGAGTGCTGTAGTTCAGCTATGACCAGGATGAAATCCAGATTGATTTTCCAGGAGAATTATTATTATTATTTGTGGATTAATTATTTTTCAAATAGTTTAGAAATGGTAGGTAAGATGTTTACTGGGCGTAAGTTTTTGAAATCACCAGGTTGCTTGCATTTTGGGAGTGGTATTACGTGTGATATTTTCCAAGATGTTGGCACAATGGGAATGATATATGGACAACAGTACAAGAGAAGTCGTAGACCTATGCCATCATTTCCAACATTCATAGATTTAATTGGACTGAGGGCCTTTAAAACCTCATTATCGTAGTCATAGATTTAATTGGACTGAGGGCCTTTAAAACCTCATCGTCGTTCTTTTGAGAAATTGGAAAGTTCCAACTCTTGCTTTCCGATTATTATTGTAAAATTACATATCATTTTCAGACACAGAAACAAAGTAGTTGTTTATATCATTAAGTTGCTATAAACATTCTGGAATTTCTTTGTTTTCTTGCTTATTGTAAATATTTAAATCCCTCAAGTCCTGCCAGAGTTTTATAATTATTTGCATGGACACAACATTATTTTATTATACTTAAATCCCCCTGTATCCCTAAAGGTACCTCAGTGTACCTTGTGTCAGGGAGGGCTACACATTTAGAGACAATGGAAACCCAATCTCCGAGTATGTTAGGATTAATTTCTGGTTTAGAAAAAATCCTAGCTCCTCGACCAGGGTTCGAACCCAGGACTCCAGGGTGAAAGTAAGTGTCCTTACCATGAGGCCCACATACAATTCAAGATAAGCTTTTTTTTATGCTTAATAGAACCATTTACCAAGTTCCTAATGGATTTATAATATTCCTTATCACTAAATTCCCAGATTTTTATACTTGATTCATGTCTTATCTTGCAACCTCATCATTAATTTTAAATTTTCTGTCAGCCATGGTATTATTTTTTAGTGATTCTGATTGTTCTCACAGGAACATGCACATTAAAAGTTTCTGTAATTAGATTATTTAAAATTGATACTTTTTCACCTACGTTCGGTTTAGATTTATTGTTCGGTTTAGGTTTACTTAGATTAAAAGTAGAGCTTACAAGGTAGTGATCAGAAAAATAAATGTCTGATACATTAGTAGTCTTTGCATCAAGAATTTCAGAGCAAATTAAGAGATTAAGTAAACTTTGTTAATTGAGCCCTAATCTAGTGTGTACGACAGTCTGTTTAAGTTCAAAACTTTCAGAGTATACTTTTTTAACAGCACTATTATTAAAATCAAGTAGATCAATATTAAAGTCTCGAAGGCATATTATTTTATCATATTCTGGTATCAAGGAGCTGACGATTTCCTTTAGGACCGGTATAAGATCAGAAACTGATTAGTTTAGGGGTTTATATGTGATTCCCAAGCATAGTTTGGTACAATTTAATGAAATACTTAACCAAAGTTATTCTGAAACATACTGATTTAAATGGTTAGAATTGTGTATTTATAATTTCGGTGAATATACAGTGTGGCGCAAAAATACCTTCACGATTTTAAATTAAAAAAAGTATATGAAAAGTTAAGTAAATTTATATTTTGAAACTCATAATACAAAGTGTGTTTCTTGAAGTTTTTTTTTTCAACTATTTACGAAAAATGATGTCCTCTTTCGCGATGACAAATATGAGCTCTTTTTAGCACCTTTCAGTAAAATTTCTTGAGATATCCCCAAAATCTCTTGCCTAATATTCGCTCTAAGTTGTTCCAAGCATTGCGGCTGGTTTACATAAACCCTTTCTTTCAGATAACCCCAAAGAAAATAATCTGGAGTGAAATTTTCAGGGGATTCTCAAGAAACTTTACGAGAGGTCATGAAAGATGTGCTAAAAAAGAGCTTTGTTAGACATCATTTTTCGTAAGTAGTTGAAAAAAAACTTCAAGAAAAACACTTTGTATTATGAGTTTCAAAGTATAAATTTACTTTTCATATACTTTTTTTAATTTAAAATCGTGAAGGTACTTTTACGCCACACTGTACAATTCCACACCTCCACGACTAGCCCGGCCCTGTCGTATAAAATTGTATCTGTATCTTAACAGTGACATCAGTAATGTTACCTGAGAGCCACCTCTTTGAGATAGCAATTAAATCAAATTTGTTATCAATAATTATGAGTTTTCTAAATTCTACGATATGTGGCACAAGAGATCTGATATTAAAAAATTCTATATAGGTATACTAGCTATTAATTTAACAATCACTTTTTATCTCCATATGAAGTTTTAATGTTTCTTAGATGGCAAGTTTCAGTGGCTACCTTCTGTTCTTTTGTCTTAGAAGTTTGATTTTTCTTATTATCTTCTTGTTTATTTGAAAAAGATTTCTTCTGCTCAGCTATATAGGTCGAATACGCCTCACCAAAAACGCTTTCAGCTTCAATATCTGCAGACAATTCGTCAAAGATATCTTTATCGCATATATCAGAATATGTGAACAATATACTACTTACTATTGTTTTTTTTTTGTATTTTGGCTTTATAACCTTTGTTTTGAGCTAATTTTAAGGTATCCTACATTAGTTTTTGTTCTTCCCTTTCTGATGGTACTAAATCTTTACATGTGGAAATTCCACTGCCCTTAAGTTTGGAGACATTCCTCAAGATTTCGTTTTTTTTTTTATTGTAATACAAGTTCAACTAGGATTGGTCGACAATACTGTCTTCTTTTTTAATACCAATGTGATAAACGTTACTTAGATCACTTATTGTGATATTGATTTTTAACTTTTTCATTAGAATATTATTGATTACTCTTTCATGTAGATCAAAATTGCCAAACACAATAATATTGCTTCTTTTTTACTATTTTTTGTACTGTTAATAATTTTTTCTTTAATGTTGAATTTTCTGTTATTTTAGACTTTAATTTTTGATTTATTGACTATGTTTTCAAGTTGATTTATGTCGTTCTTGATATCACTATTTTGCTGCATGCTGGTACATAACACATATTTCTTCATTACTTTTTTGATTGTGTTCCCATTTATAATTAAATGAGGTACTTAATAGTCTTCTGCAGAAATTTGTGTGAAATGTGACAGAAATCAACTGCTAATTTGTATGTGCCTAATGCCTGTTTAAACCTCTGCATACAGGATGTAGAAGCTGACTGCATTAGACAGTTTTTGTTGAATACTTGAAAAAGTTACTATCATATTCTTAATCTATATCGGTAGTTGAAGAAAGTGAACTATTTAATACTAGATATGGTGTCTAGGCATAAATGTTAATAACGCATTGGTTAAAATAATATAATCACAGAGAATTATAGTTGTATCACTTACTGCGCAAAAAAATGTCCAAACACGTATCAGCATTTAATTGAATTATTAGCACCAGTATTTCACAAAAAGGATGTCAGAAGCAACACTACATGCCCATCTATCCCTTGAGAGATATGCTATTATGGTGTAACGATATCTATACAAAATTTCATTTGTCTATTATGAGTCACATCCCTTTGTTTATTGTACTGTAAGGTAATACTGACCTTTCAGTTTTAACACTATCACTCATGTCATGCCATGTCCATCACGATAATGAAATACTTATTGGTCAAGTCGCAGTATAAATCTGATTGCGTAAATCTTACCAAACTAAATTTTGGTGTATAGAGTTGGTCGTTAACAATACATGAAATTACCCCATGATTCCATCATCTGCATACTTTTTACAACACATAATAGGTATAGTTTATACCAAGTCAATTGAAATTGGTCATTGTTAAAGCACAGGACTGTGCGCACTTAACTTGATATTTTGTCCTATGTATTTAGCAATGGTATCGAGAATCAAATGGTAGTTGAAATTGTGCAGGTGAGTCCGAGACTGGCAATGTAATCAGCCTGAACGAACCATCTACGACTGCACGTGTTTTAAAGATAATAAAACGGACAGGCCCACTAGTATAAAAAAACTCATTAAATCGTTTCTCCGCAATTACGGAAACTTGTGAGATGTGCCGGCATTGGCTATGTTTTGAGGACGATGGGCGACGATTGGCTGGGATCAGGATATTCGTTAATCCGGTTGGTCGGTGGGTGTTTGAGTTTATATCAGTCAAGGAGTCAACGTGGACTCGGATGTTACCTATTTATTTATTACATTTGTCCAGTGCAGTGCAGAAATACCTATTATAATATCAAGGTGGTTCGGTTTATACTTAGTGTTCATATTGGTAAATATTTATTACTACATAAAAGGTATTTAAGATATTGTATTAGGTATTTACTAATTTACCATGGCTTTCTGGAGACCATTTGAAACAGAATATAATAACGCCCGAAAATCCCGAAATAGTTGAGCCTGTTATTGTCTAGAAAGACGAAATAAATTTAGAGTTTCAAAATAAAGATTTACACGTACAAAGTCAACGCATTATTTTTAATATATATGAACGTTTAAAAACCGAAAATCGTGAAAAATGTGAGAAAGAAATAATAGAACGTATTAACGAATTAACTAAAATATCAAAATCAACAATTTATCGTGTAATTAAAAAAATATTGATGATGCTACCAAAGATGTAATACGGCTTATTATTTATAATATGTATGAAAAAAATATAGTTCCTACGTTAAAAATGATTCGAGAAAAATTAAGCGATTATCCTGATTATAATTATAGTTCTTTAGATACACTACGAAATGTTTTATTAGAATGCGGTTTTAAACATAAAAAACTTGACAGTCGTATGGTAATTATGGAATCACGACGTATAGTAGCACTTCGGGTAGATTATTTGGAAAAAATCAGAGAATATAAGTAAACTAAACAGGCATATAGTGTATCTAGATGCGCCGATTATAATTCAACCTGGTAATGATTCCTCTTCAGAAAGTGAAGATTCGGACGCGTCAACTTTTAGCCTTTAACTTTTTTTAATATACATGTATTTTCAGAACAAAATATTTAGATATTACATTAGGTATGAAGTTTACTTTTTTATTATTACATTTCTTGGAATATATTTTATTTAGTTGACAAGAAATTTTAATTTAAGTTAGGTACTTTATTCTAGATATATTTTAATTTTGTTTTTATTTATGTTTTATCTAAACAAATATTTATTTTTGTGGTACTAATTCTTTGCTTTGGTTAAGAAACTTACATTTTTATTTTTATTTTAGAAGAAACTTTTATTTTATTTTTTACTATATAACATCCTTGCCCCTCGCTAATCTAACCTGTCCCATTCCCTCAACCTGGCAAGGATATGTTCATACCTTCTCGTTGGTCCTTGCAGAGCAATAACATATTTCAATATAGTATGGGTTAACTTTAAAACTAAACCCAATAAATTTAAATATTTAGACTTTATATCTAAAACTGATATAATATTTCAAAAATATTTTATTGGCGAAATGAACAAAAATAGCCTATCTAATGAACAAAAAATAATAAAAATTAATACAATTTTCAAACAAGTATAACATTTTCTTATGACAAGCATTTCTATTTACCTCCGCCCATGTACAATCAAGAGATGCCGACGGTTTTTGCAGGCTTTTAGTTTTTATACGATTTCAATTGACTTCGTACAAACTATATCAAAATTTAGGTTTTCGTGACTATATCCGTATCTATTGATCCCAAGACTAAAGTAGTATACAATATGACCGGTTTACAAGAGGTGATATTGCAAATATTTTCGACTTTTCAAGAAGTTATTCTACATAGAAGCTTTTACTTTTCAAAAAAATACGAATCACATTGAGAAACCTTGTTTCTTATACAGGGTGTACAAAAATTACAAAAACTTGATTTTCGCTTAAGAGTAAATTGGTCTTACGATTAATTTTGGAACAAAAGGTTGAATAAAAAAGTTGTTTAAAATTTTATAGTCAGTCTAAATCCAAAATTTTAATTGAATATTGGAATGTTTATGAAGAGAATTTTTAGTAAATACTGTTAGTCAGTTTTTGCCACCTTTTCTGTTTAGGCAATTGTATGCAAGTATCAGATAAACAATTTTTCTGAACATGTAACATTGAAATGGTACTTTATAGGAACGTGTTTCAAAAACATATGTTATAACTTGTAATTTACAAAAATAATAATATTCGATGAAATAATCCAGTGAATTTTGAAAACTTAAGATGTTATGCTCAGAATAAGAGGAAATTGAGGACGTTCTAGTCAATATGGCACATTGTTCTGTTGCAATACCGGCTTGAGAAAAAATGAATCAAAAAAATGTACCTGATGAAAAAAAGGCCAAATAATCAAGATACATGTGTTCTAAATGCGATTTGAGACTTGTGTAGTCTGTGTTTTGAGATTTTCCATAAAAAAGAAGTTTTAGTTTCACGTTATTATTTAGATTTTTTAATATGGAAATGTTAAATAGTGACAATAAAATATTCCCAATATTAACATCTTTGGAGTGTTATCGTTTCATAAGTCATCTTTTCTTTAATGTAGATGACAGAGTAATAAATGCATTAGAATGATTCACACGAGTTCAAAAAACGATGAGTAAATACAAGAGTAGGATATGAGTAGGGGTGTATAGTAGTTCTGGGGGTCTTCTGGCTGTTATTATATACAGCGGAGAGGGTTAAACATTTTCTTTCATTCTCTTGACTTTACGTCTCAACAACAATATCCATCCAGTTACCGATTTAAAGAAAAAAGAAATAAATAAATAAATTCATAATCATTTTATTTTTTGTATATTACACAGTAACTGCAGGAGCAATAATCAGGAATAATGTATAATAGTAAAATATAGCGTGATTATTAAAAATAAATACATTTCCAAAATACAGCAGAACAGCCAAAAATTAATGGTAAAAAATATACAGCTGTTCCCATACCTATAAATTTTCATTAAAACCTATTCTTACATGCTATGAACAGAGAATACCTAAAATATAAAATAAGTAAATCGATAAAACTTCACTACCATCTATAAATCTTATTAATTTCTTTCTTTTACTTGTACTGTTCCCTACGTTTATTTACACTACACCTACAAATTATCGAAAATATATTAAATATATATTATTCACACATTTTAAACATGTTTTGTTTCCCTTTTTTGGAAAGTAAAAGAAAGATTCTGTACAATAAACTGCAGAGGTACAACTTAGACAACTAAATAGTAATGTTATATCACAAACATTTTAGGAAAACTTAAGTATTAAAATATGACAGCTTCAATCATACAGTCACAAATAAAATTGTAAAATAAAATAGGTGGTAAATCCACTATTTAAAATGTATACAATCAAGTACGGAAAATTAATTTTATTAAAGTCAAACTTTAATCTTTTAAAGTGCATGTCGTCTACCCTTAAGTCTTGAGACTAAATTACAAATTTTTAGTGCTGGTCCCAACTTGAGACCCATGTATTTCATCATCATATCAGAATTGAGTAACAAAAATGCTTTCCCATCTATTTCCTGTAATAAAAAAATACATATGAGAATTCACTAAACTATCAAGGTTAGCGCTAAAACATATAAAATTATTCAATATAGTTTAGGTGCCTAAGCAGAATTACATGCATACCTTTCTGCATCTTAGAACACATTTTTTTTTTTTTTTTGGAGATTAGTCTACTCACATCAGTGGCAGCTTATGTATAAAAATCGGATAAGGTAAACCCACTGTAGGACCACAAAGTTTAAAAAAGGCGTGACTTTCTTACATTTTTAAGAGGGACATGACAGCTATACTTTTTTAAAACACAGCGGGTGGAAAAACTGTCAAATAAATTTCTATTCCATTTCCAATATTTTTTCATTAACTTGGTTATATAAAACTGATAAAACTGATTTGGCATAAATTGATTTTAGTCAGTTTTCATTGATCTATTATTTTCTTATCGAATTGTTCGACATTTGAAACCTTTGGATAAATCTCACAATTGCAGTTAATACGTATATACAATTATTTACAGTACAGTACTTATTATTAATCTGAATAAAAGCAAGCTCTGAATCAGTTAGGTAACTGGTCTCAGAGCTGTCAATATCACATTTGGTATCAACTAAAAAATAAAAAAGACAGAAAAATAACCTATTTGGTTTTTTGTATAAGGAACTTAATTTAATATTATTTGATCTTTATGTGAGCAACAATTCTTTTCTTAAAAATTCGATACTTTTTGAACATTTTACATTCTCAGGTAATTTGTTAAAGGACATTGCAGCATGCATAGAACATTTTTGTCCAATGTTAATTCATGTTTGAGAGATTCTTAAATTATTACGAGTCCTGGTGGTATATGGATGTTGGTTTTTTTGCAGCTTCTTTTGCACTTTGTATATTAACAGGTACTGATTTTTATATTTAAGCTCACATATTTAAAATTTCTGTTGATTTATACGTCACAGTCAGAGTTGGACGGTTTATCTCAAATAATACTTTTGTCTTTTACACGCTTATTTTGCACCCTTTGTAGTTTATCAATTCGGGTCTGTGTAGCATTTGCCCATGTGCAAATGTTGTAGAGAGGCTGGTTTAATATGTGCATAGTATACCATTTTTTTTGCTTGTAAAGTTAGATTGCTCGGGCATCGATATAACGTGCCTACCATGGACATAATTTTTTTTCGATACAAGAGATGTGTACATTCCAGTTTAAGCAATTGTATAGCGATTGCTTAAACCGATGACTGGTGATGGTCAATAATAATAATATAGGAATGAATAGTCTAGAAAGGGGCTTCAAAAAATGTAGATATACATAGCATTCCATTTAAAAAAAAGGTACTCGAACCTGTAATTTCGTCTGTATAATCGAAAATAATTTCCGGTTATAAACTTTTTTATCTAGTTTACTTATATATAGTTTTTAATATCTAGCTATTGTAGAAGCCGAGATATCAAACTCCAACCCATTATTGCCCCACCCTGTATATTACAATAGAAAATATTGATTAAGTAAAAAAATCAGTAAAAATATCAAATACAAAAAATCTAAAAACTGAATTGGATATCAGATCAAAGAAAACCATCCAGTACATTCAAGTAATCTATGTATCCCCAAATTAGATTTCACTTCGTTCAATATACTTTAACTCTCTTACATATATTGGTCACAGTGGCGTCACCAGCAATCTTTCAAGTATAATTCTATTGTAAAATTTAATATTATCAAAAATTCTTAAAAAATTTGGGCGTAAAATAGTCCACAGTCGGGCCTTGGGCTTTTCCATGCTGTCTTACACAAATAGAATTAGCTGGAATATTTACTTGGTAATGTCTTTTTTTAATGTACCAATCATGCAGTCCACCTCCATTTGGGTGTGCCGCTTTTGGAGAAGCCAATAAAGAATTAAAATTTGCACCATTATTTTATTAAAAATATTTTCTGAAACTTGATAAATGCAATAAAGCATTATTTTTATTTGGTATCGAATTAAGAGTCAGACCAAGATCAATGTAGTGCAACATCAATTTTGTTTGTTCGAATTTTTTCCTGGCTAAAAATGCTAAAAATTAAATTAGCCGGTAAATTTGCATCACTATTTTTCTTTTTTAGAGAAAAAATGTCACAAACAATTGTTAGTAATTATAAAACCAATTCAAATTAAGAATTTCGTTGAAAAAATTGGATGTCATGGAAGACCCATATTTTCAAGTTTATGCTGAAATGCTTGTAGGAGAAACTTATCTATTCTTCATTTTAAAGAAAAAATGCATTCTTTATAAAAATTGTTGTTTTATGATTTTTTTTTAAGTTATTTATTTTCTTACAAATTATTACAATTATCCCTACATACAAAAAGAAAACATCCCAAATCAGCAGTAGTGTGCTGGTCTCGGAATCTTCCACGGTGAGAGCGATTATCCTATATTGCATACCTATTACTAGATAGATATAGATAGATGTCTTTATTTGTTCTTCAGATATATCCAAATGGATGTGGAACGTGTCACAGAATAAAACTAAGTAAAATTATAACATAAGTAAAAAAAGTTAAAACTTAAAACTAAATAATACAAATACATATATTAAAATACATTATTTAAAAATTCTCATTTTTGTCATCTTCAAGTTGAATTTTTGCATCACAATCAAACCTTCTGTATGCGACTTTCTTGGGCCAAAAGTTTTCCTCATAGACCATTTCTTTTTTTGTCAAAATTTATTCCGACTTTAAAACACTGACAGTCTTTCCTGATATTGTCATATTTGGTTTTCATATGTTCGACCACTACGTCATTGTCATCTTGAAGATTAGTTTTTTTCTTTATGTAGTTTTCTATTTGTTCATCTGTGACATGATCTTTCACTCGCAATATGAAAAGCCATACTTTTTTTATTGCTTTCTTTTCCCATAAAATCATTATCTCCATTTTTCGTTTCTGCCGTTCCAAAATTGATCTCCCCTCGTTTGATTCTTTTGTTGTTCCCTGTGACTTGTTCATTTTTATTTTGTTTTTTGCCAGTTATTAAGGCTTGTTTATAAGTGTAATCACCTTGCCTTTCATTTTGAGGGTTTTTCTTACTTGATGAAGAAATTGTTTGATTATTAAAATGTTGCATGTTTGACGTAATTGGTCCTAAATTAATAATTTCCTGCATTATTTGAGTTTGGTTGCTTTCCATTATCCTCAAGTTACTTTCTTGTATTTTTTGATCTGGTTTTTTGTTAGAGAATTTATTTAGATTTATATTTATATCCTCAGGCTTTTTATGATTTCTTTCTTCTGATACTGTTTTTGTAGAAGTACCTTTTTGTACTACATGTTTTGTTTCTAATGCACTATTGCTTTTATTGATAATTGCCATTTCTTTATTTAAATATGCAATTTTATCTTTCAATAAAGTATTATTTTTCTGGAGTACAATAATCTTTTCTTCCATCTCTTTTAAAAGTTTTTTTTAGATAACTAATTTCAAGATCCGTTTTTCCTGTATTAGTTGATTTGAAATAATTTTCAAGTCTTTTGTATTTCATTTTTTTCACAACAAATAACCCTATTTAAGTCTATTACTTTTAAACTGAGTCTGTCTGTACAACTTTTGTGATAAATTAAAAGACAATTTTCACATACTTTCACTGAGCACTCTTTTGTTGCACAACACTTGAATTTTCCATGGTTTATAGCACTTTCTTTACTCTGACTTTCAATACCAGCCCCATTGACAGCGGCCATTTTGCATCATTCAGGTACGTATACTTATTACTACATACTTATTAGATACTTATACTTATTACATACCTACATACTTATTACATTACACAATTTTTTTTTACATTACATACATTACATTACATTACACACATTACACACTTATTACTATTCAGGTACTTATATAATTTATAGCTTAAGTAAGCTTATAAATTTTATTTATATTATTCTTAAATTTTTATAATTTGATAATTTCTTTATATCCTCAGGTACGTCATTGTTAGGTTAGGTTAGGTTTGTTGTGACTGGGTCTCAGTAGACCCTCCACTGCGGCCATCAGCAGGCCTATAGTAGCTCACGCCTAATTATATTTAATACACTGAACTGATTCTACGGTTGGCTCCTTGTGAAACATTATTAAATATTTTAAATATATGAAGGAAATTTGCTTTTTTAGCCGAAACACGTGTAGAGTTTCTAATAAAATATTTTTGAAACATTAAAAAGCAAATTTCCTTCATATATTTAAAATAATTATATTTCACCCAATAAGTTCAGTCTCTTAATGAAACTGATCAACTCTATTGGGTGAGAATGTGTCCAGATCCTCTGACAGCAGTTGCCCTTTGCCAAATATTGAGAATCAGATCCTCTCCACAGCGGGACAGGTACGTCATTGTACATTCTAATGGCTTTGTTCAATGGGTTTGTTAGAGCTATATTGGTCCTTACATTATTTACATTAATGTTTAGGTGACTTCACGTATTATGGACATGTATTTGGTTTCTATAAGTAATCTCTGTATTTGTTTTTTGGAGATTGTTATTTCATACATATATTTACCTTCATTATATCATAGTTATTTAATTTTGTTTTAATATAAACTGTTTCTGTATGTAATCTATAATTTAACCCAAATAGTACTTTAATAACCTTATTCTGCAACACTTGCATTTTTTTAAACAAAACTATTCCACGTTCCCAATACCGTTATCAAATATCTAAAGATACTTAAGAAATAGGCGTTGTATATACAATATTTAGCTTTTGAGTCAATATAATTTCTACATCTATACATTGCTCCAATCATTGGTATTATTTTGTCAGTAATTCTTTGTATATACGTGTTCCAATTTAGAAACTCGTCTATCATAAGCCCAAGGTATTTTGTTTGATTAACTTTATTTAGCAATGTGTCGCTAAGTTTTATATTTATTGTTTCCACCATTTTATTTTTTTGCTTAAAAATCATATAGACGTATTTTAATTCATTAATGTTTAGGTTGTTATGTAATAGCCATTTTCTGTATCTATCTAAATCTTCATTTATAATGTTTTCTATCTGTTCTATTGAGCCGTGATTATAGACCAGTATAGTGTCATCAGCAAAAGTGTAATATTGTGCCTTTAATTGCCCGTTTTTTAGACTTAAAACATGAAGTGAGTATAAGAGAGGTCCTAGTACTGAACCCTGTGGTACTCCATTTTTTACTATAAGTTCCTTGCTGTTCTTTATGTCTATCGAGACAAACTGCCTTCAGTTTGTTAGGTAAGATTCAATTAGTTCATAGGCGTTTCCCCCTTATACCCATCAAGTCCAGCTTATTCATTAAAATACTATAATGAAATGCTTTTTTTAAGTCAATGTATACTGTAACTACAATAACTTATAAAATCGGTGACGGCCCTTTGTGTATTACTATTCTTTTGGAATCTGTATTGATAGTGATCTAACTTGATATACTTTCCTAAAAATTCTAACAGTCTAATTTTAATCAGTACTTCGATTATTTTTGCAAATGTACTGATAACACTCACTGGTCTATAGTTATCTAGTTCATTTGTTGCTCCTGACTTATGGATTGGAGTGACTTTACTGATCTTCAGCTCATCTGGAAATACTCCTGAGCTAATTATTTTATTCGCTAGTTCAACAATAATTGGTATTATGTGTACTTTAAGAGTCCTGATATCAATTAGTGTAATATTATCATAGCCAACAATTGTTAATGACATTTTTCTTTAAAAAGAAAATTACTGGTATTTTACTCTTGAACAAATTTCACATTCTTTACGTTTTTGATCCAGTATAATTTTTCGAACATTTGATTGCAGATTTTGAATTTTCAAAATAAGCAAAACTTTTTTTCGAAAAATTGAAAATTAAAAAATTTACAAGTATTGTGAACTCCATCCGAGGACACACTGGACACATAAAAAAAATCAACTTTCAATGCAGTGCAATATTTCTAATGCCTGTAGCAGTTGATCATGCCCTTACTCTATCCTATATACACTTTGCAAAAGTACTTACATGTTTTCTAAATAAGTCTGCGTGCACGCCCAAGCAAGGATCTGTTGAATCTATAAATTGAATAACTTCTTCAATGCCCCACTCCTGGGTTGGTATTTTGCTCAAACTAGCTATTGGAGATTCAGCCAAATTTGAGGGTTCTGCTGGAGTCGTGGATGTGGCTGCTTCTTGTTCTGGCAGTTTACGTTTCGCTGGGGAAGGCGCTGTCTTGATATCACATTCTGGGCAGTCTTTAACTACCTGCTCCAAACCTGCAACATTTATGTTTGAATTTCGATCTTACGGACATTTTTCTCATTATATTTATCAAATTATATGAATTTTATTAATGTTTTAACCATGTTATTCTCTTGCACAACAGGCTATTTTCCCATTTTTTTTTTTAATTGAAAATTGAAAACGAGATAAAAATAAGACACCTTATTTTTCTTTTCATTTAAGACAGACTTCATATTCTACAAAATCCATAACATGAACTAAATATTGTGAATTGGTGAACTTTATAATAGATGGCATTCATTCATATGTATTGTCTGGTCGACTACAATTATGCGTCAATGTTGGTAACAAAATTTATTTCAATCTTATTTGTCTATAGATAGATCTAAGCCAGTTGAAATAGTTATGTCTTGAAGGGAGGGGGGGTAAGAAAAGGTACCAATTATCTGCAATTTTTCTGCAACGGCCTTTGCTCTGTCCTTGAGATAGGGATCAGCCAGTCAGCGGGCACCGCTAATGTAATTTCAATTCGATAAGTGCAAGTGACTGTTGTATTTGTGACTAGGCTTTGTGGTTGTTATAAATTTAATGGTGTTAAAATTACTATTATTTATTTCCATACATTAGACATAGACTCAATTTTATTTGTTTATATAAGTTTATGTATATGTATATGCACCAATTAAAATTTTATAAGAATATTTTGTGTAAAATATAAATTCGAGTATAAATTTTCTCTAATTGGTTTGTTGGGCATATTAATTTTAGAAAAAAAGACCATTTTTATTCATAAGTACATTATTTTCTATTTATAATACACAGGGTGTTTCAATTTATTGCTAAAAATTTTCTATGCCGGTGAAAAAGTTATAAAATCATCAATATAAGTTTGCTTTTTTCAGTTTTTCAACCTATTTGCAAGTTGAGCATGCAAAATCTCATTTGATTTGATTTGCTATGGAGATTTCTAGAAATGGTCTTTTGCATGAGAACCTCTTTTTTCCTTATTATCGAGCAAAATCGAAAAATCATTTATCTTAGATTTAGAGGTTGAAAATATATACTTATGGAAAACCTAAATAAATAATGACAAAAGTTGTAAGAAACATACATAGGCACTTTTTTTTAATGAAACAGGGAAAAATTATTCAAAATCGCTTCAAATTTCTAAATCAAAATTTCGTGCAGAAAATAAACAAAATTCGAAATTAACCTTTGATTGAATAATTTTTAGACTTTTTTGACCATTTTTTTTTATTTATGCCCATTTTGACATTTGCGGTGATCCTAAATGATCTTTTTCAATAAAAATGTGTCATGTCAATTTTGGCATTTATTTTTAATCCTTGGTAAAGAAGAAACAAATATGTAAACATATACAGTATGTCCGGTGGAGGGGATTTACAAGAGGTGAAATTGACAAAATATTCAACTTATTGTGAAAAACTGATTCTACATAATTTTTTTTTTGCTTCCCTAAAAAATACGATTCATGTTGAGAAACTTTATGTTTTTTATACAGGGTACCGTAAAGTGAAGCTACTTCGGGCTTGGCAGGTAATTTTGGACAGCCAGCAGTATTTTATCTGTAAATTATGCAATTAAATATGCATTCACGAAATGCGTGACTGAGTGCTCTAAGGCCCATCGTTAGCATAAATTACTAGTTTGTGACTGTTTGGAAACTAAAATCATATCAGTTATTTGAGCATCACTGTACATGTAATTCAATGCGGTCTCGTACACGAACCTACTGGTCCCCGATGGGTATGTTATTGGTTAGTGATAATTAGAGTTGGCATTTCGATCTGCAAATCATGGACGGTGCTAGTTAGAAAAATACCCAAGTACGTAAGCAAGACTTGTTTTCTATTTTAGTTTACTGTTATGCATCGAGGTATCAATAACGTAATTTATTACTCTCCATTGTATTGTTGATAATTTTATTTTTTGTATTTTATTCTTGATATTAATTTAATAATAAAGTATGAGATCTGTAAAAAAAATTCTATTGTAAATGTTATAGTACATGTACTGGACCCTCTTAAATCAACATTTCCACTATTACTAGCTAGCAAAAAACTAACCGAGTGTACTGGCCAAACAATTACGTGGGTGGTGCTGGAGACGTTAGAAAAATTTGACCTATCGAAAAGTGTTGATGTTTGTAACCGATGGTGCCGCAACAATGCGTTTAGTAGGCCGCTCTCTTCAAGAACACGGTTGTAGGATAGTACTTGTTATGTGTAAAGTGCATGCTTTACACCTTGTTGCGAAAAATATTCGACAATGTTTTCCAGAGGTAGATGCATTAATAGCAAGTACTAAAAGTGTTTCTTAAATCTCCTAAACGTCTTCGCGCATTTCATAGCAAGTGTCCCGGTATTCCCGAACCACCACAACCGATTCTTACACGTTGAGCAACATGGTTGGAGGCAGCATTTTATTATGTTGAATATTTACAACAAATAAAAGCTGTGATACTACAATTCAATCCAGACGAGGCTGCAGCTATTAAGGAAAGCCAGAGAAAATCGAAGATGTTTCTGTTGAAGCTTTAAAAACTATTCACAACAACTATAAAGGATTACATGACGCCATACAAAACTTACAAAACAGTGCATTGTCGTTAGCAGAGTCACTGCAAATAGTGGATGAAGTAAATCGACTGCTACACTCTATAGATGACGAAAAATGAGCCCGTTGGAGAAAAGTTCGCATGTGTGTTAAAGCAAGACACCGGTTTTATCAGATTAAGACAAATTTGTTATGGTACTGATGGTGCAACCCCAGATCCGTTAAGTGCGTTCAAAGACTATTTTAAGTATGCTTGTATTACATCAATAGATGTCGAACGGTCGTTCCCAAAATATAAGCATATATTTTCACCACGTCGAACATTACTATCAGACAACCATAGAAACATACATGATGCTGCAAAGTTTTACATATCTTTTCCAGTTCCAAGCTAGTTAAGAGGATAAGTTGTGCATACATTGTTATAAATTGTACCGGTTGATTGATTTTATTACTAGTTAATTTCTTTTCTTACACTTATTATGCTGCGTACACCTATGTCCTGTGGCGCATTTTTGCCAACTCTAGTGATAATTGATAAATCACCAAGAGACTTGGGTTGTTAGTCACCTGGCAATATTTACAGGAAACTATTTATGTTACTGCACCTACTTGGCAATTAGAAAGTGAGTGAAGATTTTAATATAAAATTTGTTCAGGAAGTGGAGAAATACCTTTGTTTTTATAATGATCAATTGTATTTCAGAATGGACAGACATTACACTTGACATCTTACATACATGGGGCAATATCAGTAATGTGGTTAGGGTATTTTTACTGCAAAAATATGCAGTTCGTATCTTGTCGAATCTAAATTACAGACAGTCCTGTTATAATGCTTTTAAAAATCTTAAGATTATAACTGTTGCTAGTCTGTATATTTTAGAGGTATAATTATATGTTTATAAAAATAAATCAAATTTTGTAAGAAATCAAGTCAGCCATTTATATGAAACTAGATCCAGAGATCTCTTATTGCCTGATTCTCACAGAACTAGTATGTATCAAAAGAGTTTTCTTTACGAAAGATGTAAATTTTATAACTGTCTTGATGAAGATATTAGGGGTTCTGCAAGTACGCATATTTTTAAAACTAAATTGAAAAAATTGTTACTTGATAAGAACTGCTACACGGTTAAAGACATTTTTAACTGACTTTAATCAAGTCAATTTTACTTATTTTGTCTTTAGATGACTAGTTTAAACATGTTTTTTTTATGTGCTTATATATGTGTATGCATATATATGTGTGTATTTATATATTTTCCTTTGATTAATGTACATGAAATTTGTAAGTCTTAGTATGTTTTTTGTTGTCTGAAATAAAATTATTATTATTATTATTATTACAGAATTGTGAACATTCGCGACAATTTCCAGTTATTTTTGCGTTTCTTCGTGTATGAGAATAGAGTATCTAACTGTTTTGATATTTCAGTTTCGTCACAAACCAGTAGCTCTGTGAACGATGGGCCTAACAATTTCTACACTGAACTGATTCTGCGGTTGGCTCCTTGTGAAACATTAAATATTTTAAATATATATCTAAATAAACTAATAAAAAACAACTAATAAAAAACAAACAAAAGAAAACTTTACATAAAGAGTTTTATGCCGCTTCTTCTCAGGAATGAAGTAAGAGATATAAATGTATTAATTATAGGCCTAAGATCAGCAATAGAGTTAGTAATAACCTGAATAAACTGGGATGTAGAACAATTTCAGTCAATAAAAATAATTTAGGTAAAATGTTAATTAATAATAAAGACAAAACTGAATAACTACAAAAAACAGGAGTTAAAATGTAGTGACTGTGATGCTATATACATTGGACAAACTGGACGAAATGTAAAATAGCGATTCGAGGAACACAGGAAATCTGTTGTAAACAATGTATATAGTACGGGCATGTCAACACATTGTATAGAAAACAGTCATTTTATAGATTTAAATAATGTCAAATTACTCCATTCGGAAAAGAAAGGAAAGAAACTTGATCTATTAGAACAATTAGAAATAAGTAAGGCTGTTAAAAATAATAAAAATTTAACAAATGAACAACAAATTTTTACCGGCCACCATATTTTAAATAAAATAATTTAGATTTAAAAAATAAAGTAATATTCAACTTATAAAAACATATTTTACAATAGTTTTATAGTAGGTACCAGATGTGGTTATATAAGCAATGGACACAAATTTTACTGTTTAGTATTCCCTGTACTCTTGACAGGGCCTAAAAAGCCGAAACACGTGTAGAGTTTCTAATAAAATATTTTTGAAACATTAAAAAGCAAATTTCTTTCATATACTAAAAAAAAAAAAAACTAATAATTTCTTATTTAGCATTTGCAATAAGTTCATTTATTATACCAAAAATCATGCTTATACAATTTGTTAAAAAGTAACTGATGGCAAGCTTTCTATATCAAGATTACAGGGATTAATTTTTCATACATTTTATGTTCAATATGTATTAAATACATAACCTTACTTTCGCGGACCTCGTGCTAAAATTGTTATGTATACAGGGTGTAATGTAAAATGTTCAATTTTAAGTTTTTTTTCGAACAAAACCACAAGGTCCTACAAGAAAACGTTGGGCTCTGCAGATTATCAAAATTATCCTCAAGAATGAATGGACAATTCGGTTATAGGGACGTAAAATCAGAAAAAAAACCCGGATCATTCGAACAGGAGACCTAATTTTACAAAATCCACAAATATACCATTCACAATAAGATTAAAGGAATTCACCCACATAAACACGGGCATCCGCCTGTTCTTTCTGTGAAAGAAGAAGCGAAATTAGTTGTAGGAACTCTAAAATCGGCAGAATGGGGAATTAAAGCATGGTGTCTGCACCTGCCCGTCTTCTTTGGCAGAGGACGTTCTGGTACCTCATATAAGGGAAGTTTCTCTTGCAACCATATGTAAGGTTTCACATATGTTATTTAAACTACGACGCGGAAGTTTCCGCGCAGGTAACCAGGTTTGGTTGCTTTGCAGGTTCAACTAGCTAAATCTCAATGTTTCTTATGGACATTTGTCTGCCATATGTAGGGTTCTACATATGCCACTTCAACTATTTGGCGGAAGTTTCTGCACATGTAACAAGGTTTTGTTATGTCATATTCTGTAATATTTCTTATAGACAGTTGTCTAAGCACAGAAATAAAAGGTGTAATAACGTTATTTGAGTTTCCTTAACTTATTTCTACTTTCAGGTACAAAAAAGTGAGTTCTAAGCAAAATAATCACAATAAAGATAAAGTCAAATCTTACTTATATTTTTCGTTTTTAAAACAGGTATCAGTGCAGTGCAGGTTAAAGGGTCATAACAATAGGGAACTTGCACATTTTTTTTACTTCATAAAAATGTTCTACAATACTAAAAAATAAGATATGCAAAATATGACGCCTTAATTCCCAATAATAAATTTGTTATAAATTATTAGTTTCGCGCGCGAGCGAACCGTTTCAAACAGGTTCAAAAGCGCGGGAGTAGTCGTGACATCACACCATACAATTTATAAGTGACGACGGAGATCCCAGCATTCGACCGCTTGATTTCAGCCGTAAAAATACCAGCATCGTCATAAATTTTAAGTGTATACTTAAAATGGAAACAAAAACTTCTTATTTTAAATATTGCATTGTACCGTTGTACCAGGTAAAATATTTATAATATTGCCAGAAGATAAGATTCGTCGATCAAAATGGCTAAAAGCGTGTAGAAGAAATGAAAAAGACATTTCACAGAGCAGTAGGTCTCTACATGTGTGTGAAGATCATTTTAATGTAAGTACATTATTAAATACTATATGTCTATCTACTAGTTTTTCGCAGGCGGGCAATAAAATATTCCGAATTCCGAATTATTGAATTTTAATTAGGGTAGGATTAAAGAAAGAATGTGTATACAATGTTAGAAAATAAGATTAGTAGATAGAATGTAATTTAGTGATACTAAGTAAAGGTAATTTCCTGATGCGAAAGTAAACAGCTATTTATTATTATACTCTTCGCAAATACGTTTACGAAGAGTATATTGCATTTGATCGGGACATTTCTAAAATCGTTAATATCGCTCGCAGAGAAAAAAATCATTTCGTTCGTCATCGAGTTCTGAACAACTTTCAAAATGTCCGTCTGTTCATCTGTCCGTCCGTCACGTTTCTTGTCAGCACGATAACTAAAGAAAGAAAAGTCCGATCGAATTGAAATTTGGGCTATAAGTTAGTGTTAGCTAGAGGAAGAAATCCATTGTTTTTGAAAAAATCAAATGGTAAATAAAAAAGTTATAGGACATTTTATTTAAAAATATGAATCTACAGAGGGTTGCATTTTCAATGTGCTACTAAAATTGAAGTAATTTTCTATAGACACCAAAATGCTGTAAAATATACTACCACAAATTTCGCCTACGTAGTCGGCATTATCGGGAGATGAAAAAAATTTAAAATTAAATATGTGATCAATATATTAGGTATTGTAAGAATGAATCTTAGTTTATACTATAAAATATACTGCCACGCGTTTCGCCAATACAGTCGGCACCATCGGGAGAGAAAATTAAATATGTAGTCAATACATTAGGTATTGTAAGAATATAGTTTATAAGACAAACACAAGATTCTTTTCAAAAAACTGCGAAGAGTATCCTACAGAATGTGCAACAATTATATAGTTCAATAACACTACTGTCTGCGAAGAGTAAAATGTTTACCTCTAGTATATATAGTATATTGCAAATACCTTTCCCTTGCCCTTTAATTTATTCTATTCAAATCTTACATTTATCTATTATGTGAATGATAACACGACACAATCACTTATTTCCCTTGCCCCAAAACATAGTACGAAAATACCTACAATAGGTAATTATACATTTGCGCAACATTTTCTTTGCAGCAAATGTCTTCTATGACACTTTACGCGTGTGTACAAAAAAAACCACGAAAAATATAGAAGTGGCTGTTGTAAATAATTACCCTAAATTCTCTCAAACATAAGACTTTATTTCTTTTTTATTCCGTGATCAAGTCATAACTATTTTATGTTTATAAATTATTACTAAAAGCTAAAAAAATACATACTTCTCTGCCTTGACCCCGCGGACCTCTCCAAGGGAAAAACTTTCACTATTTTGTATAAAAGATGCCACCATAAACATATCCACTTTAGGCAAATTATCAGATTGGTCTTTTGAAAAACCTTGATCAATCATTTTAAAATATCTGTACAACTACAATAAGCGGTACTATAAAACACAATTATATATTTATATCAGAACAGTCACTAACAAATCAACCACAGTCTAATAACATCATATTGTACATATGTTTATATAGAATGTCATACTTTGTTAATTTGTTTGTATTAATATTTTTAAGTATTTTGAATTGAATGAACTGATTTTTAGTTTTCTTTTTTTCTGTATATATGTATATTAATATAAATCTTACTCTGTACCCCATACAAGTTGTAAATAATCTACTTAATTGTGAATAAAGATTTTAAATTTGAATTGGAATTGGTAAACATCTGATTGTGTTGCTTCCCGGCGTGACGACTACCGAATATGGTATGGTGTGACGTCAGTCAATAGTAGCTCGTTTCGGGCCACTTCAATTTTAGCGCTGTTTAGATCCTTCATACTGATCGCGTGGAATTAGAAATCTTATTTTTTTGTGAAGTACACGTTTTATTACAACGTTACGCTATGTTTTTTAGTATTATTTTTATTTTTAAAATTATAGGCAAGTTCCCTATTGGTGAAAGTAGGTTATCCAATTAAAGCAAATTAAATCTAATAAATGAGACAAAGTAATACCAAACTTTATAAACATACCTGGGAGGTTACAATAACACAAAAAAAGTTGGGTCCTACCACTAGAACTAGACGATCACGAAAAAAGGCCAATGAATTAAGTATTACCTGTCGCTTCATGACAGGTGAGACTTATCCAAAGGGGAATCAAGTAAATAATCAAATTAGTAAATCCAGAGTATCTACGAGAGTAAATACTCGACACCATCTCAAAATAGAACAATCTCACATAAACTAAATATACGAGGGGGGGTTGGGCCGTTACAGTCCCCTGTTTATATATTTCCGCCGAATAGTTATAACGAATGATTTTAATTATTTTTTTAAACATGAGTTACTGCCCTCATGTTTCCCATAATTGTGCATCATGTAGGTTCATTATTAACAGTCAGACTTTCGGGCCGTTACTAAGTGCAAATTCAAATAGAGCACCAAATGCAGTTATTTTCAAGGTATTTTATAGGTTGTTTAACTGGCGGCAAATTATTCTGAAATTATTTGTATATTTTTTTAAATGGTTAATACATATCAAACAAAAAAATTTGTCACTACAGTGGGGCTTATTAATTATTTCTAGAAAGTAGTTAAAAAAGTGTGTGTACACAACTAAGAATAAAAAATTATGTGGTTATAATAAGAAAGTCCTGGTCTTAACTATCACTTACCAAATAAGTTGTGACAACAACCTAAAACTTGTGAAACAATTTGAAACACATTCCCCAAGTCGCTTGCTTTAGCCAATTGTGGTAACTTTATTGTGTATGTGTTTCCGTCATGTGTGATCACCATCTCCTCTCCCCTCAACGCTCCTAGCCTTGCAAGGATTGTTTCTGATTTGTGAGATGCTATCAAGATTTGATTTACTAATTTCTTAGCCAATGCTGCTGGAGTGGTGTCTTCTATGTTAGAGGGTAGTTGAATGGCATCTATTAAAGGCCCCCTGAGCAATTTTTACGGAAATAAATGGTTATGGGGGGAGGAGGTGGTGCTGAAGTGTCGGCTTCTGGTGACTGAATCACTTCAGGGCCTGTAGAACTAACTGGTGGTGTTGGGGGAGGCGCTGTGAAAGCTGGTCTAAATCTGAATCTAAAATAAAAAAAAATAGTGATAGGCAATTAATAAATAATAATCATAAACCCTTATTTGTATTAAAATTTGCAATACATAAAATATTAACTACAAAATTGTTCTGATGATGGATAGATAGTTTTTTACAGATGTCTATGAACACATTACATTTTCAACTGTATGATATAAATAAATTATAGATACAGACTTCCAAATTTAATGCACATTAACTAAATCAAAAAGGCTTAAATTATTAAATAAATATTATAATACAGATAGTTAATATGACATAAAATAAATAAAACCACCATATAAATCAGACAGCTCTCAAAGCCGGATCTGCACGGCCGGGGGTTACACTGTTGAAAATATGCAGGCACAACCACTCCCATTGACTTTATTAGGATTGAAGCTGGGATTTGAACCCGAAAGACGGCAGGCAGTAAAACCAACTATATTCGTCATTTAAATCTTCAGTCCACTGCACTACCGAGTTTGGTAATAATAACATTAGTATAGGCAACGAGATCTCATATTTTTAATATAAGTACATTTTGCATTCTATACATAAGCACTCTAAATTAATGCTCCGAATTTTCCAGATTTTAGTATTCGAATATTCGTTTAGAAAAAAAATTCGAATTTTCGAAATATCAGATATTTGAATTAATAGATTAATCAAACTACCCGAATATTCGAATGAACCGAATAATCGCACTACTCGATTATTCGAACTATTCGATTAATCCCCATCTTCCAATATTACTGTATTATTATTAAATTGATTTGGTTATTCCAATATGTATAGGTATGAATATTTTGGTATGTATTAGACTTTTTAATGCATTTTTTTAATTAGGGATTTTAAAAATTAATGCGGTTTCAGACTTAGAACAACAAACAAATTCAAATAAAACTTGCGACACTTGGTCTCATAGAGAACGATTTAATAAGTAATATATGAACTACATACAAAAAAATAAACTACAACTACTACTACAATTATACATTATAACAATATACTATATATTATTTTACAAACAAAAACAGTCCAAAACGGCCCTTCAAAATCAGAGGTTGGATAAATTACTGCTCAGAAAACAAATTTGTTATATTATTTGATTTAACAGGAGCCCTTGGAGGAGATATAATGTTGCCTACCTCAGAAAAAGCCATATCTGAGGGTGTACCTATCTAGTACCTACCACCTACCTTTGGATACATACCTATTACCTTTGGACATATTAACGTATAACATATCGCAAGTGTGGTATGTGTGTGAAGTTGTTCTCTGTAGAAATCTATTAAGAGTGTTTAAGTACAAATTAAAACTTGAATTTAATATTATGAAGCTGAAATCTCTTGTGATTCATCAGTAGAGTCAAAATGGTCTTATAAACAAAAGTATGCACTATAAACAAAATTTTAACACTTGGTTCAAGACGTGATATTTTTTTAATCAAGAATAGAAAACTCATCTCATGTAGATAAACTAAACTAATTGTAGTAAATTTAAATTCTTTATCAGTGCTGTTGATAAATACTTGTGGCTAAAAAAAGTGGTGTTTCTTCTATGGACTAGAATACACATCTCGGTTTTTTTTTATTTAATTTTTTCTTCCCTTTCAAAAATAATAATAAACATGAGCAGGTCCGTATTAAGAAATAATGACGTAAAATTTAAATGCTGCAATAAAGAACTTGGTAACTATTGTTGTTTGACACGCAACAACATATTTCACAAAAGTTGTTGTGAAAGAAGAAAAGGACTAATTGTAGTTGAGAAACATAAAATATATTGTTCTAAAGTGTGCGCTGAAAAAGTAAATACTGACCAAGAAATTATTGAAGATAATAATAAGTTGAAAACTGAAATTGAGGAAAAAATATCTATGTCCAAAGCATAAAATGAAGCTCAAAAAATGTTGAAAATGAGGTCATTGAAGCAGAGCAAAATTACGAAACGGAAATAGAACATAAAACAGTCATTAATCAAAATTAAGTCAAAGATAAAAAAGAACTAGAAATTAGAATGTCTTATCAACCGAAGTAAATAAATTTATGCAATATGAGAAAGGAATCAATTCTAAAATATACAGATGATCTTAAGATAGAAAATGAAAACAATTCTGAATGAATTAAATAAGTTAAAACTGAAACCAGAAAATAGCAAAGGCCAGGATGATTTAAAAAAATGTTTCAGAATAGAGCAATTATCTTCTACTACACTCGATTCAACAAAAACTGAAACTTGGTTTCTTTAACTCAAACATATTCAGCTCAGGATCATGTGGTTATAATAGCAGGATCAAATAATGTCATTGTAAAAAAATAAGTATCCATTTTTCAAAGCCATTTGTAATAAAATAAACCAATGTGTAGACTTTAATATTTCAATTGCGACAGTACCGCTTAGTAAAAATCATAAATTGAATACATTTATAGATAAATTCAATATTAAGTTAGACGATTTTATAACAAAACTTGATAATTATGTCCCCAATTCAATCAACCTATTAAACGTAAATAGTAATTTAAACCACCTTAGTAGAAATGATATATGTAGTCAAATAATAATTAGAACAAAAATAAACACAATTTAATATTTATAAATTCAGAGAAAAATGAGGATACACAAAATAATTTAGTCTAGTACTATGCACAACATAAATGACTCGTTGCCTCATGTAATTCTAAATATTTCTGAATCAGCTTCTAGTGAAACATCACATTTTTTAGATCCAAACCTATCCGTAGTTTTACAGAGATAAATGATGAAGCTCTTAGAATATTACATGTAAATATACAATGAATAACAAACAAGTTAAATGAGTTAGACATTTTTGTAAAAGAAAATAATTTAGACATTCTGTGTATCACGGAACACTGGATAGTGGGTACAAATACTAGTAAAATATTCTTGCCAAATTACATTTTAAAAGGTCACTTTTCTCATATGAATAACATTCATGGTGGATCTTTTCTATGTGGCATTCAACAGAAAGAATTTTCAAATATCTTATGAACAGATATTATCTTTTACTAATATTAAAGTGGCATTCAACAGAAAGAATTTTCAAATATCTTATGAACAGATATTATCTTTTACTAATATTAATGTGTGCCATCTCCATTATTATTTCTAATAAAAAAATTGATGTAATTAATGTATATAGATCTACAAATGGTAACCTTAATTTATTCTTAAAAAATCTATGAGGCTTTAAACTAGCATCTAAAAAAAATGTTCTTTTGTAATTCTTTGTGGAAATTTCAATATTAATTACCTAACAGATTCTGCTAATAAAAAGTTAGTATGTGACTTGTTTGAAGCTTTTACTTAATTTCAACTGTTTACGAACGAACCAGAGTTTATAAAGATATAAGAGGACATATCAGCTCAACATGTATTGATTACATGGTTACAAATTTGCCGCTGCAAACCTATAATATTAATGTTATAAACCTAGCACTTGGTGATCACTGATCACTATGCTCTCATATTATCATATGTGTATGAATGAACTATAAACTGGAATATTTATTATTTAGAAATAGATACAGCTGTGGTGTTTTAATGTTAGTTGTCCTTACAGATGTATAAAATATAGTACAACAAATAAATCAGATAAAGGATGGCTAACACAAGAACTAGTAACTGAGAGCAGAGTCCTAAACAATTTATTTCTGGAAATATAATAATACTGAGTCAGAAACATATGACATACACTTGTGAGTCCTACAAGGCTCAATACTGGGACCATTATTGATCACGTTGTATATAAATGATTTACCTGTTTATATAAGATATGGTTTTACTATTATGTATGCAGATGATACAACAATAACGGTATTAGCTATGACGTTAGATGAACTTAAATGTAAAATACACTCCGTAATTGATGATATGAAAGCATGGTGTGATCGTAATAAACTTATGCTAAATGATACCAAGACTGTGTTTGTAAACTTTAATATAAGAAGGCCAATAATATTAGACAATTTTCTGTTCACTGATGTCGCTAAGTTTCTAATTAACTTGGAGTCTCAGATTGATCATGTATCAAGCAGTTAAATAAAAGCTATTATGCATTATTACAAACGAAAAATACTCATAATGAATCTGGTTTATTAAATGTATATTATGCACTGGCTTTCTCACATCTCTTTTAATATATACTTGCTTGGGGAAAGTATTTTAAAAGAGTATTCAGTATCCAAAAACGAATACTATGTTTATAATTTAATATGAATTATAGAGTTGTCCAAATATCTTTATCGAAAAATAAATTCTCATCACTCCTTGTGCTTATATATACAAATGCTTATTATTTGTTAAAAATGTTAAAAACAATCTCCACATATTTACTAGTTTAAATAAAAGACATCTATATAGTACAGGTCATGGTGAAAAACTGTTAATTCCTATTCATAGGACAACTTTCAAAGATTCACCTTATTGTAATTGTGCTGTACTATTTAATAATTTGTCAAACAGTTAAGGGATCTTTCGTCACAAGAATTCAAAAAAGAAATTAATTCATTTTTATTAATAAACGGCTTCTATTCAATAAACGAGTTCCTAGACAAAGTAGCCTGTTAGGTTAAAAAATTTTATTATTTATTTATTAAAGTCATTTAACCTATTTTAATTTAAAATGACTACATTTCGCTCTTACATATTATTATTTTATTATATTTATTATTTATGTATACATATATTTTAATCTGTATACTGTTTTACTGACATTTGTGTCAAATTGAGATTGTTATATTTATTCGTTCTTTTATTTATACATTTTTTATTTCTTACTTTTTTTATATTCTTTGTTGACTTGCCAAATGTACATCACTATGTATCTTTATATTGGTGAATAAATATTATTATCATTATTATTTCGGAATATCCGATGCCGGACAGTCCTCCCGAGGCCTCCAACGCCTCAAGGGAGTCGCGTCGGCGCATTAACTACAGCCACTCTCCCCATCCTGCAGGGTTAGTGACTGTAGATACTAGAATCGTGTGCCCTAGGTAAATGGAGAAAACCCAGAATGACCGCTTTCTGCATTTGGCCTGCCAGCCACTCGGCTGATTTTTGGCAGGCCGGTATGGTCTTCAATTCCGGAAGCAGCGTAGGCTTTATCCCTCCGAATACACCGATTATTAGGACGACCATTTTGACCGAATGGCCTGGGTACAGCACTTGGAGCTCGTACCGGAGATAGCGATATTTGGTCCGTTTCTCCTCCTCCTTCAAGGTAATGATTTTCTCCGCAGGTACCGTGAAATCGATGACATACATCACCTTGAGTTGTTGGTCGACGAGGACCTATGTCAGGCTACTCCAAGCCAACAAGGCTTGAATTAGCCTGACAGTTGGAAACGAGTAGTACCAGTAATTCCAACATTTCTCATTCTCGACAACGGACTCAATATCTCCGGGGACGTAATGCACCACGGGTGACCGATCTACCCCATATGAGTGCCTTTGATGATAGTATAGCACTCGTAACGCCGCTTTATGTATACAGATAGTAAGTGCATGAGCGATTCCGGCGCCTGACAGCAGGTCCTGCAGTTGATGTTAGGAACCACTGCACACCACTCGCGGCTTCGGTAGACCAAGGTGTTGATAACACCATCTTGGCAGGCCATAATGAATCCCTCGGTCTCTGACTTAAACCTAGCTGACCTTTGAAAAGCGAATGTCAGCCTGGTCGATAAACCCAGTGTTTCTATGTTTTTATAGAAGATACCATGCTAGGGTTTATCGACGTGCTAGAACAGATTTTTTCTGTACGGCAGCTCTAATTCGAGCTTTCAGGTGATTTGGCTGAAGTTCAGTGACTGACTCTACATCAGCACCTCGCTGGCCACCTTGACTGGTGTCGAATGTGAGACCGAGTTTATCTGCTGCTCTTTTTGCTGCCTTGAATAATCGTGCTTCCACTTCTACAGTTTCGTGATTTTTTACAAACCGCAATAGGGGATCTGAGCCCCTGAGGATGTTACATGCCATACTCAGTACTACTCTATCATGCGTACACTCTAGGCTCAAGAGTTTTCGGTCCCATCGTTGACGTGCGAGTTACACACGAGGAACGGACGATCTAGGATGAATACATCTTGCTGTTTAATTGGCGCAACTCGTCTACTGTTCACTTCACTACTCCAAAGGAGTAGAGCATATTTTACTGGTTGTTGAAGAAAGTCCACATACCAGCGTTCGCCACGTTAGTCGCAATTATGACGTTAATAAAACGTCAAGCACAACAAACAGATCTTTTGCCGATGTTCCTCGTGTGTTCCGACCTTTTTTGATTGCGACATTTTGAACAACGCAAAACTTTCAAAAGCAAATGTTTATACAATGTGCAACATAACCTGTAAAACTGAAAACAGTTTTTATTTTAATTCACATAATATATTAATTTTAACATGAAATCGCAATAATATCCTAAATAACTATTTACACAATTAATTACCATAAACTTGTAAATCACTTTTTTCAAAATAATTATGTGTTCTTAATCTACCTTAGTTTCAGAACACATCAGCAATGTTTCCCATATACTTTATCTAAATTATACATGTATGCGTAGCCACATTTTATGGTTCTTTAATTTTATTAAAACAAAAATCGAGTCTTTTCAAAAAGTACCACTCGATTATTTTGATTTTGATCTTAAGATGATCGTGGAACACAAGGGAATTAAAATCAATAAAAAAATCCCATATGCAAGAACCTTTCAATTAAACCTGGTTCAACCCCACCATGTCTGAGGTACAGATATATAAATTTGTCACCCCCAGTTGATCAATATCAACCAGAACCCATTGAGCTTTTCTGGATAATGCCAGAAATCTAGATACAAAATTTTAGATATTTGGCTAAACCAGTTTGAGCACTAGAGGACAAACATATAGACAAATATAATAATGAAAACTTTTTTCTTTGGTATCAGGTGACCCCAAATGAGCAATGGGGTATTTTTCCATTTTTTTTAAATTTCAAATTCGAAAATCAGATAAAAATAAGAGACGTGTCTTTTCTTTATTTCTTTTTCTTTTCATTTAAACGGGAAATAATTAAGTCAAACTTTTGTAACGTCATTAAGCGCAAATTGAAATAGAGCGCTAATGGCAGTTATTTTTAGGGTATTTCATCATCTACAGTTGTATGGTATTGTACCAGTTTTGACGTTTGACTATAATCTCATTTTTCGTTTGTTTATTAATTATTATTTTAAAAATATAGCATACAAATTATCTGATCCGCCTTCTACGTAATTTCTTTCCATAATTGTGTGCTTTTGGAATATTTTAAAACAAATACACAAGCAAAAATGTTAAGACAGGAATCACACGAGAATAATAGAAGTACCATCTTACCAGTATTCCAACAAATTTTTGATGATTTCCTTAGTGACGTAATTATGACAAATTTTATATATTTTCAAAATACAAGCATTTTCGTCTCAGATCAATGAAAATGCCCCATTCTGTTAAAATCCACAAGTCAAAAATGTCCATAACATATTTGCATGTTGTTATCGATATAATACAAAAAAATAATGTCTAAACGTTTATACCAGTTATAAATCTCTGATAGGTTTTCTCTTTTCATTTTAATTGTTTATGTATGGTTTATTATAGAGATGATATGACATAAAAACCATCATAAAATTAGCATCTTTGTCAGCGATTTTATGTTTTATATATTTCTTATATCTCTGTAACGAACTTTACCTATAGCATATTTACAGTTCATAAAATGATGAATATTAAATTGCATTGTTAAAATGTTTAGCTGCTGTTGCATGCACACAAAGGCAGCGGGGGGCTGTCATCAGAGGCAGCTCTACGAAATTGGAGGGTATAAATTAGATACATTTGTACATATTATGACATCATTTTGAAATTTGTATCACTGTTATCTAAAAAGATATGAGGTCATTATTTTTTTTGATGACAATCAGGGTGGTTTTTGGAATTTTCTGAAAGCGAATATTTTCTGTATCATAAGTGTGGGGTTGCATAAGGAAAATTTTGAGAACATAATTATTGCGAATCTTTGAACTAAAAAATTTAATTCTAATGAAAATTGGTTCATCGCGAACTTAAGCTCTGCACATAGAATAATAAAATTATTATGAATACAAAATAAACAAAAATAAAGATAATTATTGAAAATCTTAATTTTACAAACGAGGTTACTAACGAAATTTAAAAAAAATTGGTTTTTGGGGTCTAGAACCACCTCTGTCTGTCGTTAATGGTAGGGCCAATGGTGTCCTGTATACACCATTAGTGTACGTGCACATACAAAGTAAAAGCGAGCGAGTGCGCCCGGAGAGCAGCGTAGCGAGACCGAACGTTACTGCTTTGTGTATATATTGGACGCCTTCTACAATGCGGATTTCTGGCACAATATAATAATTGACAAAGGTGCTGTCCCAACAAAAAATATAAATATAAATGTCTTTAAATAAAAATAAGAAAAATAATAGTTCAACAGAACAAGTTAGGATATAGTCTTTTTACGACAAGTTTGCAATGACGTCACAGTACAATTTAGGAATATTATATCGACAGCACTTAATTACTAAATGTGACGCCATTGCAAACTTATCATAAAAATACTTGTCTTTTTACTGTATTTTTATGTTAAATATGCAATGACGTCACATTTAGTATTTAAGTGTTCTCAATATAATATTCCTAAATTGTACTGCGATGTCATTACAAACTTATCATAAAAAGACTTTATAAGATATAATTTTGTTATATTTTAATAGTTATAAAGGAGCCGTACCATTTCAATATAATGTTTTGTAAATAAATCATACTTACTTCAAGAATTTGCTCTTCCTGCCATAGTTTTGAAAAAAAATCACAATTATGATGTAACGAACTTGTCCGATCTCATACAGGGGTTCGCAAAAATATTTCATTAATTAATTTTTTTGATGTCCACATTTTCAGCTCAATTAAACTGCAATCTTTCACGCTTAAATCCAAACTGATTTGTCTTCAAGGCGGTTTTTTTTGCGAATATAATATCTACAGACGCAGAACAAACGCTTTCTTTACATTAAAACATTTATTCACCACAATTCACAAGCCTCAAGGAAGAGACACAGAAACTTTGCAAATGATTAGTCGAGCTCATCCACACTTTCTAATTTACCAACAGTAACAGGCATGTCCCGTCTACATAATACAATCATTTACCCTGCACTTATGGTCCGCAGCGCAATTTGGTAACCCTAGTTGATTCAAGATTATAAATACTAGTATTTATGAGATCGTCATTTAAGTTTTCTTTCACTATTATACGTAAATGAAACAAAATAATTAAAAATGCACTTTTCCCCATAAGTAAAATGACACCTCTTTAAGTGTTGCACATAGCAATATTATCATAAGGCCAACATTCTTAATGACTCACCTATTCGCTCCTGAATTATTCTTTTGACCAGGAGGTTGCATCGGATGACCAGATTTGGCACACCACCCCACAGGAAAAATATCCCTGCTGTCATACTTGCACCAGTAATCAAACGCGCCTCTCCAACCATCAAATGTTACGTGAATTTGATCATTCTTCACGGCCCCCACTGTGGCACAACATATTAATTGTGGATTCTTCTTGTCGACAGCTTCCAACTTCTGACCGATTTGAAACAAATTTGTCCGGGGACCGACTGGTTCCTTTTGAAAGATTTTTGACGGAGCCATCTCAGCACCGTTCAAGGTCTTCAGGAGAAACATTGGCCAAGAGCTCGCATTCATTCGAAAACCTTGAAAAGATATTTAGGTAAGGTACATATGTTTTTAAAATCCTAGAAGGAGCTTACTGGCTATTAAATGTGCAGTCACATAAAAAATATGAAGAAGAAATCAAATACTTTACATAACAGCTGTTTTAATTATGACAATAACAAGTGACTAGTTAATATACCAGTAGGTACTATTATATACATATAATAAAATTATATACTCTAATATACAGTACTATGTGTACGGACTACTACTGAACCGAGTATCGAGTATCGACAGTATCCTCGAAAATTGCAAATTGCGATCTGATTATTTGAGTTGTTCTTTAAATGACATTGAATACAAGAATGGACAATACCTCGCGAATGCATACGCCACACATTTTAGTAGTGTTTACAATGTTAATTCAAACAGTGCCGAAGTGATGAATCACACATAGAACTGAATTCATATATAGAGCAGATAAATGTAATAATAGCTGTAACAGATACACATATATATGTGATGCTGTAAAGAAATTAAAGGATCTGTGGGACCTGATAAGCGGCCGTCTTATATTGACAAGGCCTGTGTCGCCTTCTTCATTTATCCCCTGATATATTTATTTAATTTGAGTTTAAAAACTAACACTTCCAAATATCAGGAAAAGTGATAGTTTTAGAATAAAAGTTAGAATATGCCCTGTTTATAAGAAAGGAGATAAAAATAACATCATTAATTACAGACCAATTTTCATACTTTCAGTCCCTGCTAAATTATATGAATATGTATTTTATCAAGTCATTTATTGCTCGGTTCATATTCAAATATTAGTTTATCAGCATTGTTTCATGTAAATAACAGATCTACTTCCAGCAATCTAATGTTATACAGTTTATATCAGATGCCCTAAATCATAGAAGTCAAGTGGATGTTGTCTACACTGACTTTCAAAATGCTTTTGATGCAGTACCACATAGTCTTCTAATCTGTAAACTTAAAAATGAATATGGATTTCATGAAAATTTACTAAAGCTTATTGATTCATATTTACAAAAATGAAAACAAAAAGTATATGTAAATGGATTTGCCTCAGAATATTTTTACGTTTTATCTGGAGTTCCGCAGGGTTCCAACCTTGGGCCCTTACATCAATTGTTTGACTGAAATAATACAATCATCAAAATATTTACTCTTTGCAGATGATACAGAATTAAGTAAATTGTCAATTGTCTAGAACTTCAAGATGATATAAATAAAATTTATCATTATTTTTCAACATAAATAAATGTCACATAATGTGTTTTTTTCGAAAAACTGATCTATTTGTATATGACTATAATATGAATAGAACAAAACTCACTAGGGTGGAAACCTTGAGGGACTTGGGTGTTACGCTTGACTTTAAACTTAATTTTAACAGTCACGTCTTATCCATTACAAGCAAAGCTACTAAAATGTACGATTTTATTGTTTGTAACCCCAGAGAGTTTACCAATATCTCATGTATAAAACTTCTTTACATAACTTTAAATAAAATGAGAACTCAACTGGAGTATCGTGCTATAATATGGAATCACTATTATCACATATATGATATAGAGAAAATACAAAATAGGGTCTTAAGATTATTAGATTTTAAGGAAAATGGTATCTATGATGTAACTATACCCAAAACTGAACTTTTAGAAAGATATTATCTTCATACGCTTGAAAAACGGAGGAAAATTAGCTTTATTATTTATTTACATAAGTTACTTCATAGTAAAATAGATAATTCTTCTTTCTTATCATTATTTTATCTGAATGTACCTATTCAGCCTACAAGAACATTTAGTATATTTAATACCATTCAAAATAATTGCGATATATTTTTGTCATTTCTTTAAATGCTTTAAAACATATACTGAATGATTTATTGTAGTGTTGTAAAGTTTCCAGGGGGCTTCCATGGGTTTTCTGAGGTTTTGGAGATTTTACAACTATACAGTTGTGAAATTTCTGAAGCTTTGGGTAATTTATGGGAGGGCTTTCTTGAAATTTTACAACATTTGATTGTAATGTAAGGCACAATCGATATGTATATTTATATTATAATATTAAATCTAAACGATACAGGATGTCTCACCAGGAACTGCATCAATCGATATAGGGAAAAGTACGCACCAGATAATATTGAAAATTAGGGAGCTACTAATGGCACTGTGGCTAATCCAACTAAAATAATTACTAGCATCTGGCACTTCAGGTTATACCAGAAGTCGATACCAACTTGCTTATTTTAAATGGAACACCCTATATATTTTTGGGTTTTCGAAGAGAACATAAAATTCTGAGTCAAAAACATGGATACCCTAGCCTATACCCAGCCGTTTCAGAGATATGTGACATTTAAAAAATATATACAGTGGAATGAAAAAATAATAACGCTGAACAATTTTTTCCTAATTATTATTTACTATTTTCACAAAACTTATCATAGATAAATATATATCTTTTTAAACAATTATTTTCCCGGCTATTTGCCAAAACGCTGAAACTTAGATTACAAATAAATATAGTTTAAAAAAACTAAAAAACACGCTTTTAAAGCACATCAAACTAAAAAGTGAAAAATAATTATTAATATAAACTGAAAACAATAATGAACGAAAAATACTAGTATTATTGTGAAAAAAGCGTGGGGTGCTCGATATACGAAAAATATGGCACAAAGCGCCCCACGCTTTTTTCACAATAATACTAGTATTTTTCGTTCATTATTGTTTTCAGTTTATATTAATAATTATTTTTCACTTTTTAGTTTGATGTGCTTTAAAAGCGTGTTTTTTAGTTTTTTTAAACTATATTTATTTTTCACTTTTTAGTTTGATGTGCTATGAAAGCGTGTTTTGTAGTTTTTTTTAAACTATATTTATATTGCTTATTGATGCTGATATTATAACAAATTACGATCCAACAGATATTTCTGAAAAAAAAAAAAAATTTTTATTTCGGCCGTGGAATTTGAACTCACGCCCGAGGAGTCTGTCGTTTCGCTTCGACTGCCTTAGCCCGCTCGGCCACCGCGACCTAGCTGACAATCGCGGAATGTACTTACATATTAAGCCTTTGGTCTCACGCAGAGGATACGTGAGGAAAGGACGGGCGATCCTGATCAGGATAATGATATAAACTTATCAAATTATTGTATTGTTACCGGTTCTTCGTAAGTGTACAAAGTTTCAATTAAATCTGTCCGTTTAAAGTCGGTCAAAATCGAGTCCAAAGAGTCGGTTACAAACAAACAAGCAAACAAAACATACAGGTGAAGCTAATAAAAGCGCGTTAAAAAAAGATAATATGCACATTATGTTCAGTGTGACTGACTCAATAATCTTATTTTAATTCCAACTACAGTTGTAATAACTACGCCTTACAGTTTAAAGAAATTCAATAATAGTATACCAAGTGTTCCATTTTTGACGTTACATTTTGTAAACTGCAAACCGCGAAAACTTGCTTAAGTCAAATGGAACACCCTGTATTTTTTCACATCACGTTATGTATAATTAAATTCCTTTTCTTCTGATATAAGCATTGTGGGGGTTTAAGTTATAACTTTTTGAAATATTTGCGATTTTCTTAGAAATTCAAGAATAGTTTCCCAAATAAAATAATCTAAAATTGATAAATCGGGCGAGCGTGGAGGCCATAGGAATGGTCCTTTATTGGCGACCGTTGATCGTAAAAAGTATCTTGAAAAAAAATTATTTATCAAATACGCGTTATGTGGGGAGCACCGTCGCGTCGTGCTGATAAAAAATGTTTCTATGTTCGGCGAGAGGTAAATTTTCTACATAGTTATTATTCAAATTTTGTAAAATATTTAGATCTATCACCTAAAAAAAAAAACAAAAACAAAAAAATTAACTATACATATCAGCAGAAGAAATCTTACTTGCTGTTTAAATTTTCCTGATAAAATTCGAATGCCACCACTCTATCGTTTCTTATGGCACAGTAAACATTAAACTGACATTAATTCGAGTCACTCCAATAATGCGAATTGTGTCGATTAAAAAGTCCATTTTTGGTCAATTTGGCTTCATCTGACCATATAACATTTCCCAAATAAGAATCGTCGCCTACAGACCTTATTAGAATAAATTCACAAAAATTTTCTCTTCTTAGGAAATCTGTTTCTTTTAATCGTTAAACCATTTGGAACGAAAACGGGTGAAATTTATGTTTAATTAAGATTATGTGAACTGAATCCTTGCATAGTCGCGATTCCAGAGCAGCTTGTCTTAATGACATCATTGGAAAATGCATGAAAATATCCCAGAATTACTATTTCTACGTTTTCGTTATCAACAATAGGCTTCCGCTTTTGAATTCTTGCCTTGACAGAGCCATCATAGTTTTTAAAATTATGCATTATGCGTTTTACAGTGTTTGGTGATCATTTCCGTTTTTGGGCATATCGAATAGCAAACACACTACAAGTTCTTGATATTACTTTACCACATTCTCCATAAATAATAAACAAGTTCAAAAGGTCTTTGTGGGTGTAATTTAAACACGGTGGCATTTTTTGACATAAGAGAATGACTGACATTACTGATTGTTTCTAATCATGGCTAATTTGATAAAATTTTTACTAAAAATTCTTGAATTTCTAAGAAAATCGCAAATATTTCAAAAAGTTGTAACTTAAACCCCCACAATGCTTACATCAGAAAAAAAATAAATTTAATTATACATAACTTGATGTAAAAAATACAGGGTGTTCCATTTGATTTAAACAAGTTTTCGCGGTTTGCAGTTTACAAAATTTAACGTCAAAAATGGAACACTTGGTATACTACTATTGAATTTCTTTAAACTGTAAGGCGTAGCTTACCTTATGTTCTTTCTGAATGCCAAAAAGCAAATAAGTATCTTTTACACGAAGAAAGTTATAAAGGTTATTGTAAACCATTACACCTGTCAAAATTTTTTAAAATGTCAAATATCTCTGAAACGGCTGGGTTTAAGCATAGGGTATTCTACATGTTTTTGACTCAGAATTTTATGCTCTTTTCGAAAATCCTAAAATATATAGGGTGTTCCATTTAAAATAAGCAAGTTGGTATCGACTTCCGGTATAACCTGAAGTGCCAGATGCTTGTAATTATTTTAGTTGGATTGGCCATACTGCCGTTAGTAGCTCCCTAATTTTCAAAATTTTCTGGTGCGTACTTTTCCCTATATCGATCGATGCAGTTCCTGGTGAGACACCCTGTATATTATATAGGTATGTTCAATTATTTTTACTTTTGTACTGCCTGTTGATTACTTTAAATAAATTACTAAATAAATAAAAAATTACCATATTAACTTGCACCACAAATACTTTATTTAAAACCTGTTGTGACCAAACTAATGACCATTTAGGTAAAACTAAGAAAACATTTAATACATTACAATTCAATATTTTGGTAGTTCGAAAAATATTTTGGCAGGTAAATATATATAAAAGTAAGTGCACATAGGTATAGATTTTCTAAAAATTAAATTGTATAAGCTGTTACTTGTTGAGAACATAACTGATAATTAATCATTACGTGATCATTACGATATAAAAAAACATATTTTACTTTGTTAACTCCAAAAAAAACTCTCTCAACTTTTTCATACCTGCCATATTTTAGTCAGGTCACAAATTTCTAAATTTAAGCAATCTTCAATATTCAAATATTACATGTACAGGAAAGCTTCAAGTTAAATTTATTAATCAACTATAGTAGTGTAATTAGCATGACATAAATGGCAAGCTTTGACTACGAGGAAGTCATCGGACATGTACAATTTAGTAATGCCACCAAATATTTTACGCAACATACTCTTCGTAAAATTTATCAATCAACAGAAAATAAATATAATAGATAGGGCAATTATTTACTTTTTGACCAGTTAGACTTACTTCAATCTTCAGTGTTTAATGTTTTTCATCTGTAATTCTTGTTTGTTAGTCCTAGTATAAAAAAATCCTTAATTATTGACTTATTGCCTCATAAACTGTTTAAAATTTCTTATTAAAATGTAGTTCATTATATGGTAACGATTTTCTAATTTATTTATTTGACATTTAAATCTAAAAACTATTCTATTTATGTTTACATCAGTTTAACGCGCAAAAAAAAACTAATTGGGTGCGATGTAAGGGTTCAGTTCACGACTGGCACACCCGTTTTTACAGGACAGCCCTTACTAAATGCTACAAATAATTTATCGCTGTTTATTATTCATTGCCGTTTTAAGTTTCGTTCTCTCCTAAGCTCTAACGTATAATTGTTGGAAAGAGTTTGTCTGTTTATTGTTTTGTCTATTATACAGGGTGTATCGTGAATGCAAGTCATAAATTTAATCAGATTTTGGACAGTAAAAAAAACCATGTGATCCAATTTTCTCCATTCCTTTATCTCTCGAGTCTTTATAAATATATTCTTTAAATTTGGTACAATGAAATAGTACTATTAAAGTACTATTTTCACAAATTATGACCAGGTTTTCTCAAACTGAAATGACCCCCATGAGCTTGGGGTCATGTGGCACTTTAGCCCCCTACATTTTGTACCGTACGTCTATGGCAACTAAATTAAATTATTTGAAACGAAAATTCTTTTTCAAAAGTTGTTTGCTCTTACTTTTTTCCTTTTGCTTTAGTTTGCAAGAAATTAGTTTTTTCGGATTATGTAGTATAACTTATTATTAGACCTAAATTTTAGATATGTATCATCTTATCAAATTAATAATGAACTCTTGAGTAAATAACCGATTTACTTAAAAAAAAAAACTTTATTTTTGATAAACTTATGACATGACTATGAGAAATGTTTTAATAAATACATAAACATAAATGTCCTTGTTTTGTTTTTGTTTGGTTTGATCTTATCTCAGATTAATAATATAAAGATAAGTAACACCAATAAGAGATACGCTGATTATTATGAGTCATAATAATCAGCGTATCTCGTCATAATTTATGACCTATAACTAAAGCTGCAAATCGTTTCTGTGTATCATGGTCGTAGAGTACAGATGTACTTACTGTCGCCAGGCATTCTTGACCGCGAAACTCTTTCTCCAGTCCAGTCTATTATTAGCTTTCGAGTTGTGTACACGTTAAGTCACTTGGGCATATTGCATATTGTCTTTGTGTTTTTATTTTATTTCTTGTACTGTATTGTTGATATTAATTTAATAATAAAGCATGGCAGACGTACGCAGAAGAAGAAAACGGCCATTTGCTGACAAACTGAATAAATTCATAGGTGAATTCCCGGATTATTCTATGATGGTGCTAAAATAATTTGTAAAGTGTGCGAGAAAGATTTGATGTGCTGGGATACGCGTGATTGTGGTCTTCACGTAAATAGTGTACACCATAAAAATAAAAAAAATGGCGTGCCTTCGACAACACAGTTTATGTTTAATTTACTATTAATGCTGATTGCATGTGATGTTCCGCTGTACATACTCGATAAACAAGAATTTCGAGAGTTCTGGAATAAATACAATGCCCAGGTGAAGTTACCAAGTCGCACAACGTTATGTAACTATCTACCAACTGTATACGTAGACATGGTAAATAAGATGAAATGTGAATTAAAAAATACACAGCTGTAGTTATCTGTTAATGAGACAACAGATTGTAAAAAAAAATTCTATTTTAAATGTTATAGTACGAGTACTGAACACTCTTCAACCGACAGTTCCAGTGTTACTAGCTAGCAAAAGACTAAGTCAGTGTACTAGCGAAACAATTACCAGGGTGGTGCTGAAGACGTTAGAAAAATTTTAACTGTCAAAAAGTCAAGTGTTGATGTTTGTGACTGATGGCGCCGTAACAATGCGTTTGGTAGCCCGTTCTTTGCAAGAACAAGGTTGTACGTTTATACGTGTTACGTGTAAAGAGCATGTTTTACATCTTGTGGTAGAAATTATTCGAAAAGGTTTTCCAGAGGTGGATGCATTAATAGCAAGTACAAAAAAAGTGTTTCTTAAATCTCCTAAACGTCTTCGTGCATTTCATAGCAAGTGTCCCGGTATTCCTGAACCACCACAGCCGATTCTTACACGTTGGGGAACATGGTTGCAGGCAGCTTTTTATTATGCTGAATATTTCCAACAAATAAAAGCTGTGATACTACAATTCAATCCAGATGGAAAGCCAGACAAAATTCGAAGATATTTCCGTTAAAACTGCTTTAAAAAATATTGCAAAGAACTATAAACCATTACATGAAAGCATAAAAAAATTAGAAAACAGTGCGTTGTCGTTAGCGGAGTCACTGCAAATAGTGGACGAAGTAAATCTACTGCTACACGCTATAGGTGACGCAACAAATGAGCGCGTTAAAGAAAAGTTCGCAAGTGTGTTAAATAAAGACACCAGTTTTATCAAATTAAGACAAATATGTGATGGTGCAGCCCCAGATCCGTTAAGTGCGTTCAAAGATTATTTTACGTATGCGTGTATTACATCAGTAGATGTCGAACGGTTGTTTTCAAAATATAAGAATATATTTTCACCAAAGCGAACATCACTCATGGAGACAACCATAGAAACATACCTGATGCTGCAAAATGGCTACACATCTTCTCCAGTTTGTGATAAGCAAGCTAGTTTATCAAGCTAGTTAAGAAGGTAAGTGTTACATACATTGTTATAAATTGTAACCGTTTATTGTTTCTCGTATTAGTTAATTTCGCGTACGCCACTGTCCCACGGAACATTTTTGACAGCCCTACCTATAACGTCAACAACATGCATGTTTACATATCAACGTATCCAAAACAAATCAGGAGCGGCTCCAGGCTTCAGCGTTTATTTTAATGCTTTTTTATATATAACTTAAAACTTAATAAGTATACAAAATTTGTTTGCTTGAGTAATGTGTTTTGCAATGCTATTCTCCTGTTACTATTTTAATCTCTGTTGTTTTCAAGTGATTTTAAAGTTTTGTGTTATTGGGTACTGATTAATAATCGATTTTTGGTTACTTATAAAGATTTATTTAGCGAATATTTATTGAGAAACAATGATTAGTAAATGCGTAGTGGGCGGCCAGAGACGAAAACAACGGGGTTGTTTATCTTTTCACATGCAAGTAAACAAAACAAATCAGGGTCGGCATAGCTCAAAAATGACTAAAATTAATATTAGCTTTACAAAATAAAAAAACATTCGATTCCATTTAATTTGAACAGTAAAAAATCCACATTCTATTAAAAAAAGATGCTTACTGTCATTTTCAATTTTGAGAGCTTTCAGCCAACTTTCTCTTCTTTCCAGATTCTCGGGAAATATGAAAATAAACACATTTTTTAATAACAACCTTTAAAATTGAATTAAAAAAATATCAACAGACTTTAAAACATCAACAGTTTGTGAGCAACCTTAAGTATGAAATTTCCATTGAAGTTAAAATAAATATTTTTGTACAAGTATCTTTTTTTGATAAAATGTAGATTTTTTTACTGTTCAAATGGAATCAACTGTTGTTGTTTTTGTTTTTATCATTAATTTTTGTTATTTTTGAGCTTTCACACTTTCGCATTATGCCGGCCCTGATTTGTTTTGTTTACTTACCTGTGAAAAGATAAACAACCCCGTGGTTTTCCTCTTTGGCAGCACACTACATACTTATTGGTCATTGTTTCTCAATAAATATTCACTAAATAAATTGTTATGACTAAAAATCGATTATTAACCAGTACCAAATAACACAAAATTTTAAAATCACTTAAAAACAGATTAAAATGACAGACGTCGTCTTACAGAACACAATTTGTTGTCAAAACGGTGATAGATCTGGCATCGTTCGGGTTTCTTCATGTTGCGTTCATGATTCTGACCAACAGGAATAAAACCAACCATAACATTTACGTACGTCGCGTAGGATGTAGATGATTCGGACAACTTTTTATGTTTTGTTACTCATCTTCTAGTATTATTAATTTGAGGGTCTCACCCTTCTTAACTTCTTTGATGGGGCTTTTTGTGGAAAAAAAACGCGAGAAAGTAAAAAAAAAGGAGTAATATAAATTTCACAGTCTATTATAATAATAATCAACTGTGTGTGAAGTTTAATTTTTATATTATTCAAAACGTGTCCCTATTTTTTCCCCGTTTTTTCATCTGCCACTACAAATCCGTCTTACTAGTGCACCAAGAGAATACTGAAAAAGGTGCATCTGACGAACCACACAATAGAAGGTTAGAAACTTTACTTTCCACATCAAGTTTCTATTAACTGTTGGTAAGTCAAAACTAAGCATTTTATTTATATTGTTACGCCACTGGACTGTGTCGACTGAATAGATGATGCTAGAATTATACGAAAAAGACCGGGAATGTTCCGGAAAGATCTAGACCATGCATGGAAGTATATATAAGGCGCACGGTGGGCCGAGAAGTCAGTCTCAATTTAGAATTGACGAGTGAAGAAGAAATAATTTATAAACCAAAACAGTGATTTATAAGTATTTGATTGTGATTATAGTTAAGTACCTCATTAAATTATTGTTGTTAATTATTAATTAGTTAATAAAGTGGCGAGTAAGTGTTACCTGGACAATGAAATCCATAGTGTGAGGTGTTTGTTTGGATAGCAAATACGTGACAACATTATTTTTTATCCTACCAGATACTGTTACAGTCTACACTCTATACAACAATTTCACTGGTATTTTTCATGTATGTAGTTAAATTACATCAGGAAAAACTAATTTTTTCCAGAGCTTTTGAGTCCAGTCTACGTATGGCTACATCTACTTTAAATGACTGGAGGGTCTGCTTTCCACGAGAGCAACTTATTATTGAAATATGTTAACTCGAGAATCGAGAAGTATTATAGTAATATATTATTTTAATACCATTGAGCTATCCTGTTTCAATAATAAGCTTAGCCCTCCATCGTCACAAATAACACATAAATACCAGCTCCCACCGGTTGTTTACAGTAAACGTAGCTGTACATTACTTAGGACAAAAAACAGTGATGTCCAATGGGGAAAAATTTTCCTTTTTTATTTTAAGAGAAAAGTTATTCTTAAGAAAAAAACTTATGCTTACTCAAAAAATAAGATTATCATTAGTAGAACAAGATTTTATGTATAGCGTATTCATAAAACTCAATAATATAGGTCAATAACAATAAGGTACCCTTTTTGCAACAAAATGCCAATTAAAAAAAGTTTTAACTTTAATATTTCACTTGGAAATATTAAAGTTAAAATTACTGATTATTGTATTAATCATACTATCTTGTATACTCAGTTCGTTTTTGGCATAAATTTACAGAGAATTATTAAATACCTCACACACCAAATAGAAACTAAAAAAAAAAAAAATGTAGTAGAACAATTAGGTTTACAGTCAACAGGCATATGTGATTCGATAACTGCTTTCAAAAGGAAGAAAAAGTTAAAATCCTTGAACTGTTGTCCTAAATCTTGAAAATACCTAGAGACATTTCAAATTCCAGGATGTGACTGGGACATCGACATCATTATACCTAGTACAATTAAAAGGATTTACGTATGCTCTTATAGATCAACAAAATGCAAGTGCAAACAACCTTTGACTTTCCATTATAACGTCAAAATGGAGTGGTGAAAACTTGTCTTTAACAATAATTAATACCGAGGTCGATTTTTCTTCAAATCCACCATCCAGAATAGAACATATTACATACCAAACACATATTTTATGGCGGCGCAGATAACAAACTATTTTCAAATGAGGAAAAAAAAAGTATTCATCAACTGAATTATTTTTTTCTACAAAACATGTAAATTTTCTTTACACAAATAAATATCTTCTTTACAATTAGGTACCTCTAAATTTGACTTGTTTAAATATATATGAATATTTCAAATAAATTTAAATTAACATACTACTTCTTTGCTTTAAGTAAGACAATGGGCATTTCCCACAATATTTTTTTATTATATTATCCGATAGCATTTGAAAATCTAAGCCCACTAAATATTTCAGAATTTTTTAGAGCGCAATAACAGAGTAAAAAATAATAAGGTTTTGAATTTTAGTCCTACGACGTCATCCAACTAGGTTCACACTGAAGTACAAGCAGCCAGTGAATCCGAAGATGGTACTGTTACATTACTAGATTTACCTATTTCTATAAGCGTGTCCCTAATATTGTATTTATTTTATTATTACATTTTAACGTTTTACGTAAAAAAAGCATTTTTGGATTACAACTTTTAGAAATCAATAACACATGCCAGAAAAAAAAAATAGTAGGTAAGTACTGTCGCCATGAGAATTAAATTTAGTTCATAAGAAGCATTTATTTTATAATACACATATTATCCACTCTTATGGAACTACAGACAGGGTTATCTTGAGGTTGTTTTCTTTGTATAGATGGCTCCACAGTTTTCCTCTGGCAGTTATTTTACAATATGTGCATTTAGGAAATACGATTTAACTCTGACCTTTAAAATTTGGTATTTATACCATATAAAACAAAATATCTTGATTTGTTTCATTTCTAGGTTCTCACGTATTAAAAGTGCAGGAAAAATTAATTGTGGTAACTGTTGATATGCGAGAAATTAGAGAATTATTAAAATTGAAAACTTTCAAAATGAATATAGGTATTCTGAAAGTTTTCAAAGTTCTGAAAATTCTCAAATTCATATAAACAAATGTGTCGTTTCACACTATATACATATATTTTATAAGTTAAAAATCTTTGAAAAAGAAACAGATTTTGTTCCCAAAACGTTAGGGAACTATACAATTTTTTTGTTTTATTCTAGTCCTCAAGAAACACCCTCCGACTGTTTCTTCGATGTAAAGTCGCACACTCACAGGCTTATTTTCCAGTTCATACTGGGTAACTGTAATTTTCCAGTAATCAAGCTTAGAAAAATTATTTGTGAGCAAGTTCCAAGAAAGAAAAAGAAAAATTGCGTTAATATGTACAACAATGCGGTGAATGCTTGAATTGCCATGTATCTCAAAAGTGATAACCATGACAGCTCTGCCTAGCAACATTTATCTATCCATACACTTACCTAATGGGGGCTGAAGCATCCCACCTGACTTTTCGCAATGTCCAATAGGGTGAATCTCACTAGAATCAACCAATCTCCAGAAATCATTTTTATTATCACTTCCATCGAGTCTTAATCTCAATCTAGGACCTAATATACTGATAACTGTTGCTATACAAGTAGACGTTACATTCCTTGGGTCCAAAGCCTCAAGTTTCATTCCTACTTTGAATTCGTTGATTTGAGGACTAGGTGCCTGTTTAAAACAACTCTGTGGTGCAGGAATGCTATTGGTTTCACGTAAATATTCATCCCAATCGAAGGGTTGATATGTCTCGTATTGAAAAGGACCAGGAGAACCCTCTAATGGAGTCGTGGGTGCAATAGCCGCTACCCTTGATTGAATTTCCTTCTTCTGATGTTTGTTCATGCAATATGTGGAACAATAATCCTTAGAAGGGCTATTATTGCCTCTTATAACGTTATCACACTGTATACATGCCCCTTTTATGTATGCTTTGCGAAATTCCCCTAAACAAGTCTCCGAACAGAATTCCTTTTTCCCATTTGTTGTTGGATACACATATTTTAGGGGTAATTTACTTTCATTGCACCAAGTACACGATATTATTTTTTTAGGCGGTCTTCCTGGTCCCCTCACTTTTCCAGGCGTTGCACCGTTGTTATTCGACATGCTTTTTCTGATATTCACGTTTTATTCAGAAATTGTACTGTTGCCATAATACCGGCATTAGTAATTTACGATTTCTTTCACATGGTTCACTACGTTGTTTCGTATTTTTTTTCGTTCTCTTGTGGTGTTTTATACTGAGTAATTTTATGGAAAATTTAAGGAAAAAACACCACAATAAAACGTCACCGATGTCAAATAACGCAAAATGTCAACAAGCAAAAAAATATGCGCTTCACAATGTTTGGACAGTGGAACCAACAACAAAGTACGAAAATAACCAAATACCAAATTTCCGGTACTCTACTCCACAGAACAGATAAATAAAAAGAGTATATTCTGTGTCTGTGGAGGTATATTTTCACGACATACCGGGTTATTAATATATGAATAGTAAGTAGCGGTATGACTCTCACCGCATACCGAAGAAAACAGTAAACATGTGACGCAAAAACGTAATGGTTATTAAATCGTGGTTAGACATTTAAAAATTTAACCTAATCAGTTGGTTTTGAATGTTTTGCTAGAGGCAAATAATACTTAAAAGCTCTGTTTATATTAATTCAGAGAAATCGTTCGGAACTTAAGAGAAATAACCAAAGAAAGATTCACAGAACAGAGGAAAGATTAATCTTTTTACCATTTAGGGCGTGTACCGTAAGCATATAAGCATTCCTTACAGTCATACGGAAATGGCAGTATTTCTAGCAATTTCATTGGCCGTTTTAAGGTAGCCGCAGGGCATGCGCAGTTACATGACATGTTGAAGTGTATTAAATCCTTTTGGAATCGCTTGTCAGCAAGGAACTCGTTGGACGATAGAGAATATACTGGACTAGCACGCGGTAGGTCCAGCAAGGAACTCGTTGGACGATAGAGCATATACTCGACTAGCACGCGGTAGGTCCAGGGTTCAAATCACGAACTTATTAATTTTTTTTTTTAATAAGTATTTTTTAGTTCGTTAGTGAGATTTTCCTTGCCCTTTATTATAGTTTGTTTATTTTCCTTGCCCTTTATTATAGTTTCTTTATTTTCACGGTACCGAATTCCCCTTTAAAAATGATATCTGATGAGCACGTCATGCCGTGGCCTTGAAACGGCCAATGAAATTGCTAGAAATACTGCCATTTCCGTATGACTGTAAAGAATGCTTATATGCGTACCGTAATTTGACAAATGCTACCGATAACCGTGGTTACAGTTGTTTCCGGTAACTCAAATGTGCGGTTGAATTAGGGGACGGATTGTAAGGAGTCAGAGATCATTCGAAATTCGTGGACTGGGCCTGTTGGCTGTTGTTCTCGTAGCTATGTTCTGACTGTTCTGTGTTTTCAATGATTTCACATTTTCCTATATCCAGTTTTTCTTAAAATTTTTCACATGGTTATTTATTGTATGGAGAAAGTGGAAAAGAAAGTAAAAAAAGGCTAGACAATCTCTACCTGAAATAAGACGTCAGTCTTGAATAACCACTGCCGGTATGGGATAATGGCAGCAACATATAAACAGTAATTTTGCGATAAATTTATGTGAATATCAGAAAAAAGTATGTCTAACAACAACAATGGAATACCTGGAATAAGAAAGCAAGGAAGGCCGCCCACAGAAATAATGTTGTGTACCACATCTAATGAAACTAAACTATGTATGTCTAATAACAAGGGTGAAACAGGTAGGAAAAAAAAGACCAGGAGGGCCTCACAAAATCGTAATATGTACCTGGTGCAATGAAACCAAACTACCATTGAAATATGTGTATCCAACAAAAAATGGTAAAAAGGATTTTTGTTCGGAGACTTGTCTAGCAGAATTTCGCAAAGCATATAAAAAAGGAGCATGTATACTATGTTTACAATGTGATAATCTTATAAAGGCTAATAACAGCCCTTCTAAGGATTATTGTTCGACATACTGTATGATCAAACATCAAACGAAGGATATGCAAATGAGGTTAGAAGCTAAGACACCTGCAGCTCCTTTAAAAGGGTCTCCAGAACCTCTTCAGTATGAAATATGTCAGCCCTTTGATTGGAATGAATATTTCCGAGAAACTAATAGTGTTCCTGCCCCTCAGAATTGTTTTAAACAAGCAACTAGCCCTCCAATCAATGAATTTAAAGTTGGAATGAAACTTGAAGCGTTAGATCCTAGAAATGTAACCTCTACATGTATTGCAACTGTAATCAGTATATTAGGTCCCAGATTGAGATTAAGACTTGATGGAAGTGATAATAAAAATGATTTTTGGAGACTGGTTGATTCTAGTGATATACACCCCATTGGACATTGTGAAAAGTCGGGTGGGATGCTTCAGCCTCCCATGGGTAAGTATTATCGTAATTATTTATTTGTTCTTTGCTAGAAATCTTACCGATCCTTCTTTAATCGTATATGCTCTGAACACAAATGTAAAGTCTGTAAACGATTTATTGTGCAATCGTAATTTTGCATTATTTTTTATATATTAGAGCAATTATCATTTGTGTAGAGTATAAACTATTTATACATTGCTGTATGGCTGTGGTACATATAGTTACTTGATAGAAATAGTTAGGACATACAGTGAGAGCTGCCATATTCAGGCTAATATACGGTTGTGGTATGAATTCGCAAAACGTAGTGTCACTGTAACTCAAGATAATGCCATTGTTATATTGCCAATACCAATATATATTTTTTAAATAAATTAATTAATTATTTCCATTGACGTTTTGTTAATTTGTATATGTACAGCATTAATAACAAGAAGTGTCATGCTACATGGGATTTTCAAGCAGCAAAATTTTTTTATTTTTTGAAAATATGTAGTAATATGCGACACAATATGAAGCCAACACAAAATAATGTTGTGAAAAAGAAAGTAAGTGAAATGATAAATACATAACAATTTTAGAGTAAGTTGAATAGACTTCTGAATTGCTGTGTCAAGACTGCATCGGCCTAGTGTAACATAATTGTGTAATTTTGTATATGTTTTATTTACAACAAATGTTAAAAATAAAATATAGACGAAAGTGAATAAAAAAATTTGCAACAACAATATATTTAATTAACAACCCTATTATGTTAATCATATGCAGGGGATTTAATCAAATGCATCCCTTTGTAAGAAAATGATAAAGTTTGCGGACATTTGTTATAAATTAAATATATGGAATAACTTTAATATCCAAAATAAGTATGTACATTATTTAAATGTTTATTCATTTTCATAGATGACTATTTTAAAGGATATATTTGTGTTATTTTAAATTCAAACTGCAGCATTTTATTAAATATGTGAGAATGATATTTTCTCGGGTATTTTATTATACCATAATTGAGTACCTTTGTTCAATAGGGTGATAGAACCAGAAAAAATAAGTTTAGTTTTGTATATAAACGTTTGCCTTAAATCATTTCATAAGGGAGCTACAACCCTAAGTACAACATAGTTATTTGTCAATAAATTTGAAATGTCTCAAGTTGCAAAAATTAAATTTGGATTATTCATTAATTTCATAATCCCCTGTTATTATCAATATTTTAAAGGGCCCTTTAAATTAAAGGGAGTTTTAGTAACAAGAAAACAAACAAAATATAAATATCAAAAGCAATCCTATAATTTAAATAAAAAAATTAGGTTTAATATCTACCATATATCTCGATTTATATTTTGCTAGAAATTGCTGTTATGTAAAATGGAAAAAGGTACCAGTGTTAAAAACTGCATAAAAAAGGTGCTCGTACTAAATTTCAATAGGAGTAATCTTTTTCGAGTTATTTGTATTTTAATATTGCAATACAGGATAGGTATGCAATACAAAAATAATTCCACAATACTTTCAACTATTGTTTTGTAGAGGAATTTAAAATATCGCTTTACGCAATGAAGCATGTAATTTAACAAATGTTTATAAATAAGTAATTTATTTTTTTATTCTTGATCATCTTCTGAACTTAAAATAAAATTAATTAGAAAATTATTGTAAATAAAAAAGAATTGTCCTTAAATTACATGCTTCATTACGTAAAGCGATATTTTAAATTGCTCTACAAAACATTAGTTGAAAATATTGTGGAATTATTTTATTTATTGCATACCTATCTTTTATTGCAATATTAAAATACAAATAACAATGGCTCCTATCAAAATGTAGTAATAGCACCTTTTTTATGCAGTTTTTAACACTAATGCCTTTTTCCATTTTAAATGTTTAAAAAAAATTATAGTGAAAATTCATCCTCACTACCCCAATAAATCTTATATTTAGATAAAAATTTGACAAAATTTGTAACATTATGAAATTAATAAATGGTCCAAATTTAATTTTTGCAACTTAAGATGTTTAGAATTGATTGGCAAATAACTATGTTATACTTACCCACTTGAAGGGGTTGTAGCTCCCTTAGGAACAAATGTTTATATACAAAATTCAGCTTCTTTTTCTAGTTCTATCATCTTCTTGAAGGAAGGCACTTAATTATGGGACATCCTGTATACTGCAGAAATCAAAATGAAATATACTGCAGCGTCTCGGTTTTAAGTATGATGATTTTTCCTGGCGACAAAGCAATTGCCATTTTATATAGAATGCCGTGTGATAATTCTAATGCCTTATTTTGTTTGTGCGATGAGAGTTTTTGTATGTATACAGGAAAAATAGACCAAAAAAACCTGTTTAATTTTGCTTTTGTTTTTTAATTATTTTAGCAGTTGTTTTTATGATATATACAGGTTGGGGGTTTCAGAGGGATGAGGTAGCATGTCAGGAGGATTATTGTGGGGTTGTGAATTGTCCGTGTGTCTGTCTTGTTATACGTGTTCGTCGTAAAGTGGCAGTCTTTCGTAGATATGTTTATGTGTGTGTTGTACGTCATGTGTCATCTGTGACGTGTTAAGTCTCTAGTTAGTGTGGAAGTCTGTCTGGTTTTTCAAAAATTTCGTAGCAGGCTCGTAGATGTAGGGTTGTATAAGTTCTAGTCCGTATTGTTTGTGTAATTGTCGCATGTTAGTATATCTATTTGCGTTAGTTAAAAGTCTAAGTAATTTGTTCTGTGTTGCCTGTAGTCGTTTGTACTGCGTGTCCGACATGTGGGACCATGCCGCTCACGCGTACGTCATTGTCGGTCTGAGTATTGTTTTGTAAAGTAATAATTTGTTATCTGTCGAAAGTACGCTACGTGTCTGTTAATCAGTGGGTAAAGTCGGTTTAACGTTGAGTAAGTCTTATTTATTGTGTTGGTTATATGTCGCTTGAAAAAAAGTCTTTTGTCAAGTGTTACTCCTAGATATTTAACATTGTCGTTCTCCGTTATAGTCTTGTCGTTTATTTTTAGCTTGGTAAATGTCTTGATATTTGTAAATTTTTTAGTTACCGTAATAGTCTCTGTTTTGTCCTCGTTGAGTTTGATCTTCCATAGTCCGTCAGTTGGATCATGTGGTAGCGTACTTTTTTTGTCGTCGTCTGTGCATAAAATGATTGTTCGTAAATAGTCGTGTCTGCGTACAGTATCGTTTTTGTGTAAGCATAACAGTTATTTGTATCATGTATATGTCAAGAGTTGTATAGTATACCAGTCACGTGCCAACTGAAATATGAAAAAGAAAACGAAAAAAAAACAAACAAATGATTATAATAATAGTTAAAAAAAAATACGTATTTTAAACATGTAGTAAGATTAGTTTAGTTATAATTTAAGATCTAATTAATAGAATAAGTGAAGATTACATTGCCGATTATTCTTCTCATAAACCATTTTGACGAGTGTTATTACATTACATTTGGAAATACGAGTGCAAAGCACAAGTTGTAGTGGTCAAAATGAATTACGAGTGGAATATTCAGGCAATATTATCTTCACAAGTTATATTTTGGATAAGAATTTAATAAAAGTTTTAATGGAACAAATTGAAACGATTTTAAATAAAGACATTTTAATGTATTTGAACACACTGAAATTGGACAAACTATTTAAATTTTATTACAGTAAAAATGTTTTATATTATAAAGATACAATAGTCTTTTAGTGTGACGTCGCATAATTATGTAACCTACATACTACTGTCATGACACACTGGTTGCCTACATCACACTAGAACTTGACCCATAATGCATGTCTATAAAGGTGATATTTTCAAGGCTTAAATATAGCGTAGGATTTTATTTTATTTCTCCCTTTAAGATCCTTCAGTTACCATTTACCATGCAGAAAGCATGTGAAAATATATACAATTGTAACGCATTACAGAAACTAATCAATAACATAATAATTAATATTAAAAAATGGAAGAAATATCCTCCAATAGGAGTAAAGTCAAAACTTAATATTGCTGCTAACTTCATCATCTTTCAACTTGCTTGACGTATTCCAAACGTCACGTTTTAAAACGTGTACTCTGTTTTATAGGTTAGGTTAAGTTAGGTTTCTTGTGAGTGGGTCCCTGTGAACCCTCCACTGCAGCCTTCAGTAGGCCTATTGTGGATTACTTCTAGTTATATTTCACCCAATAAGTTCAGTCTCTTAACGAAACTGATAACTTTATTGGGTGAGAATGTGTCCAGATCTTCTGGCAGTAGTTGCCCTTTGCCAAATATTGAGAATCGGATCCTCTCCACCGCGGGACAGGTACATAGGATGTGGTCTGCCTTCTCATCATCTTCCAGGCATAGACGGCACTCGGCGTTTTCCATTAGGCCGAGTTTATGCAGATGGTAATTTAGTCGGCAGTGCCCGGTATTTAGGCCTGTTAGAGTTTTCAGGTTTACCCTGTTTAACTCTAAAAGTTTCTTAGCTCCTGATTTCAAAGGGTATTTTATAAAGGCCTTCGAATGAACTAAGCCTGGTAACGCTTGCCCATACTGAAGAGTTTTCCTTTCAGCCCAGGTTGAGACAGCCATCCTAGCAGTACTTAAAGATATGCCAAGTATCGGTTCTGGTCCGATGATTCGTGATCCAGCTCCTTCTCTGGCCCAGGAGTCGGCTATTTCGTTACTTTCCATACCAGAGTGGCCGGGTATCCAGACTAGAGTTACTTTATTGTTTTTGCTCAAATGATTTAAGAGCCTTCTGAAAATTCCATACCGTTTTGAAGTTACACTGGTAGGAGCCAAGAGCTTTTATAGCTGCTTAGCTATCTGAGAAAATTTTTATCGATCTGCGTGTAAGATGCATATATTCTATCTTTCACACACACAGTAAAATGGCATGAACCTGAAAAACAGTTGCATGAGTACCTAGGCTTGAAGATATCCACACCCTTGGTCTGTAGCTATGTACTCCGGCTACTGTCCTCTCGGGAGTTTTGGAGCCGTCTAAACCAGCAACTGTCTGCCCTCAGTAGGTCGACTTTATTCCGATCCCACACATCTCTTTCCGGAGAAAGGATGTTGCAGGTCAGCTCGTAGTTGGTTATGGTAGGCATAGTATCCAAGGGCATTCTCAGAATGCTGCGATTCTCTGTCATCCAGGAACCTATTCCGCTCCATGATACTAGTCTGCGGCATATTAATGGCCGCCTGTTGCAGTCTGTAGGTTGCCCACCTGGCCTCGCTCTCCAAATATATGAAGAGGAGGTAAATCTAGGAGGATTTCCATTGCAGCTGGCGGTGTGGTGCTAATTGCTCCCGTTACGGTCATGCATGCTAATCTCTGCAGTCCAGAGAGTTTGGCTTTGGCCGTCCGTTGTGATCTTTTCGGCCACCAAACAATGGATCCGTATGTTATCGTTGGTCTGATGATCCAGTAAATTTGTTGGGGACTCATGCCCCAGGATTTGTCACAAATACGACAGCAGGACAGCTTTGCTTTGTGGATTACCTTTTCCAGGTGGGAGTTCCAATTAAGTGATCTATCTAAAGCGATTCCTAGATATTTCACCTCCTCCGCAAATGGAATAGTTTTACCCATTAAGAAGGGAGGTCTTAAGTCGTCCAGCTTCCTTTTCCTGGTGAATGGTACTATTACTGTTTTTGAGGGTTTACAGACATCTGTTCCCTGTCACACCAGTTACTCACTGCATCCAGTGTCTCTTGAAGTGTATTCGATATTACTCCTTCAGAGTTGCCTCTGACTAGTATGACTAGATCATCTGCATATGCTAGAACCTCAACTTCCCACAGTGTGAGAATAACCAGTAGGTCATCCACAAGAAGTGACCACAAAAGGGGGGAGAGAACCCCAGCCTGCGAGCATCCTCTTGTAGCTCTAAACCTAACTGTTTCTCCTTGTAGAGACGTTGTTATGGTCCTGTTTGATAGCATAGCACGAATCCAGTCGTCTATAGTAGGCTCAACTCCTCTGGCAGCCACTGCTGCATATAAGGAGTCAGGCAGTGCATTCTTAAATGCTCCCTCAATGTCGATAGATAGATTTATTTAACCACTTTACATATAGAGATACATTTGTGGCAGGTCAAAATTACAAAAAAATATACAGGTTACAAATTATTTGAAACGAATAAAAAATATATACATACATATAATAAAAAATGAAATTAAAAAACAAAGTAATTGCTTTGTAGACTACAAGAAAGTATAAATAATAATATATACATATACAGATAAACATATATAAACATATAAAAGTTAGATGTACACATAATGACTAATAATAAAAATACAAACGTATAAAAAAGTATATAAAAAAAAAAACGACGGATTTATTAATGATGTGCAAATCAGAGCATCACAAGTATGCAGGAAGGCTTATAAAAGAATAATCTGTGAATTATTTGTTAATAAAATTGCGTATTAAAAAATTCTTCTATTGTATAAAAACAATAATTTAAAAAGTGCCTTTTAATCTTGGCCTTAAAGCCATTAAAATTAAGAGCTTTTATTTCAGTAGGAAGATGATTATATAATTGGAGGTTTAATGTGTTTTTTTTTCGATTTTGTTAATCTAAGATGAGGCTGTCTGAGTAGGGAAGCAGATCTGGTGCTATAATTATGGAAATTTGAATTTGTAGCTAATTTGGCTTTATTTTTATGAATTTCTAATAACATAGTATACATGTAGAGTGAAGGAACTGGCATTATACTAAATCTCTTAAATATTGGTTGACAGTGATCTAACCAGCCAGCGTCACTAATCAGTCTGACCACTCTCTTTTGGAGACGAAAAATTTTAACTGCGTGAGATGATCCACCCCACAGAAGTATTGCATAACTAATGTAAGAATGAAACATGGAGAAATAACATGTTCTTAGAGTGCTAGGGCAAACTAAATTTTTAAGCCTACGGAACAAAAAGATTAAACTAGATAATTTGTTTGATAGTTCTTCAATGTGGTTGAACCAACTTAAATTGTCATCAAGAACTACACCTAGGATTTTGATGCTGTCTCCTTGTATTAAATGACTACTAGTAGAAAAGATGAGCTTTTGAGTCTTATCTTCATTTAGCTTTAACTTATTTGAAGAGAACCATTCGCAAGCTTGCTGGAGGGATCTAGCACAGTCGTTGTGTAAATTGCTAATATTAGGATTGTGATTCAAAATAGATGTATCATCTGCATATGCAATACATTTTACCGGAGACATAAAGTGAAAGAAATCGTTAGTATATAAAATAAACAGTAGAGGTCCCAGTACAGAACCTTGAGGCACTCCATGGTTAATTTTTAGATATTCCGAATTTATACCATTTATTGATACACATTGTTGTCTGTTGTTGAGATAGGAATGAAAGAGATTTAGGCAGATACCTCTGATACCGTAAAAGTTTAACTTATCTAAAAGAATCTCATGAGATACACAGTCGAAAGCCTTGGAGAGATCGCATAAGCTGATAGCCACATGCTTACCACTCTCCAGACCCTCGACTATGTGACTCACTATTTTAAATACAGCATTTGTGGTTGAGCATTTCTTCCTAAAACCAAATTGACAACAGTTTAAAACATTGTGAGTATTAAGATAGTTAACAAGTCTATTTTTCAAGATAATTTCTATAATCTTTGAGAACATTGAAATGATAGATATGGGGCGATAGTTATCTTTAACACTGATATCACCTTTTTTAAAAATCGGTATGATTTTGGTAACCTTTAGCACATCCGGAAAAACGCCTTCACTAAAGCAGCAATTAATAAGTAGTGTAAGTGGGACTAGAATTATATCTATGGTATCTTTCAGAATTCGACTGTTTAAGCCGTAAATATCAGAGCAGTTTGAATCCCTTAAATTCTTTACGGCCTCAGCAACCTCAAATGTAGTTACTGGTTCAAGGAAAAAGGATGACTGGGTTGTAGGTAAATTTTTTAAAAAGAGAAAGGCTCCCACCGCAATTTTCTTCATTTGAAGGGATTGTGTGATCTCCTCGACTAGGTTGTTAAATGCTAGTTCTGTTGATTTTCCTGTCTGATAGGCGTACTGATGGGTATTGCGGGGGTGATGATTCAGGATGTTCCCCCTGATTTATTCGTCCAGCATCTTCTCCAGGCCTTTCAACAGAAAAGATGTCAAGCTAATTGGTCGAAGCGATTTAGGGCTTGGTTCTTTCCTACCCATTTTTGGTATATATACTACCTTAACCGCCGACCATCTGGATGGGATATAGTTCCATACCAGACTAGCTCAGAATAGTTTAATGAGGAATGGGAGCAATATTTCCAGTCCATTTTGTAGCAGAGCTGGGAAAACTCTGTCCTCTCCTGGAGATTTGAATGGACTCTTGTTTTATAACGTGTACTCTGTACTCTTGACAAAGGCCTAAAAAACCGATACACGTAGAGTTTTCAGTAAAAAATTTTGAAACATTAAAAAGCAAATTTCCTTCATATATTTTGTACATAAAATTATCCATGGTTGTGTAGATCACTTTATCTTCCCATAGTCCAATTTTTAAGAGCTCAAATTTGGCTGTAAAACCTACCACCTACTTAATAAAAAATTAGTCTTAGTGCACAAAATATGTGTTGTAAATGATTTTCTCAGGGATTAGGGAGGTGCAGCACTGCACTGTGATTTAAAAGTATAATGTTCCAGCATTATTTTTTTTTATCTATATCTATACTAAAAGAAACTAAAGAATATTGTGATCATTGTATTAAATTTTTTAGAATTTGTATTGTTATAATAAATTTAAATGCATTTAAAATGTCATTGTGAATGTTTTTAATATTTCCATGCATACTAGCCATATCTAACAGTCAGTTTCATCAGCTTACTATTTATGAAATAAAAAAAAATGTCTGTATTTAATTTAACATTTTTTAAGGTTTTCGAATGATTGCGAGTTCTTGGCCAATGTTTCTCCTGAAGACGTTGAACGGTGCCGAGATAGCTCCATCGAAAATCTTCCACAAAGAACCAGTAGGTCCTCGAGCAAATTTGTTTCAAACTGGACAGAAATTAGAGGCTATTGATAAGAATAATCCCCAGCTAATATGTTGTGCTACAGTGGGGGCTGTGAAAAATGACCAGATTCATGTAACTTTTGATGGATGGAAAGGAGCTTTTGATTATTGGTGCAAATATGATAGTCGGGATATATTTCCTGTGGGATGGTGTGCCGAGTCTGGTCATCCAATGCAACCTCCAGGCCAGAAAAATAATTCTGGAACAAATAAGTGTGTCGTGAATTTAAATTTTATTTTAGATTAGTATGTTTTTCATATGATTTAATGTAGTTTATGAGAAAATATATAAAATAAAAATTCAATTTTGAAATATTAACCCTCAATATATTTCGTCGTGTACAATTGATTGGCACTGTCAAAAAATATTTAATTTCTGTTAATTTTTTTAGTCCTCCAGCCACTGACATTTTGATAGTCACCGGATAACTTTGTAAACGCCGTTCACAGAAATGACGTAACTGAAGGCAGTGTTGCCACTGCCAGAGTTCGTCATCACAATTATCCTAACTCATGAATTGCAAATTTTGAATTTTTAAAAAATTATTACCCTTTTGTCACGGACATTTTGTGAGACGATATTAGACTTATTTAATATCAGTGTAGATGCCGCACCAAAACAAATGTAATAGTTTATAAAACGTTGAGCTCTTTTTAAGAAAGCATGATATCTGCACACACTAGCCGAAAATAAGAAATAAACTTCAAGGCGCGATTGATTAGTCCTTTGTGGAAAGCGACACTTGTCACTTGTAGCTTGCTCTTAAAATAAAAGGTGTTAAAAGTATGTTTATCTATTTTTCCTTGTAAAATTAGGTAATCCTTACACTTTTTTTATAAATAAACAGAACTCGTCCCGTAAGCACCAAATATTAAAAATATGCAATACTTTTTCTGTGTATTTTAAGTTATTATTGTTGTCTGTAGTTTAAGTTTAATATGGTTCATTTCTAAAAATGAATCAAAGTTGAAAATAGTCATTTTAAAAAGACGCATTTACTTTAAAAGAACGAAAAAGCAGATTTGTTTACTTACCTAATACAACAGTTACTACATGAATACATCATATGGGCTTGACGTTTGGATAACATTCCATAGGCGTTTTGCTTGTCTAGCATTTTCATCTACTTGAAAATATGCCTTTAACATTTCCAGCAATAAAATAATAAAATTAGTCTCTATGGTCAATCACTACTTTTCACAAAATGAACCACCAAAGGAACAAATTATAAATAATAAATTTCGGTAACATAGTAACTCAAAACTTCGAATCACAAATTTAATCACAAAAAACTATACATAACGATATTAAACACATTTTTGTAAATGCTAATGCAGACAGGTACGCGAACTAGCAATAACACTGATTATTAATGGGGTGTAGTGTTGACAGATGTGTGAGATTTTCACATAGGTTATAAATTTCATTATAAATCGTGATGATTTCTGTTGACCTAACTGGCGGTTAATTTAGCTAACTGTGCATTGAAAAAATGGGTCTTACCATCGCAACAGAAACAAAACAGCAAAAGATTATTATTTATTTGGGCTTGCACAACTAGCGCTGTTTACGCGAGGTTCCGATTTATAACGTACGCGGTATAAAATTTAATTCAGTTTACTCTTTTTTAATGGAAGAACTGACCGAGGTCGGGGCTGACGACCTAAATTTAACTTTTTTATCAACTTTTGCTAATATTGGTGTAAAATGGTATTAATTTTTAAATAATGGTTTTATTAATTAAAAAAAAGGGCAGGTACACAAGGGAAAATAATGGTATAAATACCATGAAAATGGTATGTCTGGCAACACTGATTAGGTGCGTGGTTATATGTGTGAAGATCATAGGTTATGCGACGCTAATATCGCAGTTTACATTATGGCGTGGTTGAATTTTTATCATGTAATGGCCTATCCCGAATAAAGTGCTGTTTTCTCAAGAAAAAATTGATCTCTTTTAAAAAAATGACATACTGTATTCCTAACTGTCCAGAGTATTATGGAGGAAAAAAATGCAAACTGTTAGGTATGACAAGTGTAAAAAGTGACAGAAATGTGTAAAAATACTGTAAACTATTTTCCATCACCTGATTGTTATTGTGTTGCACCTTCAGTGTTTTACTATTAGAGGCCAATTAAAATAGTAGAGAGCTGATTTATTCCTTGAACACCTACACATTTTAAATTATTATAATAGCAGAGGGTAAGTAAAAATAATAATCCTTTTATAAACTTTGAAAAAATGAGATGGGAATATTAAATTCCTCTCGAGATTCCCCTAAAAAGCAGTTTACTGTTCATCGAAAAATTTAGTTTTAGTTGTACATTCCATATGAAACGCTTAAAAAGAAATGTTGATTAGTGCAAGAAAAAGTCAAAATTATACATTTCTTACATTGAAAGATATTTAAAAATGTTTAAAAATTATTTCAAGTGGAGCAATTAATCGTTTAAGTAGCTAATTATTTCATCCAATGTTATTATAAATTCGGGAATGAACTTAATGCTAGGGCTCGGATTTTCAATCGTGGGTTAGCTAAACTCACACTTTTAGAATTCGAACTTTTCCAATTTTACATTTGTTTTGGACGTGGTTATAGCAACAAATATTTTATGCTAAAGTAACTTTTAGTTGACGTGGTTTGTGTTTGTATTAGAATCTCATCGATTTTTGTGAACATATAATGCTAGGTAACCTTCAACTTATGTTACATCATTTTTGCTAAGATATAGAATGTTTCCAGTAACCAGCAGCTCCAAAACAGTTTCATCATATTTTTTTTGAAAGTCGATAACTCAAGTTACATGTGGGAATTAAAAAAAATGTGTCAGAGGGTTTCTACAGATGTCAAGAATCGGTTGTTTAAATATCACTACACACTTAAGACTGGCCTGTATGTAATAATCTCACTAATAATCATACCTATAATTTTATAGTAGGATATTATGTATCACCTGTACTGTAAATATTGACCAGATCAGATCAGAGTTCATCAGATGTGTTATTATCTCATACTTATAATGCAACATGTAAGAAAATATGTGCACAATTTTTCAATGAATTTGAAACTTTCCCTATCTAATTCCAAACTGATAAATATTTCTTATGGAATATGTAAAGATGTAAATATTTGTGAGATTATGACATTTCTCTTTCAGGATAATAAAATATCGCCTATTTAAATGTAAAAATACAGTTTTTTGAGGTTATGGTAGAAAAAGCGCTTCATTAATTATTTCATGAAGTTTCTTATTGTGTGGTAAATTTATCCCGAGTAGCAGTAAGAGACAGCATACTAGGAATTTTCTTGTTTGTGGGCCTGCTCAACAATGAGGACGATAGATAAGTGAGACCCAGAAATCATACATCGATGGCAACTTGTAATAGGTAGTTGATTTTAATTTATCAGTTATAGTTATCTACCACACACCGTCTAGTGCTGTTGAGTTATTTTTATTTCACTTTAACGATTTACTGGGAAGTATAGATCTTGACAAATCATTGGGGGACATTTTAACATTGATGTTTTGCTTGATTCCAGTGTAAAAAAATAATTCTTTGGTCTACTAAATTTTTATAATTTAAATACCTAATGGAAATTCCAACATGCGTTACTGATACGACTATCTCCTATCTAAATAATTTTATTGTAAAAAAACGTTTTATCGAAATTCATTGAAATGTAAAGTCAGGCTTTTCAGATCATTATGCCAATTAATTGCTATGAGAACTTTGAACACAGCAATAAAAGAAACTACATCTTCAAACTACCACACCGATAATATAAATTATTTTTGTTACCTCCTGATTAATGAATGTTGGTAGAAAGTGTACAATGAATCATCTGCCGATACTGCCTGAATGTTTTCTAGAGATCTTGCACTACGTGAGTATATTGTCGTTAATCTGACTAAGTGGCATAACTGTCATTTATCATATTTTACAGTACTAAAAAAACAATATTTAATAACAATGCTAGTGCCGTAGCTCCAATTCTATGTTACGTTGATGTACCGAATTTTTTTCAAGCACTTAAAAAATATTTTGCCTTAAATGTCTATTTAAAAAAAATATTAAAAAATAAAAAAGGCAGTTATATCCCTTTGTGTGATTATGGTGTTTAAAATTTAGTTGGGTATGTTATAAAATTGTAATAAGAATCATATATTAATGATTTTCATAAAACAACAGAAACAACATCCAATATGGCCGACCAGGACAAGTTGCAGTTTAAAGAGCAGTGCAGTTCTTGTAATAGAAATATGTAAAAAAAGTCAGTCAAGTGTACAAAGTGTAGTAAAATATACCATAACAGTTGTGCAGCAAGAATTTCCTGTTGCGGATCTAAATTAAATGTAAACAAGCCTAAAAACAGTGTAAATGAGGTTATAAGTGATAGCGAAAACGATGATCCCATGACAGAAAGCCAAGATCTTGAAAAAGAAATTAAACAACTAAAAAATCCAACAAAGACCTAATAAGTGAAATAAATCAGCTAAAACAGGAAAACAAAAAGTTACATGATGAGAGATGATAATAAAAAGCCCCTTAACCTGGCAGATCTACAGGTAAGGATTAGTGAAAATTTTAGTAGAAAACTTAAAGTATACATCTGTTCTGAAATTAACAAGAAAATGTCCTTATTTGAGGAAGAATTAAATAGTGTAAAAATTAAATTAAATAAACTCAATAAATCTTATACACAAACAATACATCCAGTGATAAAAAACACTGAAACAGCCAACTATAAAAAAGGTGAATACTCCATTAAAAACTACAGCAAATGAAAATAAACCAGTGACCCACAAAAAACGTGACTATTGAATTACTGAACAAACAAAAAACCATTAAATTATTAACCTAGAGCCAGGTAATTCTTCGGATGAACATACTGACAACCGCACTGTTGATTATGATGGAAATGACTTCACGCAGGTTAAATATAGAAAACGACAAACGACAAAGTTATGAATAATGGAAATTTCTTAAAAACTAGCCGAAACTACGTCTGCAATCACAAATTTCCACTTAAACTCGCGTCGAAGTCCGGAGGTTGAGATCCACAGTGAGAGTTCCATAAGTGGCGATTGTCGTTCCGTTTGCTGCTGAAAGTTCATATGTTGATAGGTAATCGACGGTTGATGTACGTCCGTGGAAAAACACACAAGTCGGTGCCGGTATCAATTAGGTACGAGATTTATGAGACTTGATCCGTTATGTAGAGGCGGCTTATGGTAGGACCGTCATTTAATGCCGCGTTTAATGACGGTTCCTAGTGTTTCCTGCATCTGCATGGACTGTGTGTACTTTTTAGCATTATCGCCGTAAAGTCAATGATACCAACAGTTGCTATCATTGTTGTCCATGTTGCGGTGCCTGCTATAATTGGTTGGACTTCGTAAGTAATTTCTGTTGCGACTTCGGGCGTGGCTTCTTTGTCGCAGCCGTGTGAATTCGGCTATTTGTAACTTGAGCCCCCGAATTTGCTCGCGAAGGCTTTCGCACTCACTATCTGCAGTAACCTGTGTTACCTGTCTTTTTGCGCTGGTCTCCCCAATTTGATCAGCCAATTCTGCGACTTTTTCTAGTTTTGCATCCATTTGGATGGCTAGTATGTCCTGCATTGATGTAAGGAGGCGGTTTTGCCAGAGTGTGCCTAAAAAACTTTCTGGAACGGTGGTTCCAGCCAGGTTCTTTAAGTGTCTGAGAAATTGTGACGGCATCCTGTCGCCTATCTCTTCGTGTTACAGTGGTTGCCTAGTTCGTTTTTCTTGAGAAGTGGATAGTCTTTTAATTAATTCTGCTTTAATTGTATCGTATTTGTGTGTGTCCGGGGAATTAGTTATAATGTCTTGTACCTTCTGTGGTACTTTGTTGTCCAAATGCAGTATCACATAGTAGAATTTTGTTAAGTCTGCTGTTACCCCGCACAGCGCAAAGTGACCTTCACGTTGGCAAAACCAAAGCGCCGGTTTTCCTTGCCAAAAGGGCGGAACTTTTATTGCTACGCGATTCACCTCACGCACTGTTTCTGAAGCACTTTGTTGCTGTGGACCTTGCCTTTTGTTTTTAAAATGGTTGAACGTTTGAAGCACTAATTATTTCACTAGCACGCGACTTCTTCTGATCACGTCAGGGTCACCAACTGTAGCGCTGATGCCATGAAATAAAACATGAAATCCGAAGAAATTTTTAACAAAAACAAAACAAGTATGAAAAAAATACAGTTTGCGTGAAGATACCTAATGAGTATCTGTTGAGAGGTGTGATAATACTATATGTCTGTGTTAGTCAGGTAAGGGTATTTATGTAAAAGAGTTGAAATCGATGAACGGAAATGTCTTACTTTATTACGGTCAATAAATTACCTTGTTAAATTGCGGATTATTTCTAAGTTAGAAAATCCCGATTTTAAACTTAAATAATAATTATCTATTATTGTGACTCCAGGAAGGTATGTTAAAACTGTGGTTTCTAAGTAGAATTAGGAATGTAAAATATTGGAAAACACCGACCATAAGTCTTTATTTGTCGTATTTCAATAGTGCTCATTTGTTGTGAAATTCCGCTTATAAAAACAAGTAATTTTATTGTCGCCTTTCAGGAACGTCAGCTACAACCAATAATAAATTGAAATGTGACTAGATTGCCCACAGTATGGCGACTTCCTATACAGGGACATTTTCTCAAGGTCGAGAAATACCAATTAGAGATCCAGATTATATTGAGAAATTCGTGAGCTAGGTACTCTGTGGTTAAAGTGCCAGACATGACATTAGACAGTAACCTCATTTTTCGTTTGTTTATTATTGTAAAAATATACCAATTCAATTCCAATTTCAATTTAAAACATTTATTGATTCTTAATACATTATATACCTACAAACTTAAAAGAGGCATTTTTACAGAATATTATTATGATATACAAATATACAAACTAAAAACTACTAATAATAATTCATTTAGAAAAATAAACAAACTAAAACTAAGAAAATAATTCACATAAATATATACAAAAACAATAACAATGATTAGCCATCAGGCTTTACAAAAGAGCAAAAAAGGTGTTGACCGTTCTAATTAAGGAACGACAGCTGCTGTCCAGGTTTTTTCGGCATGGCTAGGACGTCCCGGGGGGCCGGCCGATGTTATGGCCCTGGCGGCTAGACGTATGCCTCTTCAGTTGGTCCTAAGTACTTTCCTGAAAGCACAGTACGTTTTAGATATTATGCAAAAATACTTGTAATAGTTCAAAGAAACCAAAAATACTATAAATGTCTTTCTAGTCGGTCTTGCAGGAAAAAGCTAAAGAAAAAACCTGCTACCAGATAAACTATATCTGATCTACATTCCACATATATTATTTCCGTATTTATGTGCTTTTAGAATGTTTTTAAAACAAATACTCATACAAAAATGCTAAAACAGGAATCACAATAGAATGATACAAGTACCAATATTGTCAGTACACTAACCAATTTTTGGTGATTTCCCTAGTTTGAGCTTAGTGATGTAATGATAAAAAATTTTAACTTTAAATTGGAATGACTATTTTATAGTGTCATGTAATATACTTTTTTTTTCGGTACCAAAAATACAAAGAAATACCAGGTATAACAGGATCATGGTACACCTACCTTTTCTCCTTTAGTTTTGAAGATAATTGATTGAAATTTGGGATATCCTATATACTAATAAGTGGCACTTTTTGACACAAGTGATTTTTTTCACTACCGGTTTCGCCGGAAGTGACACTAACTTTCGATTTTTAAATGGAACACCCTGTATATTATTGCAATTTTGAATTCTGCATAATTTTCTGAATCCAACGATACCAAATAAGTGACATTTTAAACGTCAGTATTTTTATAATATAATTTTTAGTTTTTTTTTAGCATTTAAGTGTGCCATGACGGTTCCGATTTATTTTAAATGATCCGTGTAATGCTAGAAAAATCGAAATCCCGTCAAAAATATTAAATTACGCGATTTATGAGCAAATAAAGTTCATCAAAATGGTTTTTGAGCAATACTCGGTTTTTTCAAATAGAACCATATTGGTACCGTGGTACCATTTATTTGTAACATTAATAAGGAATTTATTCATATGTCGTATTAAAATGTGCGATAAATACAAACAAAATTATAGCTAAAAGAAAATAAGAAAATACAATTTTGTTCTAATTACTTTGTTATACATAAGGTGACTTTGGAATGCAAAAAATGAACACAAAACATTACAACAGTTGTTCAAAATGTTGTCCATTAACGTCAGTGCACTTCTGAACTCGCATAGCTGTTTCTCGAAGAACGTTCGCCAATTGCTGGGCCGTTATGCTATTAATTGCGCGTGTTACTCGTAGCTCCAGGTCTTCACGGGTTGTAACGGTGATTTCGTAGACAATATTTTTTTAATTACCCCAAACAAAGAACTCAAGGGGTGTTAAATCAGGTGACCTTGGAGGCCACCTCACAGAACCATTCGTCGAAATTACATTATTTCCAAATCTCCGTTGAAGGTAATCAATTATTATCCTTGAATTATGGGGAGGAGTGCCATCTTGTTGGAAATACATTCCCTGTCGTAAATGGAAAGGTAATTCAGCTAAACTGTCCTCAATTTCATTTTGCAGAAATCCCAAGTATCTGGCACCAGTCAGGGGTCCTTCAAATATTATTGGACCAATGATTCTACTACCCATTATTCCAAGCCAAACATTGAAACCGAACCGCACTTGAAAGTTACCCTCCCGTAATAAATTTTGATTTTCTTCTGACCAATATTTTGTATTTTCTCGGTTAAATAATCCCAAATTTGTAAACTTAGACGCGTCCGAAAATAAAATTATTCTCAAAAAAATCATTGTTCGTAATCATTTTCGTACAAGTGCTGGTGCAATTGGTATCTAAAAGATTTATAGTGGTATTTGTGAAAAATTCGGTTTACTGTTTGGTGACTGATTTCCAATTCAAACCCAATTTGCCTTAAAGAAACAGTCTTATCAACTTCTATTCGAGCCAAAACATTAATTTCCGTTCCTTCATCAAGAAAAAATTTTCTTCGGGATCATTGTTTGGAATTGATTTTCAAGGCGATTAAAATAATTACTCGTTGGACATTGTCTATTAGGATATCGTTCGGCATAAAGGTGTCTAGCCGCAACGGCATTTTTTCTACATTCCCTATAAATAATTAACCTGTCCACTTTTTCATCTCTTGTATACATATGCGGCATTTTGAACACAATTAACAAGAATTTTAAACAATTTTTAAAGACACAATAAAAACACCGGTAAACCCACAAATGTTTGACAAGCTAATTATTTCATTGTTTTCAAAGCCACCCTAGTTACTGCTTAACATTTAATTAGAACAAAATTGTATTTTCTTATTTTCTTTAAGCTATAATTTTGTTTGTATTTATCGCACATTTTAATACGACATATGAATAAATTACTTATTAATAGTAGGTACTAATAAATGGTACCACGGTACCAATATAGTTTCATTTGAAAAAATTGAGTTTTTCCCCAAAAACCATTTTGATGAACTTTATTTGCTCATAAATCACGTAATTTAGTATTTTTGACAAGGACTCCGCTCAGCGGTTCCATTAACTATATTCTTAATATCCGTTTCTTTTTAATTCCTATCAAAATGTCTTACAACGTTGATACAAGTGCTGTTTAGACTTTAAGAAATTTCACACCTTTTGTTGGAAGTACAGATCCGCAATGAATTTACGGAAGTACGATCTATGCATCACGGCAATCAAACGAAGATCTGGTTCTAACATCCTCTTTAATGCTTGAAATGCAGAGTTCTTGTCAATGTGAAACAGAAATAACATATTACGAAATCATTTATTTACAGATTACAACGAAAGACATTGTTCTGCTAGTAAAAAACCATAACTCAGCTTTTGATACGAAAGTGTTCAATTAACTGATCCAATACAACTGTATCACGCGACTCAACTAATATAGGGTAATTAATTATCGAATTGTGTTCTTGGATTTTTTTTACATGGAAAATCAGACGGGTGTCTTCTTTTAAATGATTACACTCAAATTCGGGATGTTGTATAATGATTAATGAAACTCAATAGTGATAAATGTGTGGCTCAAAACCACCGCCAGCGAGAACTACAGATTACACCTAATTTAGAAGAAATGGAATCTCTAACATGGCTGCAAAACCGGCTTGAGAATCTTCGACCAATAAAGTTTTATGGTCGAAGGTGAGAATGTGCATTATAAATTGTATTTTTAACAGCAAAAATAAACAGGCATGGGCGTCGCCAATAGGACAGGGAGGGACGACCACCTCTCCCAGGCTTTTAACATGTGAATCAATTAAATCTCGAGGTCGAAATTAATCACGATTACGATAGGTACTTCCTTATATTAGGTATAAGAAAATAAAAATTCAAATTATAAAACAAAAATAATGAAAGACTTAAACTGCCGACTCATTAGCACAGTGGGCTAGAATGTATTGTGGCGAGCATGCCTACGTCACACTCTCTATCGTGGACTGGGTTCGATCCCCAGCTTCTACTATGGCAGTGTCGATGCGTAATGGACGTGTATCTCTCATTTTCAACCCCCGCACCCCCGGATAACCTTGGCACAAGAAGTTTAAATAAATATAGTTTAAAAAAACTAAAAAACACGCTTTTAAAGCACATCAAACTAAAAAGTGAAAAATAATTATTAATATAAACTGAAAATAATAATGAACGAAAAATACTAGTATTATTGTGAAAAAAGCGTGGGGTGCTCGATATACGAAAAATATTGCACAAAGCACCCCACGCTTTTTTCACAATAATACTAGTATTTTTCGTTCATTATTATTTTCAGTTTATATTAATAATTATTTTTCACTTTTTAGTTTGATGTGCTTTAAAAGCGTGTTTTTTAGTTTTTTTAAACTATATTTATTTTTAACTTTTTAGTTTGATGTGCTATGAAAGCGTGTTTTTTAGTTGTTTTAAACTATATTTATATTGCTTATTGATGCTGATATTATAACATATTACGATCCAACAGATATTTCTGAAAAAAAAAAAAAATTTATTTCAGCCGTGAGGTTCGAACTCACGCCGGAGGAGTCTGTCGTTTCGCGTCGACTGCCTTAACCCACTCAACCACCGGGCTAATTAACAATTATGGAATCTACTGACATATTAAGCCTTTGCTTTCACGCAGGGATACGTGAGGAAAGGATTGGCGATCCTGAACAGGATAATGATATAAACTTATCAAATTATTGTATTGTTACCGGTTCTTAATAAGTGTACAAAGTTTTAATTAAATCTGTCCGTTTAAAGTGGGTTAAAATCGAGTCCAAAGAGTCGGTTACAAACAAACAAGCAAACAAACAAACAAACAAGCAAACATACAAGTGAAGCTAATAAAAGCGTGTTAAAAAGCGTGTTAAAAATGACAATTTTTATGACAATAATAAAATACTAATGCACTTTGACATTTTTAACTGAATATTTGTTTGAGTAATATTTTATTCTGATGCAATATGACGATATATATATATATAGATATACAAAAAATAAATTATGAGAGGGTGTGCAATCCTAGGAAAGTTTATACTTGGTCAAATACATATAGAAACAAGTGAGGTACATTCACCGCTGCGGTGAAGATGCCATATAGATTTTCAGAAGACAGACAAAGTACATCGGATTGGTTCCAGAATGATTCCAATCGATTCCTTGGGTCCGATTACCTAAAAACGATTCCGCTATTAAAAGTGCTTATAACGCCTTCGGGAATGATCGGAGCGGTTCGTGAATAGTCGGAATCGGTTCCTTGTGATCCATTTTATTGAGTCTTACGCTAATATGCCTATATTTGTACCAATTCGGTCAATAATTGGGGCATTTATTGCATCTCCAAAAAAAGAACAAAATTCTTAAAAAAATTTTGCCCCACTTCCCGTTTTCGGAACCGGCTTAAAATCAGCACGCATATGTAGACCGTAAAGGTCTACCCTTGTTGCAAATTTCAAGTCGATCGGTCAATATTTTGAACAGATATCGCATTTCAAAAAAAAAAAAGAAATAAAAATGGCTTTTAGGCCGTTTTGCCCCACTTCGCGTTTTCGAAACCGGCTCCAAAGCAATAGGCATATATAGCCCTTAGGGGTCTACACCTGTTCAAAATTTGAAGTCGATCGGGTAATATTTAGGACAGTTATCGCATTTCAAAGGAAGGTAAAAAAATTGGTTGTTAGGCCGTTTTTGCCCCACTTGCCGTTTTCGGAACCGGCTCATAGGCATATGTAGACCATGGAGGTCTACGTCTGGTAAAAATTTGAAATCGATCGGTCAATATTTGGGACAGTTATCGCATTTCAAAAAAAGTTTCCGGACTTCCGGACAGATGAAAAGTTTCTGGAAATCTCGAGATTCGGATAGATCCCAAATTTGAGGTCGATCTGATCAGCCGTTTTCGAGATACGGGGGCCCAAAGTCGCCGAGCATAAATGTATATATAGATTTTTTTAAGAAAATCTATATAACAAGGCGATAGTATTAATTATGATTTACTGTAGGTTGTTTTCGTTTACTCCTACCAAATTTTCCTTTTTTTGCATAACAAAATTTTTGTTATTAGATTCATTGTAATATTTTAAATTTATGTTCCTAGGTTTCGTTAATCAATTAAAAAATATATAGATAGAGGTTTTAAGTGCACACTTTAGCATCTTAGCGCTAGGACTGCTTAACTACTTAGGGAAGGTATAAAGAAAGATATACAGATATAAGGATTAGAGAAACGCTTTTAGTGAAATAGAAGCATCCCACTGTCGGCGTGGCAAAGTACACTCCAGAATCACCGTCAATGCTTAAGTTGCTGTTGCAACTTTCCATAAACTTCAGAGTGATCTGTGGCTAGAAAGTGAAGAAGTAATGAGAGTCAAGGGATTGCAGAATAAGTGGGTCCTTCCGTTTATTGATTACGACACGATCTGACATGAATCTTTCCAAGCATAAATATAGTTTAAAAATACTAAAAAACACGCTTTTAAAGCACATCAAACTAAAAAGTGAAAAATAATTATTAATATAAACTGAAAACAATAATGAACGAAAAATACTAGTATTATTGTGAAAAAAGCGTGGATTGCTCGATATACGAAAAATAAGGCACAAAGCGCCCCACGCTTTTTTTCACAATAATACTAGTATTTTTCGTTCATTATTGTTTTCAGTTTATATTAATAATTATTTTTCACTTTTTAGTTTGATGTGCTTTAAAAGCGTGTTTTTTAGTTTTTTTTAAACTACATTTATTTTTCACTTTTTAGTTTGATGTGCTATGAAAGCGTGTTTTTTAGTTTTTTTAAACTATATTTATATTGCTTATTGATGCTGATATTATAACATATTACGATCCAACAGATACTTCTGAAAAAAAAAAATTTTTTTTTTCAGCCATGGGATTTGAACTCACGCCCGAGGAGTCCGTCGTTTCGCGTCGACTAAGACTTGTGCCTTAGCCCGCTTGGCCAACGACCGAACTGAGAATCACGGAATGTACTTACAGTATTAAGCCTCTTGCTCTCACGCAGAGGATACGTGAGGAAAGGAAATTATTTAATTCTGGCGATCCTGATCAGGATAATGATATAAACTTATCAAATTATTGTATTGTTACCGGTTCTTCGTAAGTGTACAAAGTTTCAATTAAATCTGTCCGTTTAAAGTGGGTCAAAATCGAGTCCAAAGAGTTGGTTACAAACAAACATACAGGTGAAGCTAATAATAAAAAAAATATAAATATAGTTTAAAAAAACTAAAAAACACGCTTTTAAAGCACATCAAACTAAAAAGTGAAAAATAATTATTAATATAAACTGAAAATAATAATGAACGAAAAATACTAGTATTATTGTGAAAAAAGCGTGGGGTGCTTTGTGCAATATTTTTCGTATATCGAGCACCCCACGCTTTTTTCACAATAATACTAGTATTTTTCGTTCATTATTATTTTCAGTTTATATTAATAATTATTTTTCACTTTTTAGTTTGATGTGCTTTAAAAGCGTGTTTTTTAGTTTTTTTTAAACTATATTTATTTTTAACTTTTTAGTTTGATGTGCTATGAAAGCGTGTTTTTTAGTTGTTTTAAACTATATTTATATTGCTTATTGATGCTGATATTATAACATATTACGATCCAACAGATATTTCTGAAAAAAAAAAAAAAATTTTTATTTCAGCCGTGAGGTTCGAACTCACGCCGGATGAGTCTGTCGTTTCGCGTCGAGTGCCTTAACCCACTCGACCACCGGGCTAATTAACAATTATGGAATCTACTGACATATTAAGCCTTTGCTTTCACGCAGGGATACGTGAGGAAAGGATTGGCGATCCTGAACAGGATAATGATATAAACTTATCAAATTATTGTATTGTTACCGGTTCTTAATAAGTGTACAAAGTTTCAATTAAATCTGTCCGTTTAAAGTGGGTTAAAATCGAGTCCAAAGAGTCGGTTACAAACAAACATACAAACAAACAAGCAAACATACAAGTGAAGCTAATAAAAGCGTGTTAAAAAAGCGTGTTAATAAAATATAATACTTTCTTAAGAGCATACAGCACCGTTTTAACAAGTTAAGAGTAATTTACAGAGCATTGATGCAGGGTCCTATTTAAAAGGAGATATCAATTTTATTACTTAAGCTAGATCTTTCAAATTTGAAACGGTAATAGATAAAATGTTACTCCAGGGCAAGAGCATTTAAAATTTAAATTAGAGTGGTTGTTTGAGCAATAAAAAAAATGGGGAAACACTGATTAACTTCGATAATTAATATTGTCAATATTAAGAATGCAATTGCCATAAACTCATATCCAGTTGATAAAGTAACTCTTAAATAATACACTATCAAAATTGCACTAAAAAATATTCATTAGTTTTTATGTTATGATTGTATTAAACAACACTTGTAAATCTGAATAATCGCATAGAAATATGCTGCGCTCTACCGGTAAGTACTATAAACTACTCAAGCGGCCAGTCTCTGAAAATATAAGTTTCTGGTGCTGGGTTCTGCAAATGAGGGTTAACGCGCTTGAATTCACCACGAGAGGTGCTAGTTTACGGAAAGGTTAATGTCACTGAACGTTAATGTTTACTAAGGCTTTTTAACGCTAGTTTTTAGTAATTTTTATAAAAATTAGCTGACGAACATTTAACACAATGATGGCAGAAGAGGAAAATAGCAATTTACTTGCTCAGTACGGAAATTGTTTTATTTATCAGAAGTGTCATGTCATTAAAGTTAGGTTATATCAAGAGTTAGTATGATGAAAACAACGTATGTACATGATTATTACTCACGATTTTCTGTAGTAGACTCCTTCGGTAACGCGTAATCGTCAGGATTAAAATGTTTATTACAAACACACGAATGTTTCGAAGGAGTAAAGTTATCTCTATCAACCATTGTTTTAGGTGAGTTTTGTCTCTCGGAAGCATATGTCCCCCTTTTGTTTCCGAACAAAATGGAACTGCACAACACTGAAGCACAATTAACAAGGTTTTTTATTTGCTGGTGTACGAAATAATTATAATAAAGCATTATAAACTTTTCCCGCGCCTAATAATAACTTTTGATACGACCTTACTCGACCAGTAGCGCCAACTGGTGAGCCTGAAAACGTTAGCCCTCATTGATATGCGTTTGCAGTGAAGAATATTCATTGTGTACATTAGCTGATGTGTTTCGAGATCTCGGGTGTGTTTAAATTATAGGAAATAAAAGTTACTTTGAAAAGTTGTGTTTGAAAAAGGTTTATTACTTCCTCACCCCTCAAAGTGAGGAAGGTATTACTTAAAAAAAAACCGCTGCCAATTACTTGGGGATCAGAACTTCCTCACCGTAGTAAAACTCGACGTGTGGTGGAGTTTATAATAAAAGTAATTTTTGAGGTTCAAAAAAGTCACGAACTCAATCTCTTCCTTGACCTCTAGAATGTGTGTAAGAAATTTGAAAGCTTTATCTCAAAAACTGTATCTGCTATCGCGAACCACACAGACAGATACACACACACAGACAGAAAATTTTTTCTGTCTAAAATTTTGTGTAATGTCAATTCGTCGAGATTCGTTCAGAAATGCAATAAAAATTTTCAAAATTTTTTTCACGAATACATAAGTTCCTCACTTTGAGGGGTGAGAAAATAATTAAGAATTATCAAACAAAACATACCGTGTCATGGTGTCGAAATACGATTATTTCGAGCTGAGCATATCAGCCAATGCTACAATGAGATTTCGGCGTTTACTCATTTATAATCTCACATTATTCACAACTAAAATGATCGATTAATCCTCTTCAACTTCAATTTTAACGATTCTCGATTTTTTTGGTGGATTCAACCGAGTGTGTTAGACGAATGACTCGACTCTTACGATATATTTTCCACAATAATCTCATTTTCAGATTATTGTCGTTTACGTCTTTTTGCCGTAACACCGTTGAAATTGAATATAATGAGAAAATACTGTCGAGACGGACTACTTTTTTTTAATTAAATGAAATTAATTTTAGATAGTTTTTCTCAATAATTGTTAATCTGACGAGAAGTTTTCGAGTTCTTTTCGGAACATTTCCTCATTCTGAACTAACTTTATTTGAAGATTTTTTTGATTTGGCGCAATTTTTTTTGTCCCCTAGTGACGTGCCCTAACGGGTGCACCAATTTCACTGATATTCAATTGGGTTCTTCCTTGGATACGTCAAATATTATATATAAGGTTTCACAACAATGACCAGCGGAACAAAGACACACAGACATATAGACATACAGATATTGTATGCCAATTCTACTAAATTTTCCATTTTAGGGTCTCCATAAGTCCATCTTCATCATAATCTGGAACTTGAGTTGTTCACGACATCAATAAAATACCTAGGGTACCAGATTTTATGAAAAATTATCAGATACTTCAAACAATACGTCAATATCCAAAAACTTTATTATAAAAAAAACAACAAACAAAAGTAAAACAAATGTCTATATTTACAAGTAGAAACTTTTCTAATTAAGTTCGACTTGCATTAATTCCAGAAACAGAGGTTGAACCCTGATTTTTTGTGCAGCGTAGCATTTAAACCACCACATTACAGGTAATACAACCGCATATATCCCTGAAGGTACTTAGTGTGGGAGAAAAGGCTACACATTTAAAGACAATGGACAGACACCCAATGTCCGAGTATGCTAAGGTAGGCACTTAATGTAATCTATGTATGTATTCCATAAATACTATTTATTGTTGATTACTTGTTAGTTGTTGCAAAATGCAATTTATATTTATAAAACCATCAAGTTACATACTATAATAATGTGTATGTTTGTCAAATCGTGTGTATCGCTTTTTTTGAAAATCTTTTTCCATTCCTTTATCATGTAATAAATAAACATTTACCCTTTTAAACCATGTAACCATAATAGTCTAAGCAATAGCATGCAAATTCGACAATGAAAGTTTACCGTCTGCCAGTCGGTAATCAAAGAGACCACATGAATACCATACTTTTTTTCTCGTTTGAAATTTTTGGTATGGCGGCTGGATACGGAGGGTTACCGATATTTGTCTGCATAGGTAGTTAGTATATGTGCTCCACATTCCCCAATTACGCTGGCAGACAAAGTTCCGGTCGGCGCACGGTAACCGGAAATTGAAAAAAAAAATTATCAGTTACCTACCTGACCAAACCTAGCGCAAAATGTTTGTTTTAGTGTATACAGTTCTGTATATCAGTGGCACACATTTCTATCGGTCGGTTTTTGAGCAATTTGCCATCAAGTGGCGAAAAATTGATCAAAATTTGAAATGTTGACAAAGAATCGTTAAAATTAAAAAGACATTCTGCCCCGCCAGCTTATGGTTCACAAGGCACTAAAAAACCCTAACCTTGGCTGACAGACATTTTTGCCACATTTAACACCTCAAACCACCCCTTAGTGTTAAAAATTTAAAAAAATTTTAACCCTTCAAGGCTGACATTTGCCAAATTTAACCCCCAAACCATCCCAACAGGGTTAAAAATTTTTAAAATTTATAAATTTTTAACTCATTTAGGAGTAGTTTGAAGGGGTTAAATTTGGCAAAAATGTCTGCCAGCCAAGGTTAGGGTTTTTTATTGCCTTGTTTCAAATTTTCATCCATTTTCCGCCACTTTGATGGGAAATTGCTTAACAAAACCGATCGATAGAAATGTCTGCCACTACAGTACAGTACTATACACACCAAAACAAACTTTTTACGCTAGGTTTGTTTTCTTTTTTTCAATTTCCGGTTTTGTCTGCCGGCGTAATTGGGATATGTGGAGTACATTACTAACCGCCTATGCGGACAAATATCGGTAACCATATTCGATTAAAAATAAAAAAAGTTCCCCCTCCGTATCCGTCCGCCATACCAAAAACAAAAGAGAAAAAAGTATGGTATATGGTCTCTTTGATTATACCGACTGGCAGACGGTAACCTTTCCTCGTCGAATTTGCACGCCATTGCTTAGACTATACCATTCTAGATAATGGTACTATGCGCTTAGTTCTGCCAGATCTGTACGTACAATAGACTACTCACCAGTCGTTGAGCTGCGAGCATATGACGTCAGCCCAACCAGCAAGCGTTAATTGGATTCAAATAACGTAAATAGTTTTTGCGGCTGCTGTAATGATTACAATAATTGTTTTATTTTCCAAATAAATTTGGCAGTAGGCTGTAATATGTCATTTTAACTAATATTAACTCATATCAATTTTTTTGTGGACATGCCTATTATTATTTTATTGTTATTGGAGTCAGCGTTGGCCGCAAGCAGAAGCCAACGAAATCAAACGACAAACATGCATTTATACGTATTCAGTCGACGTGTTCAAACAAAGCATACAATCCGAGAGCTGATGATAAGTTAATGCGAAATGCGATGTTGTCAAGACTACATTTATAGTAATATTTACCTACTTTATATACTGTTATATGATGACATACCAGCGCAAGCGTTATATATAATATAAAGTATAGTGAATTTTGTATGTACATACAAGAATCAAGGTTCTTGTTAGGTATAATAAAATCTCAATATCTAAATCTTGTATAATATGTATGGCAAACATTTTTTAATTTTAATAATCATCGACATTAAAATACTTGCTGCCGACGCTTATAACAATTTTTGCATTTAGCACATTCTAGTGTTAAGAAATTATCAGCAGTCAATATTAAGTAATTACAGAACATTAACCTCAAGATTTACATAAATATGATTTCAGCTCCTAGAAGACGCGAGGGTCGAAAGGACCAGTAGCGAATATGCTAAATGTTCTTTATGAGTTATAATTTATATTATAACTATTTTTTAAATAAGTATATATTGAAACTAATTATTTCACACGGTTGTGAATAAATTCTAGCCATATAATATAATGTGCTCATTTTTACATAATTGCCAGATACTTACTATAAAAGATAATGCCTACTCGTCTTTATCTTTGATGTTCGGTTAGAATAATAGATATTCGGCCAATTAATTTTGTACAAAGGTTAATGAAGGAAACTGAAAATGGTTCAGGAAGCATTTTTATTCCGATATATAAAACGTACAACTCTAGAGTTCCGTTGGCTATAGTAATAAAAAGTAACATTTTCAGCATTTACCATGAAAAAGCGGAAAAGCTGAATTAATACTTAGGTGATTTTTTAAACACAATATATTTTGAAGTTAATTAAAGATAATTATTACAGACTATCCATCACATTTGTCTTTGAATATTTAGAATAGAAGAACACTCTACTTTTGTTAAGTAAAACATTCGAGTACTATATTAAATTGACTTCGCAGAATAGTACGTAATATCTGAAAAATTGTTTTGGCTATACAACACACATTTTCATGATAGAAGATGGAAGACACATACCAAAGAATCGTCTTAAACCAGAAGGTCTCCATAAAATAGAAAAGATCTGCTCTATAGTAATGGTACCATCAGTATGCCTATCAGACAGGAAAATCAACCGAACTAGCACTCACCAGCCCAGTCGAGAAGATCACCCAATCCCTTCAAATGAAGAAAATTGCGGTGGGAGCTTTTCTCGACATTGAGGGAGCATTTACCAATGCACTGTCCGACTTCTTATATGCAGCAGTAGCCGCCAAGGAGTTGAGCCGACTATAGGAGACTGGATTCGTGCTATGCTATCAAATAGAACTATAACGACGTCTCTACAGGGAGAAACAGTCAGTTTTAGACCAACAAGAGGATGCCCGCAGGGTGGGGTCCTTCCCCCCCTTTTGTGGTCACTTCTTGTGGACGACTTACTGGCTATTCTCACACTGTTGTGACAGGGAACAGATGTCTGTGATCCCTCAAAAAACAGTAATAGTACGATTCACCCGGAAAAGGAAGCTGGAGGACATAAGACCACCTCCTTAATGGGTGAAACTATTCCATTTGCGAAGGAGGTGAAATATCTAGGAATCACTAGATAAATCACTTAATTGGAACTCCCATCTGGAAAATGTAATCCACAAAGCAAAACTGTTCTTATGGACATGTCGTCGTATTTGTGGTAAACCTTGGGGCATGGGTCCCTAGCAAATTTACTGAATCTATGTCACGGTCATCAGACCAATGATAACATACGGATCCATTGTTTGGAGGCCGAAAGAATCACAACGGACGGCCACAGCCAAACTTCTGGATTACAGAGATTAGCATGCTTGACCGTAATGGAGGCAATTAGCACCACACCGTCAATTGCAATTGAAATCCTCCTGGACTTACCCCCCTCTTCATATATATTTATAGAGAGAGGCCAGGTGGGTAACATATATGCTGCAACAAGCGGCCATTAATATGCCGTAGACTAGTATCATGGAGCGGAATAAGACTATGCCTACCATAACCAACTACGAGCTGACCTTCAACATCCTTTTTTCAGAAAGAGATGAGTGGGATCAGAATAAAACCGACCTACTGAGGGCAGACAGTTGCTGGTTTACAGACGGCTTCAAAACTCCTAAGCGAACATGAGTCGGTGTACATAGCTATAGGCCAAGGGTGAGGATATCCTCAAACCCAGGTACTAATGCAACTGTTTTTCAAGCCGAGGTCCATGCCATTGAACTGGGTGTACGAAGGCTGGAATATATTCATCTTACACGTAGATCAATTAAAAAATTTTCAGATAGCCAAGCAGCTATAAAAGCTCTTGGCTCCTACCGCCGTAACTCCAAAACGGTATGGAACTGTCAGAAGGCTCTAAATCATTTGAGCAAAACCAACAAAGTGACTGGTCTGGATACCCGGCCACTCTGGTATGGAAGGTAACGGATTAGCTGACTCCTTGGCCAGAGAAGGATCAGGATTACGAATCATCAGACCAGAACCAATACTTGGTATATCTTCAAGTACTGCTAAGATGGCTATCTCAACCTGGGCTGAGAAGAAAACTCCAGTTTATAAAATACCCCTTGAAATCAAGAACTAAGAAACTTTTAGAGTTAAACAGGATAAACCTGAAAACTCTAACAGGCCTATATACCGGGCACTGTCGACTATACTATCATCTGCATAAACTCGGCCTAGCGGAAAACGCTGAGTGCCGTCTGTGCTTGGAGCATGATGAGAAGGCAGACCACGTCTTATGCACCTGTCCCGCTGTGGAGAGGATCCGATTTCAATATTTGGCAAAGGGCAACTGCTGCCAGAGGATCTGGACACATTCTCACCCGGTAAAGTTTATATCAAACTTATTTGCAACATAAGAAACGTCGACACTTTGAGGTGGTAAAAGGATCAAAGTCGCCTACGTTTCTGATGTTGCAAATAAGTTTGACTGTACTTTATGTTTTAGTAGACCGGCGCGGCGGCATTTATCTAAGTCTATATGCGCCGGCTCAGGCCGCTGACCCAATTGTGTTCCTGCTTTTATTGAAATTTACGTTTTCCATTCCGGAAAATCATAAGGCGATAGTTGTTTTCGTGCTGTTGCTTTATTTTGTTATTATTACTTCTAGCTTTTGGTTATTGATGTATTTTTTATTTAATGTTGTAAGACGGTTACCCCCACCAATTATTGTATATTATATTATAAAACATAAAGGAGCATTTTGAAAATAATTCAAATTACAATAAATTTGTACCCATAAATAGAAACATTAATAAATGGAGATAAAATAAAATAAATAAATATGGAGATAAGTACATAAAATCATAAATTTAAAAACATATGACACATAAATTAGACAACCCCCAAATACAAAACAGGAGCTGCATTGGGCGGGAGTTACACTGTTGAAAAGACTAGGTGACACATCCTTTTGACTTTGTTAGGGTCGAAGCCGAGATTTAAAGAGTCGACAGTAAAACCATCTACGTTCGCCAATCATCGCATTAGCCAGAGATTATTCTAACGTACAGTTAGGCACAATACATGCAGTGGAAAAATCATGTTGTGCAATGGAAAATCGAGATCTATGCAGTAGGAAAATAAAATTATTTTGTTGAAAACATTGAACAAAAATTAAAACTCTCATAAATAATAAAATATCATTATAAAACTAGTCCTGGAGTGAGTTGAAACCTTTGATGTGAAGATAACACTGACGTAGTTTTCCACGAAACACCAAATCATCTCCACATGATGCCAACTTGGTGGCGAAACGCGCGTCGAGTGTAGTATATAGTGTTTTGGTGTTTCGTGGAAAACTACGTCAGTGTTATTATAAAACTAATTTGGCTATTATCTCAGCCTTATTTCCTTATCCCCAGATTAATCACTCCCCTTATCGTAGGCCTCCTGAAAATTTCTAAAAATTGCGAATACAATTTATTTTTGGGTCCTTAATAATTGTATAGATGTTAGCAACACCTGGTGTTTTAATGTCATTAACTTCTGCTGTAAAATTGAGGCTATTTTAACAGAGGGGTTCAAAAGTTTACTCATTGCACCACCAATTTTATGTGTGATTGATTCTAATGTTTTCATTAATAAGGTGACAAACGTCCAGTTGCAAAAATGTGAAATTTTGATCTCCTTTGACGTTTAATCATTATTTCCAAGTGTTCCGACACCATGGACCTTTGAAGATTTACTCAAATCAAACAATCTCAGTCAAGATGTAGTAAAAGAATATATTTTTCTACTCCCATATTATAATTGATTTATTAGACATTTACTACCTGTATTTTAATGAAATACATCTTGATACAGATCTTTCATTAAAATACAAGTTTATAACCAATAGAAACGCAACATCACAGCAATATTCAGTCAATATTAAATATTGCCATGAGCACAGAAGAGGGGATCCATACAGAAGCGAAAGCTTGCGGCGGCACTTTGAAATCGTAGGTACCGATTTCCGTGACCTCGAAGTGACAGTAGAATGCGTTATGATTACACTGAGAGAAATAACTATTAGAAATATATTAATTTTGTCGGGCGTTCAGTACATTATACACTGAGAAAACTAGTTTATTAAACTTATAATATATTATTATGTACATACCATACGTGATTATGAATGTATACATATAAAATAGAGTTATTGTTATTTTTTTTACTTGTCTCCCCAACGGCACTTTTGTCAGTTGCATCTTTCTTTAAAATATGTGAAAAAATTGTTGGGACGGCACGATTAAACAAACGTTTACGTGTCAGCAAACGTCTTAATTGTTTTTTTGATGAGATCAAAAAAAGTTTATGGACACATTATTTAATTTTGAAATATCCGTTATGTATTAAATATAAAGTGGACATATCCAAATATTCTAAATTGCACGCCTTATTGAAAAGAAAATCTGAAGGGTATAACACTTGCCGTTTTTACCGTAAATTGTTGGAAAATAAAACACCACACTATTTATTGGACGAAGTTGTACTACGAGGGACCGTTCATGCAATTAATACTAGAAATCGATCTGCTTTATTTGAAAGATCGTTCTCTTACACTATTGCTAAACTTTATAATACGGATAGGACGACCATTTTGACCGAATAGCATAGGTACAGCACTTGGAGCTCGTACCGGAGATCGCGATATTTAGTCCGTTTCTCATCCTCCTTCAAGGTGATGTTTTTCTCCGCAGGTGCCGAGAACTCGATGACATACATCACTTTGAGTTAATGGTCGAGGAGTACTATGTCAGGTTTGAGGGCCTGGATTAGCCTGACCGTTGGAAATGAGTAGTTCCAGTAAATCCGGCATTTCTCGTTCCCCACAAAGGACTCAATATCTCCGAGGACGTAAGGCAGCACTGGTGTCTGGTCTACCTCGTACGAGTGCCTTAAATGGTAGTATATCACTCGTAACGCCACGTTATGTCGATGGATGTAGGCCGAAATCGCATATATGGGGCATGCAGAAAGTAAGTGCATGAGGTCCTGCAGTTGATACCAGGAACCTCTACACGACACACGGGGCTACGATAGACCAAGGTGTTGATAACACCATACTGGCAGGCCATAATGAATTCCTCGGTCTCTGACCACAAAAGTAACTTATTCTTGTACTCTGACCTTAAAAAGACGAATGTTAGCTTGGTCGATAAACCCAGCGTTTCTATGTTCTTATAGAAGACACCATGCTGGGGTTTTTATCAATTACATAAACGAAAAGTGCACTATACAAAACGTAGGAATAAACAAACTTGGAAATATGGGAAAATATGTTGCTACTTACTTATATCCTCCGGATTCCAATTTATATGCCAGACACTGGGTTCGCCGTAGTTCTGACACAATATTGGTGGATGCTGATGGTGACATCACTTCATTTAAACGTCACGGTGCATGAAAATTCACAGCAGTGGCCGAAAACTTTATTGACAAATCAATTAAAAATAGAAACAACGTAGCCAATCAAATTTTGAATTCGATTGAGCACAGCCAAGCCAGCAATTTAATAAACATTACTCCATCAACATCTACAACGGCATCCACCAGTATTGTTATAAAACTGCTAGAAGTGTCGTAGTTGCATTTTAATAACTGTAATATCCAGAATACAACTATAAATCGAAAAGAGTAATTCTAAAATTTCCTTTTTTTTATTAAACCTTGATTTTCTGACATTTCTATGTTTTGTTGTAATAAAGTTTCCATAATGTTTCCTTAGTTATAACTCAAAATTTCATTATAAATTGAATATATCTTAAAAATGAAGTGCTTGTTTTTCATTATTATGACTGGTCGTAGAAAAAATAGTGTATGCAACTCACATTTAATGGCTATTAAGACACTCGTATCCTCATACTCGTGTCTTAAAAGATATCATTAAATGGTCGTTGCATAATACACTATTAACTCACTAAACTTGGCAAGAAACAAAATTGTTTCTGCTTCAATAATTTCTTCGAACAACATGAAAGGACAGCAATGGGTAACTCATTGTCCCCATTCAATGCCAGTCTCTTCATGAACAGATTCGAAACAGAAGCAAAATAATTCGAGTGTTTCTTCAGGGTTAGTCTTATAGTAGTAGTATGTGGATGATATTTATGCAGTGTTTAATACAAAAGTCGCTGATATTGACAATTTTATTTCTTAATTAAATAGGCGTTTCGCGTCAGTTAAATTCACATATGAAATTGAAAACTGTGGAAACTACCATTTTTAGATGCATTAATAATAATTAGAAATAGTGAAAATAAGTTATAACTTGACCTATATAGAACTATACAGAAAAGATACCAGTACTTTAAAATATATCTCTAAGAACTTTCACCGTTGCGCTCAATACAAAATGGCAATTTTTAATTTTCTAATTCATCACCTATTAAGCTTCCCTCTCAATAAGGAGAGGTTTGAAAAAGAAACAGCATTGATTAAGGATGTAGATGTGACTAATGGATATTCTGTAAATTTAGTTGATAAAATAATTAGGAAACGTAAATTTAAGGATATATTTCGAAAATCCTGCACCGTTCAAAATGAAAATCACAAATTATTGATAAGATTTTTAAATACGATAAAGACGATCAATTCAAACTAGATGTCTCATCTCAAATATGATGGAACAGGTAAGTCTAGTGTGGCTCAACATGTGGTTGAGAACAACCATAAAATAGATATTAGCAAATCAGGATTAATTAAGAATGTAACAAATACTAGACAGCAGGATGCATTTGAAGGCTTGACAATTACAAAGTGTAAAAGTGTGTATATATACTATAGGATACATTGTTAGCATAGGGTTAGTTTTAATCATCTCCAGATGATTCCAGCTTGGTTGGCAAAAAACGCGTTGGGTGCAGTATATGGTGTATTGTGGAAAACGACGTTAGTGTTAGCTTAATAGAAACCAATTTAAGTCCTATGTTTCCAGTTGCATGATTAACTTGACATCATTTGTTTTAACCCTCTTCATGCTTATAAACTTTTAGTCCACCGTGTACATCTGCCTGTAAATTAAATAACTGTCATCACCCGCGCCCGTTCAGTTTCGCTTTGAATTTGGTTGTCTAATTTATGTGTTGTTTTTTTTATTTAATTCAACAATTAATACATTTTTATATGCGCAATCTTCAAACTACTTATTTTTACAAAGTTTATTAATTAAATTTCAAAATGCTCTAATGAAAATATAACTCATAGTCCTGGAGTGGATTGGAACCTTTGATGTGAAGACAACACTGACGTAGTTTTCCACGAAACACCAAAACACTATATACTGCACTCGACGCGCGATTCGCCAACCAAGTTGGCATCATCTGGAGATGATTATAACTAAACTTATGCTAACAATTTATCCTATTTATACTTAAACTATTGCGAACCGTGACGGTCCGGCGAACCGTGATCCACTAACCAATAAAGTGGGCTATTTGGTATAGGCCCTCTGTCACTATTCATACTATTTATACACTTTATGATTTCCAAGTTTTCAAATGCATCCAGCTGTCTACTTAGTATTTGTTACATTCCTAATTAATCTTAAATTGCTAATATCTATTTTATGGTTGTTCTCAAACGCATGTTGGGCTATACTAGACTTATCTGTTCTACCATATTTGAGATGGGCCATATGCTCTTTGAATCTAGTTTGAATTGATTGTCTAGTCTGTCCAACATATTTTTGATTACAGTTCCTACAGCTAATTGTGTATATTCCCGACTTTTCCTTTGTTTCAATTTTGTCTTTTGGATTACCTAAAAGTTGTTGTAGTTTGTTTCCCGATGAATGAATCACTGTTATACCTACATCTTTAAAAATCTTACCAATACCACGGGTGAATCGAGGATCGAATGGCATCGATACAAATTTCGGATTTTCTCTTTCAATTTGAAAGGTCGAGGAATTTCGAAGCGACTTTTTAAACTTTCGTTTCCTAATTATTTTAACAATTCAACTTACAGAATATCCATTACTCGCAGCTATATCCTTAATCAATGCCTTTTCTTTTTCAAACCTCTCCTTATTGAGGGGGAAGCTTAATAGACGATGGACTAGAAAATTAAAACTCTCCATTTTGTGTTGAGCACAATGGTGAGAGTCCTTAAGGATATATCTTAGAGTACTGGCATCTTTACTGTAAATGTCAAATTCTAACTTACTTTCACTATTTCTAATTACTAATACATCTAAAAATGGTGGTTGTCCAGAGTTTTCAGTTTTATATGTGAATTTAACTGACGCGAAACAACTGTTTAATTCAGATACAAAGTTATCAATGTCAGCGACTTTTGTATCGAACACTGTAAAAATATCATCCACATACCTAAGCCAAACCCTGGGGAAATACTCGAATTCTTCTTTTGCTTCCGTCTTGAATCTGTCATGAAGAGACTGGAAATGAATGGTGACAAAGAGTTACCCATTGCTGTTCCTTCATGTTGTTCGAAGAAATTATTGTTGATTTGGAAACAATTTTGTTTCATGCAAAGTTTAGTGAGTTTAAGATATTCTTCTACTACATCTTGACTGAGATTGTTTAATTCGAGTAGATCTTCAAGGTAGTCCAAGGTCTGTGGTATCGGAACACTTGGAAACAATGAACAAACGTCAAAGTAGATCAAAATTTCACCTCCTTGCAACTGAATATTTTTCACCTTATTAATGAAATCGTTGGAATTAATCACGGAGAAACTAGGTGGTGCAATAGGTAATTTTTCGAACTCTTCTGTTAACCATTTTGATAGGTGGTAAGTCGGCGATCCGATTGCTGAAACAATAGAACGTATCGACTTTCCTGGTTTATGTATCTTAGGCAAGCAGTACAATCTAGGTACACTTGGGTTAGATACATGAAACTTCCTATTTAAAGCTGGAGTAATAAGGTTGTTGCAGGATTTAAGTACATTCCTTACTTCAGTAACCATTTTTGGTAATGGATTTCTCGAAAGTTTTTTATAAGAACCATTACTAATCAGATTGTCTACTCTTTCATAATAGTGTTGGACAGACTAGACGATCAGTACAAAGAGCATATGGCCCATCTCAACTATGGTAGAACAGATAAGTCTAGTGTAGCCCAACATGCGTTTGAAAGCAACCATAAAATAGATATTAGCAATTTAAGATTAATTAGGAATGTAACAAATACTAGACAGCCGGATGCATTTGAAAACTCGGAAATCATAAAGTGTAAAAATAGTATGAATAGTGACAGAGGGCCTATGCCAAATAGCCCGCTTTATTGGTTAGTGGATCACGGTTCTCGAAACCGTGACGGTTCAGTGAACCATTTAGGTATAAATAGGGTAGATTGCAGTGGCGGTCGGTCCATGGAAGCAAGGGAAGCAGTGCTTCCCCTGGGATTATTAAAAAAAACACATAATTAGAACCTAATTATTATTTATCACATATATTAATCATTAAAATTTACTTTTACCCAATTTCAATAGACACGGCCCTGCTTTTCAGCAGCTGAGATAATGTTGCATGATAAAACCGTAACAATGACGCACTCGATTAATCGAGCCAACACGAACTCGCGCGACTTCGATATATGTAAGCTGAGACAACTCTCTGATGTAGGTAACTTGTTGAAATGCGTCCAATCCCCACTTCATAATCTTGATATCTGAGCTGTATAGCATTGTAATACGTTTTATTTTATAGATTTTAATATCGATTTTAATATTATACTTAATATTAATCTTCCTAATATTATTCTCAGCTTTTGTGCTATATTTGTAAAAACTTTTTTGATGTTTCTAAACCTGTGGTGCGGCGACATGTGATTTTTAAAACGTTGAATATTAGTGCGCGTGTAAGCAGATTTAGAATTACTTATTAAATTTGAAAGCTGTTCCTAGCACTGTGGAAAATATTATTTGCGTTTGTGTGGTGTGCAATTTGTTGAAAAGGGAATTTTCAACATATTCGTTTCAAGATAAACTGAATATTATTAGAAATGGGAAACCAACACCTGATTTAAAACTCTTAAAAACGAAAGTTAAATCATGCTACAGGTACTTTAATATTGAAATGTACAGTGCTAATCAGTGGTTAACGGGTTGTGAAAATTTGTGTAAATTATTTTGTTGGCCATGTGTACTGTTCACAAATGAAAAAGGTGTTTGGAATAAAAATGGCTTTTCAGATTTAAACAACATTCACAAAGTGATAAAAAAGGCATGGTAAGTGTGAAACTCATTTGCGGGCGGTGCTAAAAGAATAAACATTTGGAAAATCACGAATTGAGCATTCATTAGATCAGCAGTTGAAAGAAAGTGTTAAAAAGACTTATTGACATTGTTTGTTTTCTCGGCGAAAATGAATTTAGTTTTAGAGGTCATACTGAATTTCGGAGCGTCGCTAAATAGGGGCAATTTTATCAATTTAGTTGATTTATTAGCAAAATACGATACAATTTTAAGTAACCATCTAGAACACTCCACGATATTTCGCGGTACATCAAATAATATTCAAAATGATTTGATTCAGTCGATAAGCAATATTGTTTTAGAAAAGATCAAGCAAGAAATAAAAAAGCTCCTTTTGATGCAGTTATGTTAGATGAAGCAATCGATATTATGAATATTAGTCAGTTGTCAATCGTAGCTACATAAATCCAAATGGGAAAGTCCAAGAGCGCTTTTTAGGATTTTTAGACGTAACAACGCCATGAACGGCCGTAGCTTTATATACTATAGTTTGTCAGATAGTCGATGATCTACAGTGTGGTATTAAACTTATCGCCCAAAGTTATGATGGGGCCGCTAGGCTGGTGAATTGGGGGGCCTGCAGGCCAAAGTGAAAGAGACTTTTCAGAATGCAATATTTGTACATTGTTTTGCGCATCGATTAAATTTAGTTCTAGCTCAATCTGCAGCGTGTCTTAAAGAGTGCAAAATATTTTTTTCAAGTATTAGTGGAATGGCTGCCTTTTTTTTCAAAATCATCAAAACGGACACGAGAATAAAAACTTTTTCTAAAAATTTAACCAGTGAAGAGCGGCTTTCAAAATTGTCCCTGTTGACAATAGAAAGTGACTTTGTGAAGGAGATCTCCCAAAATTCAAACTTTTACGACGAAGTTATTTCCGACATCGCAAAAAAGGAGAGGCGGATTAAACTACATTGTAAATAGGTAGGTATGTGCATGTTAACTACTTAACTAGCTGGCTCAATTTATAGTTGGCTAGAGAGTGCACGATGGCTAGTGTGACTGAACAAACTCTCTATTTCGCTGCGGGTTCAATCCTCGCCACCGGCGCTGGCAATGTCGGTGGATATGGTTGTGTGTCTGCGTTTTTTTCATAAGTGTAACCCTCGCCCGTGCAGCTTCGGCTTTGGAATCGGGGGTTGTCTAATTTTTGTGGTGTTTTTATGTTTTATGTTTGCTGTCCTACAAGTGTACTTTTTTCTAGTATCATAACTTTGCAGCTTTCGACATTTGCTTTAAAATGAGCATACGGAAGCCACGCCCCTGGTAGATTGTTAGCATAAGTTTAGTTTTAATCATCTCCAGATGATGCCAAGTGTCGAGTGCAGTATATAGTGTTTTGGTGTTTCGTGGAAAACTACGTCAGTATTATATATAACTCATAGTTAAAAACTTACGAATGTTAATGCAGTGGCACTCCGCCAGAAAAATCACATCCTTTTGTATTGAAGGATATCTATAAATAAAAAATGATTTATTGATAAAAACTTGGATATGCACATTAAAGTAGCAAAATTATTCAACGGAATTCTCTCACTAACACAGTTTTAGCAAAATCAATACATTCGAAATAAATGATGGGATTATCTTAAATGATGGTACTTGTGTAAAATTTACATAAGCTCTCAAGTTGGCATCGAAATTTGATTCATAATACTAATATTTCCATTACAGTTATGCAATTAAAGCCATTTTAAATGCATTGTTTTGTGTTTGATCACATTTTATAAAAATAAAAATATGCAATCCCTTTTCTAAGTAAATGTAATCCAGTTCTTATAAATGGCAAAGTTCAATCAAAATAATCTGTACACCTTCTTAAGCTAACAGTCCAACGAACCGTATTAGTGTGACGTCATATAATTATTCAACTGCGTAAAAGATTCAAATCAATTTATCAAATCAATTTATTATTAATAAAGTTAATCAACAATTCTGTTATCTTTACAAAAGTAATGTAAATATAGGAAAGGGGTGCCATGCTAGGCTTTGGTATATACAAGGATGTCCGGCCTGTGTTGTGAACATCTCTTCCCTAAATCCACCATGAACGCTGGACATAGTAATGTTATTAATAATCAATTATGACAATAAGTAGTAAGGAAATAAAATAAAGTAAAAGAAGTAAAGGGAGCATAGAGACAAGACACTACGTTATATGCGGTGCAGATGTGGGAAATTTCATTGGCAGAGAGCGAGGTAATTAATTCATTAGAGAATCGTGATACATTTGAGATCCATATAATATTTTATGAAATTGCGAGAAATTATCAATAATGTAATGTTTAGTTTCATTTTTAAATTTGTGAGGTTTGTTATAATTATTGATTTTTTTTTTTGCTGGAAGAACATTGAAGAATTTTGGGGCGAAATAAGTGATGTATCTTTGATTATGAGATTTTGTAAATAAAAGAATTGCTATTGATTCATTTGCTAACGATCTAGTTTCATAGTTATGGAAAACAGTGGGAAATAAATTTTTGTATTAAATTATATAACTTAGACAACAATGTACATATAGGGATCTAATATTTAAAGTTCTTGTATGCTTATAAACTAGTGTTGTTGAATATGTTCGTTCCTTTTTAAAAATAATTTTTAATACAATGTTTTGGCATACGGAAAGATTATGTTGAGCATTATCATATGACCCACCCCAAACAACTATGCAATACCGTAAAATAGACTCGACCAAGGCATTGTATAAAATTTTAAGTAAATTTTTATTTAAAATTTCTCTTAGTTTCTCTTTATTTTACGAATTTTTTTTGTAATATAATCACAGTGGTCAGTCCACTTCAGATGTTGATCAACTATCACGCCTAGATATTTTATGCTTTTTATTCTTGTTATTTCTGTACATGAACACATTGTTGCTGGGTTCTCTATACAGTTATTTGTATGTATTTTAATAAGATTTATATCTGGTTGATCAGCAACTGTAGTGGAGAATGTCATGTAATTCGTTTTTTTGATATTTAAGCTCAAAAGGCTATTGTTTAGCCAGTTTTGAATTTCACTGAGCCCGTTCTCTGTCTTTCTGTATACTTCTGTCCAGTTTATGCCTGAAAATATTATAGCAGTGTCATCTGCATATGAAATGACACTTGCATCAGTTAAGATGTCTTAAATTGAATTTATATACAAAAGAAAGAGAACAGGTCCTAGACAGTGCCTTGTGGTATCCCTGTTGAGATTACTTGAGAATCACTCAATGATTCTTCAATTTTTACTTTTTGTTCTCTATCACTCAAGTAATTATCAAACAATCTCAACGAGTGACCCCTTACTCCCGTCCATTCGAGCCTGGTTATTAGGGTTATTTTTTAATGTAGAAATGTTAAAAATTATTTCATGCTCAGTTACTGGGTTTAAAAATAAAGAGTTTTTTGGCCTATTTTTGTTTAAGAACTGATTTTGAGCAGGTAAAATTTTTTGAGCCATTTCCTGTCCTATATTTATAAAGAATTCATTAAACCGATCTGCTTTTTCCTTGTTATTTGTTATTATATTTCCATCTTTCTCTTTTAAATTAATAGTTTTTGTATACTTATTTAAATCCTTATTTCTCACCTCATTTATTATACCCCATATTTTTAGTTTTTATTGGATTCAAGAATTTTTTTGTTTATAATGGTTATTTTTTGCATTTTTTTATTATTTTATTTAATTCATTTCTGTATTGTTTATATTTTAATTTGCCATCAAGAGTGAAATTTTCTGTTATCTGTTTTTTCATTTTATCCCTACGTCTTATTTCTTATAAGACCAATTGTAATCCATGGTTTGATTTTATGAGATTTACCTACTTGTAATTTTAGATATGTTTGAGGAATTTTCAATATAGTTTGACAGTTTAGACATAAACAGAAAATTTCCTTCTTCAGCATCATCACAACTTAATACATCTTCCCATTTTTCGTTTTGTAATAAATATATTAATTTCTCATAATTAATCTTTTTAATATTTTTTTTATCTGTTATATTTAACAAATCATGACACTGGTTGCCTACATGTAACACTGGAACATGGCCCCCATGCCATGTTTGACAGCCACCACATAATTTTTTTTCTCCCTTGAAAGGAAAGAAGTTTTACTAACCATCTACCATGCACAAAATATGTTAGAATGTATACAATACGGTGCACTGTGGATATTTTGTTAATAATAATAAAAATAAAGTTATCATAATGCGCTATACTTGTATATATTCTAACATATTTTGTGCATGGTAGATGGTAAGTAAAAGTTTTTAAATATTTATTTCAAAAAAAAAAAATAAAATTCTGTGCTGGTCCTGTCAATAATATCGCCTTTACTGTTAATGATCATAAGGGTCAATCTCCAATGTCACATATAGGCAACCAGTGTGTCATGACTCTTTTACGTAAGTTGCATAATTTTTATTAATTATATGACGTCACAACTAATGTAGTCTATTAAAATATTAAAGCATTTTAGGATAACCAGTTTCACATATCTACCGAAATGACATACCTGCTATATTATTATATCACAAAAGAAATTTATATTAAAAATTTAAGTCACGTAGCTGTCTAAAATAATACAGATCTCGTGCCTATATTCAGACTTTGAGGATGATCTGGGATTATATAAGTCGAGCAAGACTATTATTCTTTACCTCTGTATATCATTCTTTACTTAGCCCAACCTCGTAGAAGATAGGCATACTCCCGCACAGACCGAGGTTCGTGAGGGAGTATGAGGAATAGAATATTACAAATTATGCATTTTGAGGAGGAAAGAGAGGATCACTGTAAAAAAGTAAAAAAAAGGTTGCGCAGGATTTTCTAAAATATAAATATCTCGATAAGGGTGCATTTTATGAAGATAAAACAAGTATCCCTTTTTGTTTAAAAATAATGGTTAAATAAAAAATTTCTGTTAAACCAAGATAGCTTACGTGCGCGATACACCAAAAATGAGAGCTTATTTGATTTTCTCACATCAAAAAACCTAATTGTACTATGTTTATATGTGAAAGAAAAAACTAAAATATAATAACGTTACTGAATTATTTTTATAACTTCAACACCCTGTATCTCAGGAAGTATTAACATTTGACCACCAGTTATTAAGGGAAAAATTAATATTTTCCGTTATAGAATTGGCAGGTAAAATATTATCCATTCCTTATGAATCACTCTGTATAATGGCAAGCTATGAGCAATGTTTAGGAAATAATTAAAAATAAATATATTAAACGGATTATTTCAAAAATATTTAAGTAATACTTAAAAATAGATTTATAATTCGAAATATGAAAAATATTTCAAAAATATATCTAAAATATTTCGTATTAAAAAAACGGTCGCAAACAATAATTATACTACATTAAGAAAATTTATTGTAGAAAAGTTTGCTGCTACTATAATGACATCTTAATACACACACATTTATATTATATTTTCATCCCATTTTTAATCAAAAAGGTACTTCAAAAGTATTTTGAGACAATCAGTTTTGATTCATTACAAATTTATGGATTATTTCTACTGTTAGATATTAAAAATATTTGATTTAAAAAAAATATGTACTAATGTTTTTCTTTTAGAATTTAAATAAAAACTCATAAGTGGTGCATGTTCTTATTTGTCTCTTTGGAACCTAGTTGTTATTGGTGATTGCTTGACAGAAGTTGCGTAGACTGCTGGGCTTTACTTTACTAAGCATTCATTCTGCCACAACCAGCAAAATTATGGAATTTATTTGTGTCCCTGGGGTCTGTTCTTTAGGAGTTAGACAGTCATAAATTCCAATATGTATATATATTGTACCATAAATGCCCTTCCGTAACTTGTGTATTTCTGAACCGATTCTAAAATATTAAATATCACAGAATTTTTATAAAAAATAATAAAATCAAATTTCTTGCCATTTTAAAAAATTGCAGATTTTAATGATAAAAATTGTAATAAACGTAAAATATAGGTTCAATATAAAAGATTTGCAATTTCTCATTTATTATTAATGATTAAAGCCGGCCAGTTTTAAAACATTGACTGGCGTCGAAAGGGGAGTGATGGATCTTTCAAATACTTACCTCTTACATCATGTCCATTAACAGTTGCTTATGGTTGTCAGCGTACAATTGCATCATTAATAAACCTTCTAGAGTACACTCTGCTGTTTATGCAGCCAGGTGTATATATTTTATTTTTTGACACTACATATTTAAAATAGGGTAGTGGTGAGAGGTATGTGAAACTTCTCATATGGTCCAAATGCTACTATCCGACCGACATCATAAATGTCTCTGTGGCGGATAGCGACTTGCGAAGCAAGTACCGAGAGCGGCGACCTCTACCCAGGTGGACTAAACTGCTGTTATTAAATACGATTTGAACGAAACAACTACTCCGCGGGCAAATACCCCGACCTGCATTGGATTATACCTTCAAATCATGATAGATCGGTAGCCAATATTATTTGTCCATTCCTAACCACACATAGACCGGTTTCGAACTTATTAGTTCTCCTCAGTATGCCATAGGTTATGGAACAGACAAATGATAACGGCCAACCTGCTAGTCATATACTGACTAAGGTAAATTCAGTAGTGGTGAGAGGTATGTGAAACTTCTCATATGGTCCAAATGCTACGATCCGATCACGAGGAAAATAAAAAATGTTCCAGTGCAGGGTACCTTTTGTTTTAATAGCTTTTGTAACAACAAACGTGACCTGCTTTTTCCTTTGCTGCTTCCATCACACCACATTAAAAAAATAAACAAAGAATAAAGTATATAAATACGCACTAAAAGCACAGTGAAACTAATAAAAGTATCCATAACTTATAACCTGTAACGTAATAAACGCGCTTAGAGGCCACCGATTACTGTGCCTAGCGAAATAACCTTCTGATCGCTGGAAATCTGTTGAAATTCGTAGTTCTCAGAGCATGTCTTATGTTCGCCCTCTATCTCGGCTCGATAGACTGCATTACAACGGGCCAGTTTCATTTATGATTGATTGACTGATTTGTTTCTTGGCATTTTTATACCATTAAAACTTACTTACTTCATACTTGAAAAATCGCTTCACTACATAATTTTCATAGGTTTGCTCATCTCAGCTTCATCTTTTTTTTGTGGATTTCGATTTCTTGTCATCGTGCACTCCATTTGACTGAAGGCCACACAGCGACTGTACAAATCATTGTCTCGAATGAAACTATTTTAATCGTGCAATTTTTACTTGAAATACATTGCGAAAAGCTGCAGCAAAGAATTCGTTGCTAAGATTTTTTTAACTAGCGTAGCAATAATTTTGTTTAGATTAGAAGTATCTGTTCACTACATAAGAAAAGAACACTTTACTGCGTGTTTCTATTAGCCCCTAAAATGTACTTTTCAGCCTTTATTATTTGCTTTACTAGAGCACTAAAACATTTAGCTACCATTAAAAAGAAAAAAAAAAAGAAAAAGAAAAGTTTACTCTGATAGATAAAAAAATTTCCAAAATAGCAAAGTTTTGTGTTGAGTTACGCCAACGCCAACACTATTCGGTCCCAATCGAATCGGGTAACATTAATCCAGGCGTGAATATCGAAAGTTGAGTTCGTTGCTTCTTTGCTGCCATTTTTCGCTAGGACTTAATAAAGGCGCGTTGACACGAGTCAAGTGAAATGATCGAATCACATGATTTCATTTGAAATGAACGCTTTTTGAACGTGTAAACTGATTCGTTTGACATGTTTCAATTTAATCGATCCACTCGCGAGTTGAATCTTATTCAACTTTGTTGTTCATGCGAATGAAATTAAGATGGTCAGAGGAAAAATCTATCAAATTTGTTAGTTGTTATCAAAAATATCCTTGCCTATGGGATTCTAAATGTGTGGAATATAAAAATAGAGACGTGCGGGCACATGCAATTCGAAATATTATTGCAGAAATGTGTGCAAACGGCATTGTTATGACGATGTAAAACTCCGAATAAAAACAATTCGAACAACTTACTCTGCTGAACTAAGAAAAATGGAAACATCTATGAAGAGTGGAGCATCTACTTACGACGTATGTGTGCCTTTCTGTGGATGGTTCAAAATTGCCGATAGTTTTCTACGAAGTGCAGTTGCTTTGCGTAAAACCCGTGACAACCTGGTAAGTAGGTAGATTTTATTTAATACAAAATTAATATTTGAATACTTAATACTCGTATATTTAATATACCAAAATAAAATAAATTTTAATTAATTAAGAACATTAACTGATCATTAATTATAAGAAATTTCAAGCAACCATATTTATCTGCCATGGTACTGAACCATTGGTACTAAAATAATCTGCATAATTATCGCGAATTTTGGAAGCACGTTCTGAATAATTGTTGCTGCCCTGTCTGCCTAGTGGTAATGTTGCTGTTGATAAAATACGCCAGGCACCAGGTATAACTTGCCCCGTTTCCAGGTCTTCCACATCTACTAGTCCAGGGCTAATGTAAGTAGAGGGAGAAGTTTTTCGCAACCAGTTATGCAAAGCAGTAGTTGTTTTTACTATTAATGTCGCTTTTTCAGGCGAAAGTGCAATAGGACTTTCAAATATTCTGAATTTTGCCACTAGTAAACCAAATGAATGTTCTAAGATTCGCCGGGTCCTACTTAACTGGTCGTTAAATATTTTTTGTTTCGGAGATAAGTTTTTCCTTGAATAAGGTTTCATGACATAGGGTTTTAAAGCGAAGGCATCATCTGCGACAATAACCATTCCTGGGGCATGTTCAACTGTGAATTCTCTAAATGTTGATATAATGAACTTTGAGTAAAAATCCCTCCATCTGAAGCCCTTCCTTGAGCACCAATGTTGACATAAGTAAAGCAGTAATCTGCGTCTACCAGTGCTAACAACACAATGCTGTAGCTGCCCTTGTAGTTTGTAAAAGTTTGAACTTGCATAAGCTGGATTTCTTATTAAAATATATTTTCCATCCAGTGCTCCAGAGCATTGTGGAAAATTCCATTTAGTTGCGAACCTTTTTTCTATAAACCTCCATTCGGCTTCTGTTTTGGGAACCTGAGAAAAAATAGTCATATAGGTGCAACCGTATATAATATAAGTAAATTGTTTTCAGGCATCCCAGACAACACCAGGCATTGATCCACCTTCGAACAATATAATTGCTACATCAAATTCTAGCCAGTCAAAAGACCCACAAGCAATAATTGATAGACACCTTGACACACCACAAAGTTCCCAGGTATTTCCTAAGCGTGATAGAAAAAGAGCCAGAGAAACTGCTGATTCGTCCGTAACGGAAACTGTAGCCAAACTTGAAAAAATTGTCATAGTGCTAGTGAGCCTATGATTGAGGAAGAATTTGCAACTTATAGAAAGTACATAGCCTCTCAATTGAGAATTATGGACATTGTAAGAGCAATTGATGTCCAAAATCAATTTAATAGTATCCTAACAAAAGAAAGAATTGAAGATATCAAAGAAAAGAAGAGGATCCAAAATGCAGTACTAGATCTAGGTCCACCAACCAACACGAGCACCCCCATAAGATACCTACTTATAAGTATTACTAGTAATAAAATTCTATATTTCTTCAAATTGATTTAATATCTGTTTGTTAAACTAATCTGAATGACTTCTTGTAGAGCATCATATATGGCCTCAAGTGTTTCACACATGAAACAAGATATTGTACTTTTAGGCAGTCGATAAAAAATTCTAAACTTTTAAAAGAGTCTCCCGTTGCCAGGTACCGTAGTATTACCTCTAATTTTACTTTAGACGAAATTTCACCACGCATAATAGTGTCTTCTTTTATTAGTTTTAGCGCCACTTTTCCCAATTAAAAATTAAAACTTTCTACGTTCATTCTCAACAAATTTTCGTAGTCTTGCATGTTTCTTAAGAACATTTAGAGCTGCGGATTTACCTTTTTTTAAAGGAATATGAAGTGGTATCACATCCGCTGAAGGCATGTATGAACAGTATATTATTAACAAGTGGTTGTCCCAAACTTTCATATATTTTTACTATGTGATAAGAGACATCTTCATTTTTTCCTTGACCAACTTTATAGAAGTATAGGTTAGACAACATTTTACATAAACCAATCGACAGAACTAACAAATCGGTATTTTCTCCGACAATAGTTATTGACTTACTACTTGCTTCCTTCGCTAAATTGATGGCAGTATCTACAATTAACGTATCTGCATCTGCACTAGCTTCATATGTTATAATATTCTTGACTTTAAAATGAATTTTGAGAAGTTGTATCAGTTGAAATTTATTTTTTTCGTGAGACAAGAAGTCTGACTGACTTAGCGATACTATTGTAGCTCCGCTAACAATAACTTCGACAGGAATTTTCTTATTTCTTCTGCGTCTATGTTCCTCATCTTTAGTAGTTGGTATATTGTTATATCCATCAAACACAATTCTCACGTTTACTCCAAAATGTTTTAATATGTAAGACACATACAAATCTGCTAACTCAGCGTATGTAATTAACTTGGGCCATATAACAGCATGTAGTAGATATCCACCATCAATAATATATATTATGTTTTTCATCAAATCATTATAAGACAAAGAGGGTGGTAAAGGTGCCAGTTCATAACAAAAATAGTTTTTGAGATCCTGATCAGTTCTTTTCAAACAAATTATTCTGTTAAATAGCTGGTGCGCGTTTATGATCATGGTGTCATCTCGAACTTTCACAGTTCCAGTTGCTGACGCCAATGGTTTAATTTTATTTTTATTTTGATAATGCATTTCAGAGAACATCTCATCGGTCATAGATTGGACTAAGTTTAGTCCAACCTTTTTTGGCCATATGACAATTCACATTTTCAACAGCTACAACCCCACTGGTTAAGCAAGCAAGCTGATGGAAATGAAATAGTCAACGAGAAATTATTAACTTGTGTAATATTTCGTATTTCTTGTCTGTATTGTTTTGGTTTCTTTTTTTCCCTCTCGAGAGAAATATATTCCCCACAAACTACACATTTGCTTTTAAAATCAAACGACTTTGACGAAGATCTCAACTTTTGTTGACTCACTTTTATTCGTAAGGTTTCCTTTGTTTTTTTTTTACATATTTTTCACGGGTGTAATTTTTTCTACACGACACATGCACCTTAATGCTCGTTATATTATTTAATTTCGCAGAAACATTGTCATTTTTCTGTTTACTCGCACTTATAATTGACTGTAGCCCTTTTTTGTCCTACAGTTACTACTTTAGAGTCACTCAGTGGTTTATTACAAAACACACAAATATTTAAAGCATCCATTATTGATTATTATAATGTATAACCCTCTAAATATTGACATGCATAGACATGAATATTGGTTAACTAAAATAATATCCCTACCTACGTAATTATAACGTACCTATAATCACAGAATCAGATTCTGTGCTATAATATAGTATGCGCTATTGTATGTGCGAGATCATAATATGCTGCTAGGATATTACTGCGACTGCAACGTTATACATAAATAACTATTACTCCGTTAATACTTGAGCTGGAAACATCAGATAAAAAGCAAATGAAAGCCAATTGTGTGCTATAAAACTTTCATTTGAATAATTTTTCCGAAAATGTACGAGAAATTTCAATACAAACTGTTTGAATTTACAAAAGTTTAAATTTTCGTAAGATTTAAGTTGGAATATTTTTTTCTAACGTTATCTCAAAATTTTTCGTAAAATGTGTAATTACACTTTCTGTAGAATGTGCAATGAGGAATAGAACAAAAAAAAAGATATCTAAAAACGGAGCACATGTTACTGAGTTATGTGATTTTAAAAAATATGGCTCTGTCGGGCATTTTTTCTAAATTACGGCTTTAGCTCACATGGGATTTTTTGGGACTTTTATGTGCTTATTCTACTTTAATAGAGCTATCCATTGCGATAAACAAATAAATGTCCCGAAATACTTCACGCCAAACCCATTTTGCGCCGAGATTTGCCTGCACTAAGTACATTTAGGTTATTTCCCTTATCTGGGTTTAAGGTTTCCATCTTCACATTTTCGGTTTGACTTGCGGGGGTAAATGCTATTTGTTCATCGCTTCCTCGTGGAGTGATTGAAAATTTGTGCTTGGGTTGTCCTCAGTTCTTTTGCTGGGAAATCGATAAGTATCGACTAGGACATCTTCAGGCCAGAACCTAACTGATTTAAAACATTTCTCTAGTCTCTGAGGTACTCCAATTTTAAATGCTGCTATATCAGGTGGTAGATATTTGAGATTTAACCTTTCACAATTGTAGTTTTCTTCGGCAACCTCATTTAATACATCAAGTATAACATGAGTTGTTGTGTCATTACTGAAACCTGAGAGAAAAATCCAACTTTTCCTTTGCACAACTTGCAATTTTTTCAGAGCGTTGCTGGGATTTTTGTTACCTGTGCATATTTTCCTGGATGATTGGGACCTTTTACTTCTATTCTGTTGCACTTTCTATTCTTCCCTATAATTGGTAGATTTACGATTTTCACTATTTAATTTAATATTTAAAAGTATTTGAATTATTTGAATTTGGCAGAATGTCCGTGTTTACATTACTTTTATTTTCCACACTTTTTATTATAATTGGAACAGGACCAGCTGCTATATCCGCCCAGCTTTTTTTACTTGATTCTTTTTGTTTAGATTTTTTGTCACGATGTGTTTTTCCTGTGTGAATGTTTTTATCAGAATTTTTATTAATCATTTTTGAGCTTCTTGCCTTCGATTGCATTCTAGTGCAGTAATTTTCTCTGTTAGTAGTTTAATTTGATCCTTTAATAAATTGTTTTTATCTTGCGTTTCACTTACTAATTGTTGTACTAAGTAATTTTTCTCACTTTCAGCACTCAGTTGTATTTCTAATTGTATTTGATTACGGTTACTTGTTTGTCAGCAGATTACCTTATTTCTTTCAAGGATTGAAAATCTAAGGCGTAATACACAACTCTGATAATATATTTCATTGCAATTAATGCACACCTTAACTGAACACTTTTTGTTTGCGCAACACTTAAATTTGCACTCATTTTTACTTTGATTGTTCGAGCTCTCATCATCCAACTCTTCATTAGCAGCCATCTTGGCACTGTGAAACATGTAAACCTTTCAAAGCGTTCATTTCAAATGAAATCATGTGACTTGATCAGTTCACTTGACTCATGTCAATGCGCCTTAAAGGGTAAACCTTGTGGCGTTGTGCATTCAAATAGTATGTATTATTTATGTTATGATACAAAGTGAGTTTGAAAGACTTGGTGATTTATATACACAACCTAACCATTATAAATAAACCGCAGAAGACTTTGGTAAGTCGTTTTCTTGCTACTGGTTTTTTAAACCGCGTCGTCAATTATATCTACAGGGTGTCATAAGTGTGTAGTTACATTTAAACCACCGATTCTTGACATCTGTAGAAACCCTCTGACACATTTTTTTTTAATTCCCACGTGTAACTGAGTTATCGATTTTTAAAAAAAATACGATGAAACTAACCCTCTGCTATTCCAATAATTTGAAATGTGTAGGGGTTCAGGGAATAAATCAGCTCTCTACTATTTTAGTTGGCCTCTAATAGTAAAACACTGAAGGTACAACACAATAACAGTCAGGTGATGGATAATAATTTACAGTATTTTCAAACACTTCTGTCACTTTTTACACCTAACAGTTTGCATTTTCTTTCCCCCATAATACTCTGGATAGTTAGGAGGATAGTATACGTCATATTTTATAGAAAAGACTAATTTTCTCTTGAGAAAACAGCACTTTATTCGGGATAGGCCATTACATGATAAAAATTATTATTTTTTTTATTAATTATTATTATAAAATTATTTTAATTTTAAATTAAAATTATTTTAATTTTAATTTGACTACCCTGGTTTTTTATTTATAAAAATTCCTGTGTCTGATGATGTGAAGTAATTACTTGTTCACGAAACCGGTCACATTAATAAAGGAATTTTATGAGAATTTTTCTATTTGATTTATTTTATTTTTATTTGAAAACAGTGCAAAAAAATAGCAGCTATTTTTTGGCGGACGCCACTTTAATGCTGATAAAAAAGTTTTAAAAGACTAGAATATTTCTGGGCTAATATTACCTTTACTAAAACAATGGTAAATAGCAGCATTTAAATGCAATAATAATGGCATACCCGCAAAATATACGATCATTTCATACTTTAACGGGGGAGATGTAACCTATGATCTTCATACATATAACCACGCACCTAATCAGTGTTGCCAAACATATCATTTTCATGGTATTTATACAATTATATTCCCTTGTGTACTTGCACTTTTTTTAAGTAACAAAACTATTATTTAAAAATTTCTACCATTTTACACCAATATTAGCAATAGTTAATAAAAAAGTCAAATTTAGGTCGTCAGTTCCGACTTCGGTCAGTTCTTCCATTAAAAAAGAGTAAACTAAATTTAATTTTACGTAAATCTTTATAAATCGGAACCTCGCGTAAACAGCGCTAGTTGTGCAAGCCCAAATAAATAATAATCTTTTGCTGTTTTCTGTTGTTTCTGTTGCGATGGTAAGACTCGTTTTTTCAATGCTCAGTTAGCTAAATTTAGGGTAATAGAAATTTTTTTGAAAAGCATCATGATTTATTTATAATGAATTTATAACCTATGTGAAAATCTCACACATCTGGTAACACTACACCCCATGTAAAACTCAGTGTCATTGATAGTTCGCAAGTGTTCGCATACCTGTCTGCATTAGTATATACAAAAATGTGTTTAATACTGTTATGATAGTTTTTTGTGATTAAATTTGTGATTCAAAGTTTTGAGTTACTATGTTATCGAAATTTGCTATTTATAATTTGTTCCTTTGGTGGTTCATTTTGTGAAAAGTAGTGATTAACCATAGCGAATAATTTCATTATTCTAATGCTGGATATGTTAAAGGCATATTTTCAAGTAGATGAAAATGCTAGACAAGCAAAACGGCTATGGAATGCTATCCAAACGTCAAGTCAATATGATATGTTCATGTAGTAACTGTTGTATTAAGTAAGTAAACAAATCTGCTTTTCCGTTCTTTTAAAGTAAATGCGTCTTTTTATAATGATTATTTTCAATTTTGATTCATTTTTAGAAATGAACTATATTAAACTTAAACCATAAATTAGAGACAATAATAATAATTTAAAATAAACAGCAAAAGTATTGCATATTTTTAATATTTGGTGCTTACGTGACGAGTTCTGTTTATTTATAAAAAAAGTGTCAGGATTACCTAATTTTACAAGGCAAAATAGATAAACAGATACTTTTGACACCTTTTATTTTAAGAGCAAGCTACAAGTGAAAATTGTCGCTTTTCACAAAGGACTAATCAATCGCTCCTTGGCCGTCCTGAGGTTTATTTCTTATTTTCGGTCAATGCGTACATATATCATGCTTTCTTAAAAAGAGCTCAATGTTTTAAAAACATTGGTTTTGGTGCGGCGTCTACACTGATATTAAATAACTCTAATATCGTCTCACAAAATTCCCGTGACAAAAGGGTAATAATTTTTTTAAAAATTCAAAATTTGCAATTCATGCAATGCATGCAATTATAGGATAATTGTGATGACGAACTCTGGCAGTGGCAACACTGCCTTCAGTTATGTCATTTCTGTGAACGGCGTTTACAAAGTTATCCAGTGACTATCAAAATGTCAGTTGCTGGGGGACGAAAAAATTATCAGAAATTAAAATTTTATTTTTTTTTGTTCAAAACAATTTTTTGACAGTACCAATCAGTTGTACACGATATATTGAGGGTTAAAATATAACTACGTATTTAAAACTCACCTTGTATATACCGACGCTTTCATACTAACAAAATTAAATAAATTTCAACCTACATAGTATTTGGATACTGAAGGCTATGTGTGGTGGGAGGGCAGCTCACAAAAAGGTATCATCAATGATTCACAAATTGCACATTTCATACATCAACCTCCCATTGTAGGCACAATGCACAATATGAAACAAACAGGCCAATTTATAATATACTCTGAAATTTCAAGAAGAGAGCAAATACAAATAGAAGTCCGTAATCATTGCACTGTTATTCAACGAACAAAACTCTCATAGGGGCAAAAATCGTTAGGGTTGTTAAATTGTGAATCACAAGTACAATTTGTAAACCGCCATGCAGTTATTTAAGATAATTCTCCATAGTGTCTTTACAGTAGCAGTGCAGTAAAAAGTTTTACAAGGCTCCATCGTTTACATTAAAGTAGAATCTTGTCTATGAGGAACATTTACGAGGATACCACGGTAAAATTTTATTGAATCGTAAAGGAGAATGGTATATTTTATTATTACAATAAACTTTAATAAAAAAGTGAGGATTTTAATACAACAATTTTATATTGGTTTTAATGAAAAAAAATTTCGTATAATTTGCATTTGAGTTTAAATGCTAATAAATTATTTATGTCAGCATTAGCTATCGATTGATTTGAAAATTTATGTTTTTCTCAATAATCGTGAAAAATGTATTAATATTAAATATGGAAGAAACTTGGTAATATGTTTTTAATACAGGGATCAATATATTTACTTAAAGAAGTGGTAAAAAAGTAATTTATGTAATTAAATTAATCTTCGCTTTCTTGATAATCATTGTTATACAATATACATAAATATCCTTGCTCTGTAATTTGGCTCGCTGGGATCAGTCAAAGATCGAGAATTGCAACCCTCATTTTCTTCTATGAAGAATATTTCATATGTCTGTCTTCCATAGTTTTGCTAATATTTACAGGAATATCGAACATTTATAATTTATAAATTACAAATTGAGTGCAAAAGATTAAGGAGGCATTGAAAACAATGAAACAATCTCACGACACTTGATTTTTTTATGGGGTTATATGAAAAATGGAGCTCACGAAAAAAAATCTCATAGTATCGAAGAACGGAATAAAAAATCATTAGAGTAATTGACCACATCAATATGAGCAATATTTTGGAAAATGTGTCCAGAAACTGTTATAAGTTTGAGTGCAAAGTTTTGAATATATCATCCACAAAAAAGAATAAAAATATATATAAAGGCTGTTCTGCAGATAGATGTAGAGTCCTATAATAAAATAATGTCAACTGGAAAGGGTAAGTTGTTTGTGGGGTATAATCTCTGTGATGTGTATGATTCTATTGAAATTAAAAGATGCTTTAATTGTAGTGGTTTTCACCATTTTTCCAAGAATTGTACTAGTGATATTTGCTGTTCTCGATGCTCTGATAATCATTTGGTGAAAGATTGTAAAGCTTCCGATTTGAAATGTATTAACTGTATTAAATATAACGAGGAAAACAACACCAATATCTGCATCAATCATGCAGCATGGAACTCTAATGAGTGTTTTGTGTATAAGCAGAAGATAACTGAATTTAAATCAAACTTGCAATTTGCTAATTAGCAATTACCATGTTACCAAGATGACAGTGTAATTAATAATACTCAGATTTAAATTTCTAATCAGACTTTAGCTATTCCCACTTTAGATATGTATTATCAGAATGTTCGAGGACTGAATACCAAAACACATGATCTTTACAACGCGATATACACCTGTCAATATGACATTATAGCCCTTAGTGAAACTTGGCTTCAGCCTCATATTTTAAATTCTGAACTTATTAGTGGTGATTACTCTGTTGTAAGGGATGATAGAAACATTTTACATACTCACGTCAAAAGAGGCGGAGGTGTCTTACTAGCTGCCAATAAAGCAATTAAACTGAGTGAAATTAATTTAGACTTTGTTCACGATACCGTCCCCTATATAGATATAGTGGGCGCTAAACTGAAATCAAATTTCAATACTTTTTTTGTTTTTGTGATTTATATTCCACCTGGTTCGAATATAACCATTTACAATCAATTATTTGAATGCCTTGAAACTCTGGAATATATTTGTGAAGGTAAAATATTTTTTATCGGAGATTTCAATATCCCCGAGTATCATGATTGCTGCTTACGTAACATTTTTACTGATCTAACACTGTTATTAAATTCTTTCTCTAATTTTTATGAATTGAACCAACGCAATTGCACAGTTAACATAAATAACAGGTTACTGGATCTGGTGTTGTCTAATCAAGACTGCGCAGTAGCTAAATCTCAAGGCGTACTACTCCCTGAGGATCCTCATCATCCTGCACTTACAATAGGTATATCTTTAGATGTTTCTGAGTTAAATAATGTATTTCCTTTAAATAATACTGAAACTTTTAATTTTCGTAAAGCGGACTATTTAGGCTTATATAATCATCTAAATTTACTTGATTGGGGCTGTTTATCTGAAATTCAGGATTGTAATTTAGCGTGTGAGTTGTTCTATAAGCAACTTATTTATGTTTTTGAACTGTATGTCCCTAAATCTGTATCACGTCCTAGAAAGTATCCACCCTGGTATACAAAAAATATTATCTTGGATATCAAGAAAAAAGCAATCCTCTGGAGAGATTATAAAAAACATAATAATGCCAATTCTTATCATGATTTTAAACAGCTAAGAGCAAAAATAAAAAATGATGTTAATACTTCTTATAGAAATTATCTTAATGGGTTACAAAATAAAATTAAATCGAATACTAAACAATTCTGGAGCTATGTAAACTCCAAAAGAAATAGTGGTTCTATACCAGATTACGTAACATATAATGACCTTGAATATAGTAATCCTTCAGATATTGTGAACGCTTTTGCTTCATTTTTTAAAACTGCGTATACCTCGAATAATTCTAACGTTAACTTACATAATGCACTTAGTTCAACAAATTGCCTGCATATAAATGAGTTCAGTGAAAAAAATGTGTTGGACGCCTTATTAAGGCTGAAGCCTAAATTCACTAAGGGTCCTGATGATATACCAGCGTTCATTATTAGAGATTGTGCCTACGCATTTGTCTACCCTCTGATGATCATTTTTAATTTATCATTAAAATCTGGGGTATTTCCAGATCGTTGGAAATTATCTAGTGTGTGTCCAATTTTCAAAAAAGGAGATAAGATTAACGTTGAGAATTATCGCCCTATTACAATAATTTGCAATTTCGCTAAAGTTTTCGAAATCACATTATATGACGGAATCTATCACAATACACGAGGGCAGATCAGTAGTTTTCAGCATGGCTTTGTAAAGAGTCGCTCAACAATTACAAATTTATTTTCTATCACTCAATATATATCCGAGGCAATTGATTCAGGCAAACAAGTTGACGTTATATACACAGATTTTTCTAAAGCCTTTGACAGACTTGACCATGGTATTCTTCATAAGTTAAATGCATTCGGCATTTCGGACTTGTTGACGTTTCTATTATCCTCATATCTAACTGACAGGAATCAACATGTAGAATATCGTGGTTTTAAGTCTGATCAATTCTTAGTTACATCTGGAGTGCCCCGAGGTTCAATATTGGGACCTTTATTATTTATATTGTTCATAAACGATATAGTTGACCGTGTTGATGTTAACTGTTTGCTATATGCTGATGACATGAAATTATTTTGCACTACTGATACCGACGAGGATTGTGAGCTGCTCCAAAGAAATCTAAATAATGTTAATGATTGGTGCCTTCTGAATAACTTGCCATTAAATATTACCAAGTGCAATGTCTTATCTTTCAGTAAAAAGAACCAGCCATTAATATTCAATTATCAATTGAACGGTACTGTCTTAAACAGATCAGATGAGTTTACTGACCTGGGAGTTCTTTTTGATTCGAAAATGAATTTCAATAAACATATAGAAAATATTGTTCTGTCTGCTTATAAAAGTTTGGGTTTCATAATTAGAAATTCAAGTGGTTTTGATGACATTCAGCTGTTAAACCTTCTGTGTACAGCATTTGTTAAATCCAAACTTGAATACGCCTCACTTATTTGGAATCCCGGCTATAACAAATATTGTAATAGTATTGAGAATATTCAACGTCGTTATCTAAAATTCGTGTCATTTAAAATTGATAATGTATATCCTGTTATTGGCATTGAACATGGTCAGTTGTTAAATAGGTTCTCCTTTCTTAGCTTACTCGACCGCAGGAAACTCTGTTCTCTTTTGTTTTTACACAAACTAATTCACAATCTAGTTGACTGCCCAAATATTTTAAATATGTTGAATTTCCATGCCCCTGCATTTGAAACACGTCATCAGAGAACATTTTATCTACCTACCCCACGAACAAACGTACTTAAGTTCTCGCTTTTGTACTTTATGTGCGAGACATATGTCCATTGAGGATCAGCTTGATATATTTTATTGCAGTATTGCAAAAATAAAATGTATATTCACTTAGTCATTTTAATGTATTTTTTTAACTGTTCTTAATGTATTTTTTTTATATTCCATTTTTTATATATATTTTATGTATGTTATGTAAATAATGTGTTATTTTCCCACCCCATAATTGGTTTTTACTGTGGGGTGGTGTAACTAAATAAATAAATAAATAAATAAATAAATAAATAAGAGAATGAACTTGCGTGTAACTAATGATGGTTCTCACATAGACCAATTATTGTAATTTTTTTCTAAAATGTCTCAATAAATCTCTTGGTTTCTGTTTAAAATAATGCTATTTGTGGACGGTGTGGGTGGCACAAAGTTTACTCTTTAAGTCCTAGTGAAAAATGGCCGCAAAGAAACAACGAATTCAACTTTCGATGTTCACGCCTGGATTGAAGTTGCCCGATTTAGACCGAATGGTATTGGCGATGGCATAACATAAAACTACTATTTTGGAAATTTTTTTATCTATCAGAGTAAACTTTTCTTTACATTTTTTTCTTTTTTATTGGTAGCTAAATAGTTTTTTCTACTCCCTACATAGAAAATACTATTTTGCTCCCTCATTTCAGGGAGCAAAGTAGTACTTTTCCTCCCTCGGGAGGAAAATACTTCACTTCCCTAGGGAGGAAAATACTTTGGCTCCCTCTGGAAGCAAACAAATAAAAACTTCAAATAGCTGTAATAGTAGTGTATAGACTTCTTTTATTGATACACAAACTTCCTGAAAATGAATGCTTTTCTTTGAAACAGATTTTTTATTACTTATTTTTATTTATAAAAATTGAAAACAGTTTAAATCGAGGTTTAAATTAACATCAGTAACTAAATATTGTTAAAATTTATGGTACAATTAGTTAAATTACTAATGAAGATTGCCCCTGAAAAAATATTGGCTCTGCTGGTGGAGATCAGTTCCTGTTTGTTGTTTTCCAAAGTCTTGGTCGTTGATGAAGTACTTGTAGAAACAAAATTTTCAAAAACAAGACAACGTTTTTTGGTACTTAAAGTAGTACTTTCTCCCGTAATTATTTGGCTGGCTACCTCACGTTTTTTAGAAATACAATCATCTAAGTACCCTTCTGCTACTGCGTTTGTTCGCCATCCCCCATGTCTTTTTAGAGTGAGAATGTCACTTCCAGCATTGACTAATAACGTAGCTGAAGTACGGCGGAAACTGTGTCCAGTATAGCCTTTCGAATCATCCAGATTTAAAAATATTGCTATTCTATATGGAATTTTGGCAATTGTGTTTTTGCCAATTACCTTTAGCATAAGTTACAAAAAATCTAGAAAAATATGTTTTAGGGGACCTACAGTCCAGATATTTTCTATACATATCCAAGACAGATACTCCGTTTAAAATCTCATTTGTTATTGTAAATGTCCTTTTGATATTAGTTTTTGAGTCAGATATTTGCACCACCAAAATATCGCCTCTATCACTGATATCCTCAAGTACCATTTTAACTAATTCATCGCTACGGCATGCCCCAGCAATTCCAAATATAAGCACAACCTGAAAAAGGAAAATGCACTTATGATAACTGCCTAAAATGTCACTTAATTGTCATATATACTTTCTAATAAAAAATGCTGCGTTACGTTTTTATTTATTATTCAACAATAACGATCAATCTTACCTTCATATGTAAGTAAGTTTCATCTGGAGCTTCTGCAATAAACTTGTTGATATCCTTCCTTGAAAAAGTATTGGCTTTCTTGGCTTTATATCCAGCAGATTTCCTTTTTAAAAAAGCTACTAATTTAGGAAACTTAACGTCGAAATTGTTTTTAATTTGGAGTGTAGATCGCTACATGCTGTATTTGCTCCATAATGTTGAAGGCTTCAAATCGGCGCATTTTTTGGAAAAGTAAAATAGGACCACTTCTTCACGTTTTTCTTATTTGCCTAGTCTCCATCCAACAATTAAATAGCTAGTACTCTTTTTCATATTTTTCACGAGACTTTAACAGTATTAGATTTAACGAAACCACGTTTGCTTCTTCCAGAATATCTTGAGGAACTTCATCTTCACATTCGGAATACATTATTATAAACTTTTTGGAAGTTTGTTTATTTTGAAAACAAGAAGCAACCTTAGTAACGTTCCATGTACTTTGACTTTTAACAATATTTACTTATCTAAATACCTATTATGACATTTTGACATATTTGGTTTTTTGATTGTCAAGCATAAGAAAATATAATAAAATATATGTAAAACCAATGTAAAACACTGTAAATGATCCTAGAAAAAAATCATATGTATTACACAGGAGCAAAGTGCCATTTCCTCCCTTGGATATTGATGCCCTCCGCTTCGCGTCGGGCATCAGACTATCCGCGGGAGGAAATTATGCACTTTTCTCTCTTGTCATACAAATAGCTATAGTGCTCTAATAAAGCAAATAATAAAGGCTGAAAAGTAATTTTTAGGGGCTAATAAAAACACGCAGTAAAGTGTTTTTTTCTTATGTAGTGAACAGATACTTCTAATCTAAACAAAATTATTGCTACGCTAGTTAAAAAAATCTTAGCAACGAATTCTTTCCTGCGGCTTTTCTCAGTGTATTTCAAGTAAAAAATTCCACGATTAAAATAGTTTCATTCGAGATAATGATTTGTACAGTCGCTGTGTGGCCTTTATTCGAATGGAGTGCACGAGGACAAGAAATCAAAATCCACAAAAAAGGATGAAGCTGAGATGAGCAAAATAATAAAAATTATGTAGTGAAGCGATTTTTCAAGTATGAAGTAAGTTTTAATGGTATAAAAATGCCAAGAAACTAATCAGTCAGTCAATCATAAATGAAACTGGCCCGTTGTAATGCAGTCTATCGAGCCGAGATAGAGGGCGAAAATACGACATGCTCCGAGAACTACGAATTTCAACAGATTTCCAGCGATCAGAAGATTATCTCGCTAAGCATAGTAATCGGTGGCCTCTAAGCGGGTTTATTACGTTGCAGGTTATAAGTTATAGACACTTTTATTAGTTTTACTGTGCTTTTAGTGCGTATTTATATACTTTATTCTTTGTTTGTTTTTTAATGTGGTGTGATGGAAGCGGCAAAGGAAAAAGCCAGTCACGTTTGTTGTTACAAAAGCTATGAAAACAAAAGGTACCCTGCACTGGAACATTTTTTATTTTCCTCGTGATCCTGAAAGTTAATTAACTTTACATGTGCAAAATATAAAACACAAATTTGTTATTTGCACTAATCTTAATTATTGTTAAATTAAAGCGGTTACTCGATAAGAAAAAAATACTTCTTATATGTGCAAATAATATTTTTGCATTTTGCGAGGCGTTCTCTGATGTTACAAAAAAAATGCACAAGTTGTTTTTAGCAAGAATGTTAAGGAAAATGCAAAACGAAATTTGTTCTAAATTTAATTATTACCAAGGACATCGATATTCTGTTTTTATTCGAAAATAAAAAAAAATATATTTCTACTATCCAACGATTTTTCTTTATTTTTCTAAGTGTTTATAAAATATCAAGAAATATCAATAAATACGAATATTTTACACATTAAATTTGTTAAGAGAAATTTTAAAACTGGCAAACAAAACACAAAATTAATAATTTGGAGGCATCAATAAAGCATTTGTTTTTTTAAGACAAGATAATTTATTTTGTAACGAAAAAAATTTTTAGCATTCATTATTCAATTTGTAATAACGAAATATTTCGCCTATTGTGTATTTTATTTCATTTACGTAGAGAATCTACAATTTTTTTATTTTAAACGTGTAGTGTCAAAAAATAAAATATGTACACCTGGCTGCATAAACAGCAGAGTGTACTCTAAAAGGTTTATTAGTGATGCAAGTGTACGCTGAAAACCATAAAGAATTGTTAATGGACATGATGTAAGAGGTAAGTATTTGAAAGATCCATCACTATTCTCGTCGATACCAGTCAATATTTTAAAACTGATCGGATTTAATCATTAATAATAAATGAGAAATTGCAAAAAATATTTTATACTGAACTAAAATTTTACATTAATAATAAATGAGAAATTGCAAAAAATATTTTATACTGAACTAAAATTTTACATTAATTACAATTTTTATCATTAAAATCTGCAATTTTTTAAAATAGGTACGAAAAATTTGATTGTATTCTTTTTTTGTATAAAAATTCTCTGTTTTAATCGAAATCTATTATAAACTATCTTAAGCACGAGCGTTTGAGAAAAATAATTTTAAGTGATAAATTAACTCCTATATGAAAAGTCTATCTGACAGCACATTTTTGTCACTTTGACAGCGATAAAAAAGGTGCATCGTTTTTTATCACCGATAAAAATGCTTGTTCCTCAAAATCAGAGTACATCTAGTAGTCGCACGTCACTTTAAAATCTGTCGTGTCAGCTACAATTTTTAAGTATTGTTGAAACTATACTGTACAATATGAGTCGTTTTGGGAAAATTTCGACTGAACAAATTGCAAAAAACATAGAAAAATCAATTCCGCAATCCACAAAAAACACGAAAACGTCAATATTTTTAATAACTGTTCCTTTAAATAATTGTATAAATAAAGATAATTATTGTTGTTGTTCGTTCACATATTCTGTCGTTAATTTATCTTGCAAAAAAAACACTCGAGCTTTCTTTTATGGATAAATTTCTTTTTTAACTCAAAATTTTGCCAATCGGTAATTTTGCTCGAAAAACTGACATTTGACAAAATCGCTCGACCTGCGTTCTCGCGATTTTTTCATGTCAGTTTTTCTTATAAAATTACTGATTGGCAAAATTATTTCGTTACAAATAGAAATTTATCCGATAAGAAAAAAGCTCTTGTGCTTTTACTGTTGACAAAAGTTGCTCCATTCTTATCTCCAAAGTACCGCAGTGGAGATACAAATACGCCTAGGTTCGATTCCAACACATGCCACTCAATATACCTTAATAATGTTTGACCTCCTCTAAAGTATAAATGAACTAATGTTCAGCGTGATTGGTTAATTGGTTTCTGAAATATACCCAAAAAAATTGTTATTTCTTTAAGGTCCCATAACTTCTTGAGGAAGTAATTTTGAACTAAGGTATGTTTGGTTTAATCACCGTCGATTGACCGCAGGAGGCTATGTTGGGTCTTATTACTTTCCGGAGGTTTCCATTCTCCTGTCTTATTAAATCTAAAAGGGTAGGTACTTTATTTTATCATCATTTTATTTACATTTACATTGTTCTTAGATATTGCCGTTATTAATTATTATATCATCCACATATCTATTATAAAAGGGTACATTAAAAGATAACTTTTGTAAAAATTATTCTTTAAATGGGATATTACAATATTTGCACAAACAGGAGACAAATGTTGCTGATATCTAAACCATAAAGTTGTTGGAAAATTGGTCCTGATATTTAAAATATCTATTACGAACGCACAATATGAAAAGAAATAAAGAATTATCCCAAGATAATGTTGTGTGGTACCGAGATCGGGAGCACACTGAGTCAGAGCGTTAACTGACAAACGTAGCTGGTTTACTGCCTATTGACTCCCGGTTTCGACTCTGACAAAGTGGAGGGGATTGGTTGCGTATGTTTGCGTTTTTCAACTGTGTAACCCCGTCCGTACAACTCCGGCTTTGGTTTGGGGGCTGTCTAATTTATGTGGTGTGTTTTTTACCTATTTTATGAAGTGCCAATAATTTTTTATAAGGTGTAATATTTTTAAATCGTCTGCAAATAAAACAACTTTACAATGCTTGATTTCTAATAGAATATCGTTAATAAAAATTAAAAATAAAAGTGGTCCTAAAAGTGAACCTTGAGGAATACCAAATGTAGAGCAAAAATGTTTTAAAAAAAGTTTACAATTTTGACTGTAAATAGGAGGTGTGCCCCTTATAAACATTCGCATTTGTGTAATAAAATGTTATAATCTACACAATCCAATGTATTTTTTTTGAAATCTGTATATAAAGTGTCCAGTTGCAAATCTTCCTCAACTTCAATAGCCCCTGTGTTATGGTTACTACATACAGTTAAATAAGAGGAGGTTAATTCACTTTTAGTAACATGTGTTGTGTTGTTCTCGTATTATCATAATTGATTTTTAATATTTGTGAACCAATAGTACTTAAAAATGATAAAGTTGTTACTAAATAACTGTAACTGAAATAGTCATAGGTTACAATGCGTAAAGTCCAACTAAGTCATTTGGCACAAAGCAACTTCCGATAGGTATATCCTTGTAGTATACATTAGTGAAACTTAGCGGTGGCACACATGCCAGGAGATCCCCCATGTGAAGCGGTAGAGTCCCGTGGAGATGAGGACGCCGCTAGACCTGGGGGCGGCGAATTTACGCATGCGTTGGGCGGCGGCGACGGTGTCTTCAAACGGGTTGGGACAGTTCAGTAGGCACTACCGGGTCACAGCTTACTGTCTCTGTTGTCTCTCGGAGTGTGTTTACAGAAAAACGTGTTTATCTAGTGCAAGTGTTCACATTTAGTGGATGACCTGAATGAAAACTGGGGAGAATTTTAGTTTAAATGTCAGCCGAAACAAAGGTAAATGCTATTACGAATATGTGTTTGAAGGCTTTTATTATACACAAAATGATATGTTCTTCTAGGAGAAAGAAATATATTTTTATTTTGCCAGTGTAAATATTTCTACAAGTTGAAAATTAAGGCACTAAATGTGGCGATTGTCGTTTTTAAAAATTTCTGTTTAAAAATACGTCGAAATTTGATTTGAGGTTTATTCAAAATGTAAATAATATTCTTCAAATTATAGCAACACATTAAATTTGTTGTATTAAATCTTCCAAGCTTTAATTATAATTTTGTATCAATTAGATTACATTATATTGACGTATTTTTGTTTTCTAAAATTTATATATGCATGTCCGTCCATTTGCGATCACGTTATAGTCCTAATTACACCTACTGATTGATAGTACATTACTTGGTTGATTAATTACTAATAACAGTTTAATTTTTTTGAAAAATGCTTGTGAGATCCAGTAGATGTATATTACAGTACCTGAATAAATAGTTTATTCATATTTAAAAACATTTGATGTGAATACGTTAACTCTGAAGTAGTTTCTACAAACACCAAAACACTGTAATGTACACAATGCGCGTTCCGCCAACCAAGTTGGCATAATATAGAGATGCTTAAAACTAAATTTATATTAACAATGCTGTCTGCTTATAGCTAAGCTCTTCACTCGGTCCGACCGTGACTCACTAACCAGTACAGCGTACTATTTCGGATAGGTTCAAATAGATTCATGCTACTTTAAAATTTTGTAATTTCTAAGCTTTCAGATGTATTAAACCGTCTATTATTTGTCGTATTTCTAATTAATCTTAAATCGTTAATATCTATTTTATGTGTGTTCTCAAACGAATGTTAGGCAACGCTAGACATCTCTTTTATATTTGAGATGTTCTTTACACCTTGTCTGAATTGATCCTCTCGTTTGCCCAATATCTTTTTGATTACAGTCGTTTCAACTAATTTCATAAATCTCCAACCAGTTATTCCAATTTTGTCTTTCGGATTACCTAAAAGTTTTTGTAATTTATTTCCCAATATATGAATCTTTGCTCTACCAATATCTTTGATGAACTTTGTATTGGCGCTAAGGTAAACCGTGATTCGTATGGACTTGATAACGATTAAAAATTTTCTCTTTTATACCGAGCTCAATAGCTCAGTGGGCTAGAGCGTTGAGTGACGAACGTAGTTTGTTTACCATCTGCCGATTCTCGGGTCTAAATCCCGGCTTCGACCCTGGCAAAGTCGAAGAGTTGTACGTCCCTGTTCGTGAAGTTACGACTTTGGGCTTGGAAGTTTTCTAATTTGTTGTCTAATTAATGTGGTGTTTTAGATTTTTTTTATATCGAAAAGTGGAAGAATTTAGACGTCTCTTTAAATTTACGTTTCCTAATTATTTTTCCAACTTTTCTTTTGCAAACCTCTCCTTACTGAGAGAAAAGCTTAACAAGCGAAGAACTATTAAATTGAAGGTCGCTAGTCGTTAGAGATATACAGGGTATTCTAGAAAGTGGCAGCACCCTTATAAAATGACAAATATTAACTTAAGAAAAAGGGTTATTGGAATGGACATTTTTGTTTTGACCATTTAATTTTTTTTTTTCAATTCAGGTAGGTATATAGGGCGTGCAGAAATTGAGAAAAATATATTCTTGTCTAGACAAACTGTACATTCACACGACCTAGTAAAAAAAATATCAAAAGAAAAAGTGTCAGAATTCAATTTTATAATGGCATACTAAAAGTTGGATTATTTTTCGTATATTTTCGTATTTAACACCCCCTGTAAAATTAAAACCATTCATTAGAAAAAAAAGTTGATATCGACATTCTGGGTTCATATTTCTTCAAATATACAGGCCGTGCAAAACTTTAAAAAACATATATTTTCATTTAGGTAAACTGTACTTTTCACACGCCCTATCAAAAAATATCAAAGGAAAAAGTTTTTTAAAATTCAATTTTATAGTGCAGGCCAAAAATTGTATTGTAAGTCGTATGTTCATCGTCTAATTCGTTATCCGATTTTCAAATTTCTTATATCAACGTGAAGGGCTTGAAAATATCTTTAAAATGTGGTATCACTAGACCCCCATGTGCCACCACTGAGGTACGACACAAAAATACTATTTTCGATGCGATTTCGTCCTGTTTTTATCGCATGCGGATATCTCACTCCATATGGAGTTGTTTAGATGCCCAATTCTACCTACCAACACCGTCAAAATATCGTTCACATACCTTAGCTAGAGGAAAATACTTGATCCTTGTTTTACTTCTATTTCAAATCTGTTAATGAAGAGATCAAAATGCGGTAAAAAGTTACCCATTGCCGTCCATTTATGTTGTTTGAAGAAATCGTTGCTGAATTGGAAGTAACTTTGCTTCATACATATTAATTACAGAATAAAACATGTAATGTGAATAAATATTATATACCATGTCAGTAATGTAATTAGTCCTCATCAATGTGGCTTCATGGAAGGGAAATCAACGAGCACTAAATTTCTTTATGTAACCCAATATGTTGCTGAAATTCTAGATTGTCAAGGTCAAGTTGTTGTAATATACACAGATTTATCCAAAGCATTTGATCAACTCGATCGTCGACAAACTTGAGTTTGTAGGTATTTTTGAAAAATTACTTATCTTATTTAAATCTTATCTTGTTAATAAGTTTCAGTTCACGCAATGTTCCAATTATCACTCAAATAATGTTTAAAACTTTGCCAGGGATGCTACAGGGTTCAATACTAGGACCATTATTATTTAATATTTATATTAATATAATTTTAGACTTAAGTGTCAATTAGTTGCTTCATGCAGATAACATGAAAATTTACTGGTCAAACACTAGTTTTGAGGACTGTGAACTTTTACAAAGCAATCTTGAAATAATACAAAATTGGTGTAATTCGAAAGGCCTTACTCTAAATATTAAAAAATGTATTGTATTGTCGTTCTCTAGTAAAAAAAGAATCTTTTATCCTTTACCTATAGCTTCTAGGGCATATGTATACAGCGTCCCAGTTTGTTCAATGAACTAAACTTTCGTTCTATGATCACATTTATGCAGTGGCTGCTAAAGTTAAAAAGTATTGGTTTTATAATTCGTAATTCTAGAGAATTTCAAACAAGTAACGCATTTCTATCTCTATATTACTGCTTTGTACACTCATGACTTGAATATTACTCCATTATATGGTATCCCAAATACGAGACACAAGTGATTAATGCTTGAGAAAATTCTAAGAAAATACTTTTAAGTATATGTCCTTCAGAATAAGTGTAATTTATCCGCCGATATGTTACCTATAAGATCTCTTGTTAGCAGAGTTTAAGTTGGATACCTTAAGTGCACGTAGATTATCTCATTCTATTATTATTTTATTTAAAATCGTACATTCACTCATATATTGCATCAAAAGTTTTCACTTAATGCAACTTGTGTGTCACGAACGGACAATAGGCAATAAAATACATTTGCATTGCCCGCACCTCGAATTCGCCTTCTACAGAATTCTCCATTTTTCAAAATGTGTGGCAATTACATGACGTTGAAAGATATAATTGATATTTTTAATACTACTATTGCTAGAATAAAAACTATGTTATTAAGTACTTAATTATTTATATTTTGCTTATTCTGTACTTCCCTTCATATACATTCAGAATGTCTGTTTGTGTAGTTTTATACATTTAACTATATATTTAAATATGTTTTTACTTTTACATGTATATATTTTATAATAACTTTGTATATCGGCGTTGATACCGCGAAGGGTTATATGTGGCAATATAATAAACACCACAGAAATTAGGCAACCTCCCATTCCAAAGCTACAGGGGCTAGGGTAACACTTATGAAAAAAACTCGGACACACAACCAATCCCACCGACATTGCCGGTGCCAGATAAGTGTTACTGTTATATGCATATTTTTGTTTGTTTTTTTCTGATTACTATGTATGTTGTCTTTGTAGTTATTTTTCATGATAAAATGTATTGTTCGTTATTCATTCTCGTACCCTGTAACTGATTTTTACCGTTGGGTAGATGTAAATCAAAATAAAATAAATACAATGAAATTATTCGAGGGATGAGGTAAATGTCGCGCTCTCCTTTATAACGCTAGGGTTTTCCCTCGTTATTTTTTTATTATTTAAATAAAACGCACAAAGAAAATAAATACATATATTTAATATATATAGCAAAAGAATCTCACGGCGTGGTTAACAAGTAATATACCAGAGGTGTCATACAGTACATACAAAAAAATAAAAGCTTCAGAAAATCTCAAGTAATTTCAACTAATAAGTCTTTTTTTTAGGGCGCCACCCGCCTTTCTTTTTATATAAAGTCTGGGAAAGTTACATATTTTAAAAGTCTAAAATCTACACTCACTAGGGCCGTAGAAAGGGGGAAACAACGGTTACCTTTCCATAAAGTTTATAACACAGTTCAAGATCAAAACCAAACTCTAGGGGGCTTTCTCCACCTCTAGATATATCGGCAAATCAGCCTTGTGATGCCAGTTTAAATCTGGAGATTTCCAACTCCAACTCGGAGCGGAAACTATTTAATTTTCAAATACGTACCTATTTTAATAATAATGAGGGATCCTACCTTCTCACATGGCTTTCCTATGCCTCAATTCGTAACTCCATCACTATAACAGCTTAACCATATAAAATCGTGCAACACAATTTTAGCAATGTACACTACCACTACTTCGCTCAAAGGTCAACTCAAGTCTCCTCTTAAAACATAAGATAACATAAATGTAAGATAACGAAAATATAAGATAACGTAAATACACATCTGCTCTCTGCCGTGGCTTGGCGGAGAGTCCCCCCGAAATCTCACTGTCTTCGTACTAGCGTTCCCCTTGCCCCACACATCGGTATTCGCGCTGGCGCACTCAAGGTCCAGTGGTCGCACAAATTATCAAAGATTTACAAATTAGTAAGTCGGTTCTAGAACTTTTAAGGTTTACCTCAAACCAAATTATGCAATTAGCATTTAAATAAAACACAAGTTAATTGTTTCTAAAAATGGACCGTTACACCTTTCAATTTTATCCCAGACATATTCGATCGGATATAGGTCGGGTGACCGTGCCGACCATGAAAGCACCACCACATTGGCCTTTTGTAAGAAGTTTGTTGTAACTCTTGCTATATGAGGATGGGAATTATCCTGCTAGAAAATTGGATTATTCAGCCCTTACAGGTAAGGCAATGTAATGGATTCCAGCACGTCTGTAATGTATCCTCAGCATTCAGTTATCCCGAATGAAGACTAACTGTGACTTACTGCCATAGCATATCCCACCCTAAACTACCACATGGATAAGGGCTGTTTGACGTTCAACAGCAAAATTTTGGCGTTCTCCACGTTGGCGTCTCACCCCCTATGACCATCGTGGGCCCTCAAACGAAATTACGACTAATCGCTGAACATAAAAACGGTCGGTAGGAATGAAGTCCAGAACTTCCTTTGAATTAGAAATTCAGCGACATACTGACGCCATTGACATCCTTCGACTTAAAACGTTTATTCATTGATTTTCCACAGCTCCCGTGTGTCGTGGAAATTTATCTCGTAGGGCGAAAAATTCGTAGGCGGTGTTCTTCCTTATGCGTGGTTGTTCTATGGCGTTCAGTTTCACGTTGTCGCTGGTGTTGGCCTTCCCCAAACCAACTTGACCGCCATCTTAACACCGTTGCTATTACGACCCAAATGATTGTCTTAAAGGACGCCTGCCTTCCCTCATACCGATTATTCGGCCTCGTTCAAACTCCCTTAAATGACGAAAATTGCCTCTTCTACGAATTCTAAGCATTTTTTGAAGGTTTTTAAAACTCAAATGATAAATTTTCAATTTATCTATAATAAAAAATTCACTGAAATAATCAGTACTTTAAATTAAAAAAGGACAAAGGGTTCAGAAAACTTAATTTTTTGTTCAAATTTTAACCGGTTCCTTTAAAACAATGAAACAAAACTGTAAATTTCAACAAAATTTGTGAATGAATTCTTGGTGTTGCGTTCTTTATTCAAACCGGTATATTAAGCCTTGTGGTAAACCAGGGACTGATTGTTTCTTGAAACCATGTTAACTTAGATTTAATGTTATGAATCAAAAGTTGACAGATGTGTAATTTGGCTACATAGAATTTACCCTATTCAAATCGGGCCACATGCTTTAAACAGCGTATTCACTAGAGCTATGTAAACTTTCACATCGTAGATAAAATATATTTTATAATTTTAGAGTAAATTACATCGAGTTATAAGATTTTAACATTTTAATACAATATGCCGGAAATTTCGTAGGTGTAGGGTAAACAACTTTATCAATTGGATTTTGTTAATACATTATAGTAAAATGTTACTTACATATCTAATCGTAGTTGGCCACTCCCCAGTGCTATTATTAGTTTTCTCTGCATACTTTGTGTATGGCTTTAACATTTTTATTGTTTAACCCGGAACCATTCTAATAACTTAATTAGATTCAACAGATTATTATTGCCAAATTAATCTTAATGAAACTCATATGGTCAATTGGTCAATTAATTTTTGTCATGTTCAGTAAATAGAAAATCAATATTATGTTGATTAACAAAAATTCGGTTTGAATGTTATATTAAAATACAATATAACTTTGAGGCAATCTTAGACTATTAACAAAACAACATTTTTTTGTCTTTTCTCCGCGAATTGAATGGAAATGAATTCATTCGCATGGAAATATGCTTAATTAAAAGAAAATACTTATTACTGCCTGTACTACGTGTCGTCAATGTGCAGGTGAACCACATTTCGATTCAAAACTCATGTATTTCTAGAGTTTTCTGTTCATAAAAGAAAAATGTATTTCGTATATATGTACTACCGTTTTATTTTAGTTTTTCCTCATGGATAATGTAAATTAAAAATTTAGTAGAGGTGATTAGTAGTTGTAGCAGATGTATCTCACTTACACCACGTATCTGTCACTCGACATAAAAGAATAGGGTGGTGTGGCCCGTGTTTGTTAGACATTAATTATTTTCACCTCAGAGACTAATTATTTATTGAATATTCATTCGAAATTTTAAAACAATTTACGTATTCCCTTATTTTATTTTAATATTTTATTATACACACCTCCCAACATATATAAATTTCATTAGGGACGTAACTAGCGTACTTTGCGTCTATTCTTATGTGATGTTTTTCGACTGGACCCTGACATCCTCTTTTATATAATCCTGTTATAATCCAGTCACTTAAGCCAAAAAAGTGGGTCAACCTGGGAATGAGAGATAATAAGCTGTAAACTTGTATAAACCTTTATTTTGGCGTTTTAAAAGTTGTCTCAAAAGTCTCATAAAATCTCGTGTCCGCGTCTGAAGATATTCAAGGTTAAAAGTCACAAAAATCTGTTTTTTGCAAATATCTCGCTTCTTATGGTTTTAATGCAATTAGCATTTATTATAAAAATTGTAGAGAATAAAATTCTCTACAACTTTTCTTCCAAACATTTTTTTATATACTCAACCGATTTTGAGATAGAGGGCGGAGAGTGCGCCGCGCTTACCTATTCACAGCATAATGGAAGGTCAACCGTAAGTCCCAGTAAATAATACGCCGTATAAAATCTATAAATTATTAAAAAATATATAATTATGAATAATTTGCATTGTTTATTAATTAATACATTATATTTAATAATATTTTTCATTTATTGAATATATATTTGTTTAATATTACTTACCTTTCCGTGTAATAAAAAAATTGTCTCTATTTAACACGTTCCAAATCATTCATTTCTATTGGTTTTGCAAGACATATATGGTATGTGGCACTTGATGGAGTATTTGTTACTACTTGTGTAACCTTATCATTGTAAAGAACAACTCATGTTTAATAGACATCTGCTGTTCATTCTTCTCCACAAAAGAAGGTAAAAGAGTGCTTATTTGAGTTTCCACTTCATTGACAACAGATCTTGTTTTCTCTGGAGTCTCTTTTAAGAATTTTATTAAAATGGGCCTACAGTATCGAACAGAGGACGGGGTTGGATTTTTCCATACGACGTTTTTTGTGACCATCTACAATTTGTAGTGGAACCAAGGATGTTACAAACAAGTTAGTATCGGATATTACATCACTTTCACCAGACAGTATTTACTTGTACTCACTTTGTCCCGAAGATCCATCACAGCCCCATTTACTGTATAATATTAATTGTGAAAAGTTGGCCATATTCACAGAATCAATTTAGATTATTCTCTTACATGTGTGATCTAGAAGAGACTGCAAACTACTTTAGCACCAATTTCAGTTACTTGCATGTGCTCTGGATAACATTCTCGCTTTGCTTCTATAAGTTTAGTATATGATGGGAGTATAGTATAGTCTTTGTCTTGTAAACAGGTTCTAAGGTTTGTATATTGGTTTTTTGTTAAATCTAAATCAATGAAAAGAGCCAAGGCTTTTTGATTTGTGAAAGACTTAAGAGAAGTATTACGTCTTAATAATGTGTGGATAAAAGCCTTCCTTTCTTGTGATGCAGAACATAGTTCCTGTATAATTTCTGATTCCCATGTCTCACCAATTGAACGTAATCCCTGAGTATATGAATGATAAATCTGATCAAATCCAGAGTCTCGAAACAGTTTTATTGCTTTTCGTTTCTGTGTGTTCTCTGCGGATTCGTTAAATGACTTACATGGTCTCCCTCGTGGGTTTTCAGATAAGGACGTCGATGGTTCTTCGTCTTCTTGGAATGGTACAAAAAATTCGCCATCTAACCATTTCTCGTTGCTGCGTAAGAACACATCCCTTTTCTTCCTGCCTTATTCCAGCGTATCTTAAATTCGGGCAATAAGTGTTTCTGAATTTTGATGATAACACAGCAGTTGCAACTGCTCTACAGAAAGATCGAAATGCTCCTTAACATACCGTTCTGCTGTTGATATATGTTTTCCGTGCTCTATAAAAGCATCACATATGTTACGTTTAGTAATTTTGAAATTGTTCATTGTTTATTGTCGTAGGTACAGCTGACAACGGCAAATTATTGATTACTATTAATTAATGCTGCTTGTATACATTAATAATAACCTAAAATTTTAACAAATCCAAGTTTATATACTTTCCTAAGGACAATGGTAACCGCAGAATACACATTCCATATAGGTGAAGAAAAAAATATTTTCTCTTTGGTTTATTTTTCATGGCCAAAAAATATTTTTTTCAAATTATATCGTAAACCATTTTTATCGATATACCACTTTGTTTAATAAGTTTAACAACTACAAATATTTATTTGAATTTATCTAACCGCATACGTAAACATATTTTGTCAAACGTGGAATATGGTGGTGCTGCTAAAAAAAATCAGATGGGACCGTCCCGATTCATAATTGTTACGGAACGAGTATTGCAGATTTTTTAGTCATCGTCGCGCGCGCTTCATTGTATATTTTGTTGATTTACAAGAGAAGCACGAAAAATCCACAAGATTATTTTTTTTTGGATCTTAACAGAATCGTTTTAGTTGCCAGATGGTGAAAAGAAATTTACCCGGGCGAACCCTGCTAACAGTTAAAATTTTTCTTGAAGTTGAGAAAGTCATTCCAGTAACATGAGACCTTTATGATTTTTTTTATTGTAGTAAGGAATAAGCAATATACAAATATTTTTATGTTTTTAATACTAGTAGAACTGCTTTTTGTAACGGTGTATAACACATTGCACTTTATTTAATTTTTGAGCTCGAAATTGTTTATTTAAAATAAGCATCAAAACAACACTTATCTAAATTTCTCCATATTCCTACTTTTGAAGTCTACTAACTGAACCCAGTCAACATTTAAATAAATTTCGGAACCGAATTATAAAAGTTTGACGTATTAGTTATAAGAAAATTGAAGTTTGTGTTCCTTATTCGGTTTTTGGTTTTTGGTATTTCTGAGACGGCGCCTCCACCATCGGCCCATAGTGCGACGTACATATAATAGAAAGTCTCACGTGAACTAATGTGAACTTTTTTAATGCGATTAATAAGTTTCTCCCTTTTCTCACATACAATCTTTCTATTAAACGTTCCCACACAAAATATTCTAAGGGAGTTAAATGTGAGGATCGTAAAAGTCACGCAATGGACAACTCGGCCCCCACGACCTATTCATCTCTGGAAAATCGTTGTCCAATCAGTTTCCCCCAACCATCAAGTTGGAACTAAGCCAATCTTCTTAAATTTTGCGGAATTTATTCCCACATATTGTCTTGCTCTGCTTGTCAGAACTGCAAAAAGTGTTCGGCATTCACACGTAGTGGTAATAAATTGGGCTCAAACAAATGATTGTTATAAATTTAAATTCAAACGTTTACACTGAATTCATGTTGAGAATTTCTTGGTCGAACAACATGAGGATTTGCATGTGCACATACATGTTGGTTATGGGAATTTACAACCCTCCGACTAATAAAGCAGGACACATCGGTCCACAGTATGTTAGACAAAAATCTCTATTATTTTGGATCGAGCTTAGGACCCACCGACAAAAAATTAATCTCCCTTCTTGATCGCCTTGAACAGGTTGCAAATGATAAGCATGCCTGTGCGCTGTAGTCCTGTCTTAAGACTCAGGAAATTTGGTATTGGGAAACGCCAAGAGCAATGGAGACTGTTCGAGTGTTGCTGAGTCTCTATTGAATTTACTCAAACTTCACTAGGTAATTCTTCCTTGCTGAACATTGATTTTGTTCTGTCTATCTACATGTACAATAATTAACTCTTAATTAACAAATCGTCGTGAATGTTTAAGAACACAGGTGTATGCGAATGTCGCCTATGTGGAAATCTTCTCCTATATTGACTACTTCCGTTGAGTTTCGTATAACGAACCCATAAATAAAATGAATATCCGCTTCTTCTTGATTTATAAAAATAAACGGCATTTTAATTAAAAACCAAAAGCATCTTATTACAAACGAATTATAAATTACATCTATTTAAAGTTGAACATATTAAATAAATAACTACACCAGTAAAGTGGGCACATAACAGCTAACATAATTTTATATTGTTTGAACGGCCAATACAGTCATTAAATACTTTATTTTGTTTTGGTGTTCTTTCCATTAGTGGATGTGGTAGCGTATATTTTAGCTTTTGCAACTTCTCTCAACTTTTATTTTATCGTAAACAGGAAAAATGATTAAATGAAAAAGCGCTATATAAAAGTTAAAAACTATTCAAACGTACTTTTTCGAATACAAGAGGCTTAAAAAGTTTACAATCATTTTTTTATTACTTTTCACTGGCCACCACTACGTTAAATTGCAACAAAAAACAATTATATTTGTCTGTTGTACATTATAGTTCACCATTACCAAATGTAGAACTTTTCTGGATGAAAAAACCTAATGTTAAACTTTAATTTCCATATCATAGATAATCATATTTTAAAATCATATCTGTCACAAATATTTACCGATTATAGACTAAGAGCCTAGTATTCTCGACAACATACGAATTTCGACAAGACTGGATATATGCAAAAATATTAGTTTAGATCGCCTCAAAGAAGGAATGGCCGGTATGGCTAAAGGACGTCGGTGGGGTGAGCATCTTTAAATGTTTAAAAATAGGAAAAAAATGCAAAATTTTAATCATTTCAACAAAGATGAAATTTGCAGTAATGATAGCTAGTACCATCCTATTAATGAAACAAAAATTGCCATACCGCTTGGTTTGTGGAAACTAGCTGCCATACCAGGTCAAAGGTTGCCGTTTTAAGGTGAAATTTACTTATTCCAACAAGGCTGAAATTTGACAGTACCTTCGAAAAATAAGTAAAAGACGATATGCAAAGAGCCATACCGATTGGGTGGTGGAAAGGGCGGCCGTACCATAACATTGATTTTGATGAGTACGAGAGAGAGAGAATCTTATGCAGCCCCTCGCGTACGAGAGAGAACATTAATGGCAGTCCGCCGCGTGCGTTGTATTGAAACGCCCACACCCAAGTATTGTCCGCAATTTTCAAATTTGAGATAAAGCTTTCAAATTTAGTACACACATTCTAGAGGTCCACTGGAACGAGGTCTACCGGGTCCCAACATTTTTATTTCTAACTTTACAAAAAAAATATTCGTGACGAAAGAGTATAAATCAGATCTGTTATACAAACCCATAATAATATTGTGTTCAAATGTTTAAATAAAGCTATAAATTAAAATTTTGTAAACATTTTGGCAACACCATAAAATTTGAATTTTAATTGACACTTCTTTTTTGAAACGTCAAAATGTGACTTTTTTTGAAACGTCAAAAAATGTGACTTTTTTGAAACGTCAAAAATTACTTTTATTAGAAACTCCACCACACGTCAAGATTTACTACGGTGAGGAAGTTCAGATCCCCAAGTAATTGGCAGCGGTTTTTCTTCATAGGTTGAAAATTTCAGCGGGCAATTTAAAAAATATACGGGGTGTTTTCTAAGTGATATCGACAACTTCAGGAGGTAATTCCTTGGACGATTTTAAAGAAAAAGGGTCTTATGAAAATGGGTCCTAAAATGATTCCCTGCAGAGTTACGACCCTTCCTATCAGAGAGAGGACACTGGAGGAGAGTCCAGGACCGGCAGCTACTACTGCCTCATTGTTGACAGAATATGTAGACAAATAAACGCAAAAGTATAAAATGAATAATATACCGCATAATACAATGTATTATTCTGAATGACTGACTGGCATACATGGTCACGTAATAACTAATATGCGTTCTGCATCCGTGGCTGGTAAATTTGAGTGATTTGAACGTTCCACCGTTAATAGTGCAAATTCTAAATAGGTCACATGGACAGGCAGTGGTAATGGGAATAATCGAGATACGATAATCTAATTAGTCAATTGTTTAAGTATCTCGAGATCATCGAGTATGGCTTCTAAAAATTATTACTAATATTAGTAGTTAAGAATATAGTATAGTATAGTACAAAATTATTGCACGATGAATGCGGCGACGTCCGAATCGATTATTCTCTGGGTTTCGATGTTGAAACCCTCGATAGATGAACACGATAAAACACAAAGTAGGTACAGTTTATTTCAAATTTATTAGCAGCATGAAAACGTCGGCTAAATTTGAAATAAGCTGTAAATAGTTAGTTGCAACAAGAGAGTACAGCAAATTCATATATTTGATTTAGCAAACCAGATACAATAATTGGCGAAGGGGGATCTTTCCGACCCGAGGAATTATAGGCCGATCACCTGCCTTAACTCCTGCTACAAGATATTTACACGTATCTTGTATGCTAGGACGCTGAGGTCTGTTGATCCGGTCTTCCAGCAGATACACGAACAGCGTGGTGCCAAGAAGGGCATGGCAGGTTGCAAGGACAGCCTGCTGATAGACCGCTGTATTACACAGGGTTCTGTGCAATACAAGCGGAATCTATCGATGGCCTGGATTGATTACCGCAAGGCATTTGATACAACATCGCATGAGCTGTTGTTGTACTTGCTCGAATGTCTTGCGGTACCAGCACCACTAGTGAGATACATAGAACAGCTGCTACCGCTCTGGAAGACCCGCTTCACCATAACATCAGGTGCACAGCGGGTCACGACAGGGCAGGTGGCATTTAGGAGAGGAGTTTTCCAGGGTGACTCTCTGAGTCCTCTCCTCTTCTGCATCTCACTGCTGCCGTTGTCTGTTGGGCTCCGCCAAACCCGCGGATATCAATGCGGGCCACCCAGCGACCGGAGGCATAAGGTCACCCATCTATTTTATATGGATGACCTTAAACTTTATGCCTCCGGAGAGCGCGAACTACAAAACGCTCTTAGGGTGGTCGAAGAATATACGGGGGCAATTGGTATGGAGTTCGGGTTGGACAAATGTGCAGTCGTCCACCTCAAGAGAGAACGATGCGGGGAATTCTCTGAAGATGCGCAGCTCGCAGACGGAAGCATCCTAAGACATCTGGATGCCGGAGAGACCTATACATATCTGGGTGTGCAACAAAGGCACATCCAGGATGTATCACAAATAAAAGATTCTCTCCGCGGCAAGTACAGACACCGCCTCCGAAAGATTTGGTCTTCCGAACTTTCGGGGAAGAACAAGGTGTCTGCAACTAATATGCTTGCCGTTCCGATTCTGCTCTACTCCTTCGGAGTAGTAAAGTGGAGGGTAGATGAGCCGCGTCAATTAGACAGAGATACCAGCAAGATGATGAATATTCACAGAAGTATTCATCCTAGATCGTCCGTTCCTCGTGTGTACCTCCCACGTCAACGGGGGGGGCCGAGGACTCTTGAGCCTGGAGTGTACGCATGGCAGAGTAGTACTGAGTATGGCATGTAACATACTCAGGAGCTCAGATCCCCTCTTGCGGTTCGTAAAACATCACGAAACTGTAGGAGTGGGAGCAGGATTGTTCAAGGCAGCAAAAAGAGCCGCAGATGAACTCGGTCTCGCATTTGACATCAGGCGAGGAGGCCGGCGAGGTTCTGATGTTGAGTCAGTCACCGAACTTCAGCCAAATCGTCTGAAAGCCCGAATTAGAGCTGCCGACCAGGAAAATCTGTTTCGGCAGCACGTCGATAAACCCCAGCATGGTGTCTTCTATAAGAACATCGAAACACTGGGTTTATCGACCAGGCTGACCTTCGCCTTTCTAAGGTCAGCAGGGCTTAAGTCGGAGACCGAGGGATTCATTATGGCCTGCCAAGATGGTGTTATCAACACCTTGGTCTACCGTAGCCGCGTGTGGCGTGTAGAGGTTCCTGATATCAACTGCAGGACCTGCCATCAGGCGCCGGAATCGCTCATGCACTTACTTTCTGCATGCCCCATATATGCGATTTCGGCCTACATCCACCAACATAACGCGGCTTTACGAGTGCTATACTACCATCTAAGGCACTCGTACGGGGTAGACCAGACACCAGTGCTGCCTTACGTCCCCGGAGATATTGAGTCCGTTGTCGAGAACGAGAAATGCCGGATTTACTGGAACTACTCGTTCCCGACTGTCAGGCTAATCCAAGCCAACAAGCCTGACATAGTCCTCCTCGACCATCAACTCAAGGTGATGTATGTTATCGAGTTCTCGGCACCTGCGGAGAAAAACATCACCTTGAAGGAGGAGGAGAAACGGACCAAATATCGCGATCTCCGGTACGAGCTCCAAGTGCTGTACCCAGGCTACTCGGTCAAAATGGTCGTCCTTATTATCGGTGTACTCGGAGGGATAAAGCCTACGCTGCTCTCGGAACTGAAGATCATACCGGCCTGCCAAAAACCAGCCGAGTGGCTGGCAGGTCAAATGCAGAAGGCGGTCATTCTGGGTTCTCTCCGTCTGCTTAGGGCACACGATTCTGGTATCTACAGTCACTAACCCTGCGGGATGTGGCGAGTGGCTGTAGTTGATGCGCCGGCGCGACTCCCGTGAGGCGTCGGAGGCCACGGGAGGACTGACCGGCATCGGAAAACCGAAAAAAAAAAAATCGACTTTATTGATTTAATACATATTAAGTACAATATTATTTAGTGCATTAGCTGTCCAACTGTGGCGAAGTCTAGCCAAACGGCTATTCTACTTAACCACAATAAGACAAAAATAAAAAGAAAAATAATAATAAGGGCGACAAATGTCAGACTTTTCTTATATATCTTAATAAAATTACAAATTCAAATACAAATAATAGAAATATACATTGACACAGTTAATTTAGAAATATTGAAAACATAATAATCAGTTTAAAAAAAAACAATAATGGCAATAAGTTTATTTACCTAGCATCGTACTTCTGCTTATTTAGCAAGAATTTTTTATATTTATATTTAAATTGCTTAGGATTTAAGACACTTAATTCGTCAATTTTTGTGAGACGTGATCAAATTTTCTTAATCCATATATTAAGCGAATGCAAGAATTTTGAACTTTTTGTATCCGGTTTTTATCAGAAGCATCTAAACAGGATCCATAGAGAAAATCACAGTAATTAAAAATGGATAGCACAAGAGATTCACATAAGTTCTTTTTTAAGCTGAAAATTTAGAAAGTGACGATTCGAATATAATAATTTCAAAGTTGAAAATGATTTTTGTAGTAATTTTTTTACATGATTTCTATATCTAAAATCTGTGTCGAAGATTAGTCCTAAAGTTTTTATAGAATTTACAATCGGTACAGGGATTCCATCTATGTTTATGTTTAAATTTGCTTTGAGTGTAGCCAAGTGATTTTTATTCCCTAAGATTTGAATATAAGATTTAGAGGGGTTTAATTTCAAATTATGTTCTAAGGACAGTTTTTTTATTAATTTTAGATCATTATTGATTAAGTTCGCTGCAAGAGGATACTCATTGTGATCGAAATGCAAATAAATTTGTGTATCATCAGCGTATGCTTGAACTTTAGAGCTTCTCAATGATTTTAATATGTCAGAAGTATAAATTAAAAATAGCAGTGGCCCCAAAACTGAACCCTGAGGTACTCCTGATAAAATTTCAGTATCTGTAGAAAATTTATTATTGTTCAAAATTCTTTGGGATCTTCTAGATAAGTATGAATTAATCAAGTTGACAGAGGAAATATCAAAACCGTAAAATTTTAATTTAGCACAAATAAGTTGATGATTAATTGTATCAAACGCCTTTGAGAAGTCCAAGAGCACCAACACACTATCCAGCTTATTGTCATATGCTTGAAGAATATCATTGGTAACATTAACTAGAGCCGTTGCAGTACTCATTCCCTTTCTACACCCACACTGATTGTCAGGTAAAATATTTTTAGAAATTAGAAAATCATATATTTGTTCATAGAGAATTTTTTCAAAAATTTTGGATAATGTAGGAAGAATACTTATAATTCGCAATTCCGCAGAAGTTTCTGGATTGGCAGTTTTTGGTAGTGGTTTACCTATAGAAATTTTCCAAAGATTAGGAAAGTAATTTGATTCTATGCAACAGTTAACAATATGAGTGATATATTTTTCAATAAAAGGACTACAGTACTTCAACATTACAGCTGAAATGTTATCCACGCCAAGGGCATTCGATTTAATGTAGAACTTTATTTACATTTTCCGTCGTTGTTAAACGAAAAGCAAAATCATTACTCTCGTTGTAAATATTGTTATTATAGAAATTAATTTTATCATCACAGCAATCAGTTACATCTTGTAAAAAAGAAGAGAAATAATCACTAATTTCATTAGGGTCAGACAAATGTTCAGGGACGGCGTATGTTTTATTAGAACGAATGTTAAAATTTTTTAGTGTCGACCACATTTTTCGACAATTTTTTTCAGCACAAACTGAATCTAAATAAGCTTTTTCCTCTCTTCGGATCATGGAGAGCGTGTAATTTCTGAGTTGTTTGTAATACAAACCATCAACATCTGAATTGGTTTGCTTATATTTTTGTAACGCCTTATCTCTTTCTCTCATGAGTAATTTTAAATTAGGATTAAACCAAGGTGCATAAGGTTTTGTAACTCGTATTTCCTTTATGGGAGCATGCTTGTCAAATGTTGATAAAACAAAGTGGTTAAATAAATTTATTTTATTATCAATATTATCTTCTCGGATAAGTTGATACCAAGGTAATTTGCATAAGTCATCTAAAAGTAGTTGTATATTAAAGTTACGAAAGCAGCGAATTTTTATGAACTTAGGTGGTGGTTTAAAATTAGAAATTGTCATCTCACAAAACACCATCCTATGATCCGAAATATTGTCAGTTGATATTGTACCAAATGACTTAACAAAATCACTATTTATATATATATATATATATATATATATATATATATATATATATATATATATATATATATATATATATATATATCATCCTGATCTAAAAAAATCATTGTTTAATTCTTCACTTATCTTAATTAAATTTTAAACACGTACCATGAAATGTTTCATAAAAAATTTATCTACGCTCGTTATATATTGACAGTAATATGACACTCATCTCAATGTCATAATGACGTTGTTTATAGCACTAATGCGTTATATATTTATCGCACGCATTTTATAAAAAAAGCACGCAATTGAATGCTTCAATAAAACTTAATCCACACATTTTTGACTTAGGAATCAGTTCTAGTTACACTGCAAGTAATTAAATTAGACTTTTACTAAATATTTCACTTATATTGTAAAAAAACTAATAAAATCGGTGATTATTTTATTCTCCAACCCAACACTGACAAACGTCATAAGTTATGAGGTCTGTCACTGTTGGGTTGGACTCATAACGTAACACCCCGTGGCATAGTTGGTTGGTCGATGAAGCGACCGATACCACTGGTTGCTAAGGAGATATCAACAAACAGCTATTGTTATTAACTTAGTTATCACCAAAAACGTATTGAAAACGTTGAAATCAAAATAAATTCTATAAAAATGAGTTTCTCCGACGAAGAATTGCCTGCAAATATCGAAGAAAGTGCATCTGAAGCAATTCTAGGCCTTGTTCCACAGAAGTCTCGCGTACAGTATGCCTTAGTATTTGAGAGATATGAGAAATGAGGCCATGAAAAGAAAATTAAGGACGTTGGTGTAGCAGGTATATTCAGTGTTAAGGGGTTACGGAGTACAAGCAAGATACAAGTGCAGGAGGTCAGTCCAAAGACAGGCGGTATATATGTCTGTCTAATCGCGAACGTGCTATATCTTTAGATTAGCTCCTAATGTTCCTTGCTAGGGTTTCTTCACTACGTGTGGCAGACAGAACGGTTTGTATATTACAGCCCGGGGCACTTAATGAGATTATTTCCACAGATCAAGGCATAAAACCTCACTGGTGTCATTTCGCGCGCACCCGAAGAGATACTTTCCACAGATCCAGGCATAAAGATTTTACTGGTACTTTAATGCAACAACGACCGAGATGGAACTCTTTCCATAGATCGAGACATAAACGTCCTATCTTCACGTCAATACTAAATAAAAATGACAACCGAATAGTCCCGGTTCTTGTTTTGAACAGATAACCTCCTTTTATGAATGAATTGCGAGATTTTCCGAATATCTCTGACTTATTCGGAAAAGCAGGTACTTTGGACAAAATAATACAGCAGTAAATTCGGACACAAACGGGTAAATGACGGAAATAGAAATAAAAACAGTAAAACAGTCAAAGTAATTCTTACCACTACCTGGTTGCGGCGGACACTGGATATCTGGAGCTGTGTGCTGCTAAATTGAGCACTGGTTGAAGAAGTGTCTCTTTTAATCGGCACGTTTTAATTTATACTCAAATTCGAACGAAAATAGTAGCGGGGATCTGCGCGACATGCGAAGTTGTCGGCCACTATTTAAGCTAGCTCGGCGCATCGTACTTAAACAAATTCCCTGCGTTAATTCATATAAACTAATGTTTACAAAATATTCCAAGGCTGGTAATCGCTTTCTCATAATTTTGAAACTATATTTCCGAAAGGAAATAATTTAAAACGGCCATATACTAATATTTAAAATAAATCAACTAATAACTTATCTGGTAAATTATTGAAAACAAATAGAACTATGTTTCTTTACCATAAATAAATGATTTTAACTTAATTTGAAATTAAGTTGAATTAACTTCAACTACTTTCCTCTTACATGATTAGGTACAAACACAATAATCGATTTATCATTAGGATAATAAAACAAACTAAGATTACCCTGAGAAGAAACCGGTTTGAAACAATTATGTTTGAGAAATAATTATTATTTCAAGTACTGGACTTGCAAAATAAATTTAACTTTGATTCAAAACGGTTTTAAAAGAAATATTAACACAGTTCATCGTATACAGGGTGTACCAAAGTGAACGAAACACAAACTAAGGTCTTGTTAGTATAAAAAACTTGTAGCGGAAAAATCACTTCATTAGAAAGTAACCAACCGTACACGATTGTGTGGCCAACGCCAACTGAGGAACAGGAGCATACTTACATATAACATTACATAGATAAAACCACAAAGAGGCGAACATTGTCACGCATCAGCTGTGCTGATCCATGCTCACTCAATCGCGAATGTGGATCCTCCTCCACCGCTAATGGTCAAACGTAAATAGCGCATACCAATGGTCATGTTCGCACCTTCGTGGTTTTATCTATACACATGTATCCCGGTTTCCAGTTTCTATACTGGTTGCATATATTACAGGTAAAAAAAAACTTTTCTTTTAAATTTTTTGTTATATGGCTTTAATTTTGAAATTTGTCTATACGAAAAAAAGTTGTGTTAGAAAAACGGTCCGGGGTTCCCTGTAAACCCACCTTTATAATAAAGCTATTGTGTCCAATTTAAATAGAGTTGTAGCTACTAGCGACTATTTTTTAATATGGCCGATGTAAGTCAAGCCATTTTAAAAATATGCAAAAAAAAATACTTTATTTTTCTTTAACTTTCAACGGCCACAATTCTGCAGAAAATCATTTAGAAATCACCTAGGAGACACGATGTATAACTGTAATATATTTGCTTTATGAATGTTGAAGAAACTGCTTAGAAAATGATGAAGTTTTATAATTTATTTATCATATAAATATTGACATATCTAACAATATTAAAAGGGTCGGTTTTCCTCTCCCATTAAATCTATTTGATAATTAAGTTCCTTGGAAACAATTTTTGATAAAGTTATATACAAGGAAACTATCTACTGGATAAATTTAATAGGATGGAAAAAATTGGCTCTAATAAATGTAATAAAACCACAAATTTTATTAACCTAGCCAACATGTCACTTTGAAAAATTGAACGCCGGAGGTCGAAAATGTATGTATTTTATGAGAGCAATCTGTTAAATTGTGTCCCATACGTACAGTTGGACACCCTGTATGAAGCATTTTAAAAAAGTTTATCTTGGAGGATTTTATAAATAATATTTAAGTACACACTGAAATTATAAATTTAGAACAACTGCCAACTGGTCTGAAAATTTTATAATTTTATTAATATTATGCAAACTAAACAGACCGTAAAAAGCTTAAGTACAAAACAGATTTAAAGCCTTTGTTTTCTTGTTTCGTGTAATAATTAGTGCTTATTTTTTTAAAGCTTGGAACTCGATTATATCGTTGTTTGACACTTCGTAAAAAATTTTAATAACGCCCCTTACATTCTGTAGAATTTTTAGGATGGGCCATTAATCCCTGTCCATTAATCGAACATACCTTTTAGGTCCTGGCAATCAAAGAGAATGTTAATAAAGTTAGAGTAGGGTATGTACCTTTAATCTGTAACAGGAGGTAGGGCGACCGGTAAAAATTAAAGGATTAAACAAACATAATCCCTGCTGAAATTCTGAGTGAAAATTTAAGTCAGATTAAATTGTAAATAGTAATAACGTAACTATTGATTAATAATTATGCTGGAATGTTGCCAACTGTCGATTGCGTATAAATAAAAATTTGTGAAATTTTGTATGTGTATTTCAAAAAATCTGACATAATGCTTGTATTTATGCATTTCTAAATAATAATCATAATATAATTATTGGGTATTACAAAAGCATTCTTTCAAACCTAACATGATAATAATAATAAATACCTATATATTTGTATATTTTATAACGACATTCTTATCTGAATGTTCTAGTACAAAAAGTTTTAGGCATATAATGAATCAAAAACAACACTTCCAATACATTTTATCATAGAATTTATTAAGACAACTACTCAGTCTAGAAGCAAGAACTGCATTGAATTAAATAAAAGTAGCTCAGTATTAAAAGCAAAAAAATATATTGAGATTGAAATAGTGTTGTCACCAAAAAAAGGAAAGTTTTCATACTCAAGAAATGATTTTCTCCAATTACAATAGAAAAAACGAAAACCAAGGTCCGATATATATCTACTTTCGTTCTTCTGAATTCTTCAGGAGGTTAGTCCGCGTGTAAATTATTTATAAAAATATTTAAATTAGATAATTCAAAATATGAATGTTTGTCATATTTTTTTTGACATTTTAAATTGAAAGACAATATGTAGATTAATTAGTGCAACTTCGGAAATCATAATGACATTCATGACTCAAACCTAACTTAAGTGAACCCATTCTTTTCGTACATTTAAAAAAATCTGACATATTATTGCTTCGTACTTATGCATTTCTAGAAAAAAAGAAAAAAGTAATTATTGGTTATTACAAAAGCATTCTTTCAAACCTAACAATTAATTCCCCAGCCACCGGGGTTAGACTCTATGACCAAAAATAAGTCGAAAGTCACTTATGTCAAAATTTCGAAAAGTTACTCCTTACGAAATTATGGCCATCTTAAAGATCGCAATGAAGGTATTTTTGCCAATCAATTTTTGAAATAGGTATCCAGGTAAAGATACGAAGACAGAATACGACATTTTGTGTGTCAATATCAATAAAATATTTCAAATTTAAACTGACGTACAACGGTAAACAATTAAGTTTTCTTACTTATTATAATGCCCAGAAGGTACAGCAATCAATAATATTTATATATGATTAAACTACTTGGAGTTTGTAATAATAATGCTCGTGCCGTAGAGCATATGTACCGCCACCGTTTTCCTACTAGGCGACACCCAGATCATAAAACAATAAGTGCTGTTGAAGTTCGTCTACTTGAAACTGGATGTTTGGCTCCTAACATGATTCATGCTGGTTGTTCTAGAGCTACCATGGCAACAGGAAGAGCAACTACTCCACGACATTGAAGAAGATCCGTCTGTAAGTACCAGTATCTTGGAAGCCAATCGTCACCATCGTCGTAGTACTATTCACAGATTCATGCAAAGAGAAAATCTGTATCCTTATCACTTACAGCCGGTTGAAAAATTGCATCTTGCGGATAGTGAGTTGCGCTTACAATTCTCCAGATGGTTTTTAAATTGCTTAGATACAAATGAAGACCTTTTTAAGCAAGTATTGTGGAGTAATGAGTCCCATTTTAATCGGCAAGGGGTGTTTAACCAGCACAACTTGCATATCTGGAATTAGGAAAATCCACATCAAATTAGAGAACAATATAAACAAGTGCGCTGGAGTGTAAATGTGTGGATTGGTCTGTTGGGCAATGACATAATAGGACCACATTTTCTGCATAGGATATTAAACGTAGAGAATTATGCAAATTTTTGCGAAAACATATTACCTACCTTTTTGGAAGATATTACTTTATTTCAACGTCACAGTATTGTGTATCAACATGATGGAGCGCCTGCTCATTATTCTCGAAATGTTCGAGAGATATTAAATCGGCGATTTCCCAATAAATGGATCGGTCGCGGAGGACCTACTTCTTGGCCACCTAGGTCTCCGGATCTCAACCCAATAGACTTTTGACTTTGGGGTTACTTGAAAAATGCGGTATACAAAGTCCTACCGAATAATGAAGATGACGTTATTGTTCGGATTTATGGAGCATTAACACAAATTACAAACGAAACAATAGGTCGTGTTGAAAACAATTTTCTTCGCCGATTGCATGCATGCATAGAACAAAATGGCGAACATTTCGAACATTTGCCTTTGTAAATTTAAATATTTTAATTGTATTATGTGTAGATGTTACTTGAATTAAATTAATAAGTTATCTTTACCTGGATACCTAATTCAAAAATTGATTTGCAAAAATACCGTCATTGCGATCTTTAAGATGGCCATAATTTCGTAAGGAGTAACTTTTCGAAATTTTGACGTAAGTGATTTTCGACTTATTTCTGGTCATAGAGTCTAACCCCGGCGGCTGGGGAATTAATTTTGGGACACCCTGTATATTTTTATATTTTATAATGACATTCTTATCTGAATGTGCTAGTATAAAAGTTTTAGGCATATAATGAGTCAAAAATAACACTTCCAACACATATTTTTTTTGCTTCTAATACTGAGGACACTTATTTAATTCAATGCAATTCTTGTTCATAGACTGAGTATACCTATATCCACCTGCATCCGTAAATAAAAATTATCTTAAGGATATGGGGATGGTGAGAAGACATACTGATTTATAAATGTCTGCCATGTTATCATAAATTTAACAAAATTTACATTTATCAACTTTTTTTTCAATTTCGTTAGAATAAATCAATTTTTAAATCACTCCGTATAGTGAAAAATGGTTATTGCAAGGCCTACTTGGCATATAACCCGAAAAACGCCAACAATTTGAAAATCGGTCACAACTCATTTGTTACGAAAGATACCAAAAAACAAATTTAGAAACGTCTAGAGATATGCCAGGAAATATGATCATCTTCTAAAGAAAAAATTCGAAAAAATGCTTGTTAAAATAGGAGATACTTGAGGGATTGACGAATTTCGCAGGGTTTTGTTACACACCAACAGTCGTATAGAAAAAACATGGAACTTTGCGAATCCGATTTACTTCAAAATTTACTAGAATTATTGCTTGTTCCGTATCAATTGCTGAGCAATTTAGAACGTGCGATAAGCCCCTGAAATGTGAAACATTCGGTACATATAGATTATTCGTCCATAATCAATCTTATAAGAAAGATCTGCATTTGTATTTCATCTGAAGAGTATTTTTCAAACATGAAGAGTACCTATTTCAAAGGATACATCTCTAAAGCGGTTTTCCTCAATCAATCCCTCACTTGTTGAAGAGAAAGAAATTTCTTGTAAATATGACATGAATAGACACATTTAGCTGTCTGAGAAAATATAACTAAGTGCCAGTTTTCGACATGTTTATATCACCTAAAAATAACAGGCAACACAATTCAATCTAATTTTACGAACTAAATTGAATTATACATTTCCTCAACTTTTATTTTGCGATTTTTCATTTAAATGCTTGTTAGGAAAATTTTTCTTCTTAAATTTTCTCAATATATGTTGTCATATAAGTATGAAACCGTTTAGATCGACTAGGCCTTAGCACATTATATGTGTTGAGCTGTATGTCTGTATCTCGGTGTATATTTATGCTTCCGCGATAAATGCTTAAAGGGTTTCCCAACTTCCATGATATTTTGGAAAACAAGATTATCTTGTGGGGTATTCTCATTACATTTAAAATCGATAATTTTATCGAACCAAAAAACCTAAAATACATTTGGAAATCGCAAATTCGCAATGGGCTGTTTTAAACATAGTTTTACAGATCTCAATTCAGTCAAATCCAACCTTTGCTTTCTAGGTTTAGAAAACCTTTTAATAACTCAATATCGATTTGAATATATCGATGTATATGTGTAATAAACATAAACATTAGATTATCTTCCATTGTTTAGATCTGAGACAAGTCTTGACTCTGCTGTAGCCACGCTAACTTAAACAGTGACAAAAATAACAAGTAGGGAACAAATCACTGCAAACATATCCTTGTTGCATTAGTGGATTCGATAAATATTGAGGGTACCGTTTATCGATAGTTCTCCACCTCCATTCTGGGATGGGAGAATTGCCGTTGGATCCATCACTGTCTTAATTAGATCTAAAAAAGTCTTCAATTTGTTTGTCGCCTGTCTAAGGGTTCCTGGTCTATGACCTTTTTTGCAAAATTATATTTTCGCAATTTTCGCAGAAATCTAAAGTGATTCAGAAATTACTAAACAGGTAATCAACCAAGACAAAGAAGTTGGGATTATCAGAAATATTCTATCTTCTTTAGTTTCAGAGATATACTATGCAACTTTTGTTTTTCTTATGGGCGCCATATTTGTTTTTACACTAGGGCTAAAAATTCCCTTCACAGCTATGTATAACATCTTGACATTACACATAAAACAGCACCGAAAAATAGTAAGAACCATTTTTTGCTAGTTATCACTGCTTAAAATTGAACTGCCTTACATTTTTAAATGTGGTAGGCCATGAATGAGATAACAAAATATTTCAATCGCCATGACTACAGTGTTAATACTTCTTTACAGCCATGTATAACACGTCGAAATTGTTATGCAAAACAGAAAAACTAAGAATAAACATTTTTCGTTAAATAATCAAGAAACTATTACTTAAAATTAACTTGCCTTGGAAATCGGAAGCTTGATGATTTCCACGTTTTTAGAAAAAAATATGAAATCAAATTCTATGTTTGAGAATAAGCAAATTTATTAACAAAACTATAGAAAATTAAAAACGAATCAATGAACGTTAATAAATAGTTGATTTTATTATAAAAAATTAACTAAACTAAAATTCAACTTAAGACCGAACTTAACACTAAATAAAACCCTTCAATAATATTTATAAATGTTACTCAAAGTGTCTGCCATTATTTTCAATACATTTTTGGGTTCTTAGTCGCAACTGTCACATTGCACTCGATACAAATTCAGGTTTTATGTCTCTAAAAGCCGCAGTATTTCTTTGTCGCAATTCCTCAACACGATTTACTTCATAGTGGTAAACTTTATTCTTCAAGAATCCCCATAAAAAGTAATCTAGAGGATTGAAACAAGGCGACCTGGGAGTCCACCTTACAGGACCATACGTTCCAATCCATTTATCGGTAAAATTTGTGTTTAAGAAATCTCGGGCAAATGCAGAATTGTGAGCTGCACAACCATCTTGCATAAACCATTTAATATTAAGTAAGGTTGCTAGGTGCAATTCTTCCATAACTTCTGTTAACGAATTGACGTAGGCTACTCCATTTAAATTCCCTTCAATAAATTTGGAAGTTTTTGGACCCACGATGAGCTGAGCCCACATCGTTGCCAAAGGATCTTGAGGAAAGGTCAGGATTGATGTTCACTTATGCCAATACATTGATTTCATTGTGTGTTTCGTTTTTTCGAAACACATCCAAATTCTATTAAATTTCATGAAATTAAGTAGATTATTTTCCTTGATGGCGCATTTCTTTCTGAATATAATCTAGCATATTCTCGAACTGCATTATCAATTCTTCTATAACATCTGATGTAAACGTCATATATATCTTTTTTTTCAGTGTCATTGTAATGCACCATTTTTCACAATTATTAATAATACTTAAAAAACTTAAAAAATACTTAAAAAACCAAACTTCAAGATGATTTGAGTTACAAATGTCAAAGAGGTATTAATACATGATGATTGAAATATTTTGTTTTCTCATTCATAGCCTACCACATTTGAAAATGTAGAGTAGTTCAATTTTAAGCAGTGATAACCAGCAAAAAATGGTTTTTACTGTTTTTCGGTGCTGTTTTATGTATTAATGTCGATATGGTATACATAGCTGTGAAGGGAATTTTAAGCCCTATTCAATGGTATAAAAAACAAATACGGCGCCCATAAGAAAAACAAAAGTTGCATAGTATGTCTCTGAAACTAAAGAAGATAGAATATTTCTGATAATCCCAACTTCTTTGTCTTGGTTGATTACCTGTTTATGCAAAATTTCAAATTTCTTCTCTATTAACTGAGAAATAAATATTAACAAAATCAGTGATTTTTAGTTTTTTCAAGATATTTCAGGAACGGCTGAAATTTTTTCATTTTGCAAAACGGCATATTAAAGAGGTCTAAATTACGCAACTTTCGTCTAATTTGATAAAATTTCTATAACTTACCGTTTAGGAAATAGCAATACTGTCCCTATGAAATCGACGGGACCCGGTATACACACAGCCGACTCTAAACAAGCCGCGAAGTAATAAATGGCAACACAACAAAGTGGTTCGATCGCGGTCTGCTGAAATTTTATATGTAGCGATAAAGAAAACTTCTTTGGATCCCGTTTTATCATCTTTAACTACAATTTCCTACGTCTTTCATTTTTTGTAACTTGGATAAAAGTTTTTCTGATGTGTTTATAAGTATTTTTACACATCGGCACGATACACCACTAATATGATGATTTTAAGGAGTTGATTATTATTGATTTGTAATTACTTCACTTAAAATTTCAAAACAATCACAACACAAAATATAACATCACCTATTTACATTTAACAACGTGTTTCGCCTGTTTTGTGTTCACTTGTACTATGATAGTTCCTGTACTGTGACGTCACTGGATCGATCTGCCCGACAGGCGGTGTTTGAGCGCGTAATGGATTAATTCAATCTTTAATGTTGAATAACTTTTGTAAAAGACAAAATAAAAAAAAATCCTTTACATACTGTTTTTTGTATTAAGTAGAGATTCCAAAAATGCCAAAATTATATTGTTCTGTGATCATAAAATTTGAACTAACACAAAACATGTTTTTATCTACGTTAGTCTAATATAACATACACATTTTAGTGAATCATTTATATGTGAAATACTTTATCTTAGGGGTTATTGTTGTAAATATTTTGGTATATCTTAAAGGTTATTGTTGTACATATTTTGGTATATTTTATTGGTAATTGCACCATGTGTCTAACTTGAATTATCAAGTTCCCATGTTTATATGTAATTGTAGTTTGTTGATCCTACTTTATCATTCTTAAAGATCAACCTGACTTCTCTATTCACTCAAGAGTGATAACTAGGGCTGTCAAACATGTTCTGTGGGACAGTGACGTACGCGAAATTAACTAATACGAGAAAAAATAAACTGTTACAATTTGTAACAATGTATGTAAAACTTACCCTCTTAACTAGCTTGATGAATTAGCTTGCTTATCACAAACTGGAGAAGATGTGTAGCCATTTTGCAATATCAGGTATGTTTCTATGGTTGTCTCCATGAGTGATGGTCGCTTTGATGAAAATATATTCTTATATTTTGAAAACGACCGTTCGACATCTACTGATGTAATACACGCATACGTAAAATAGTCTTTGAACGCACTTAACGGATCTGGGGCTGCACCATTACATATTTGTCTTAATTTGGTAAAACTGGTGTCTTTATTTAACACACTTGCGAACTTTTCTTTAACGCGCTTATTTGTTGCGTCACCTATAGCGTGTAGCAGTAGATTTACTTCGTCCACTATTTGCAGTGACTCCGCTAACGACAACGCACTGTTTTCTAATTTCTTTATGCTTTCATGTAATGGTTTATAGTTCTTCGCAATATTTTTTAAAGCTGTTTCAACGGAAATATCTTCGAGTTTTGTCTGGCTTTCCTTAATAGCTGCAGCTTCATCTGGATTGAATTGTAGTATCACAGCTTTTATTTGTTGGAAATATTCAGTATAATAAAAAGCTGCCTGCAATCATGTTCCCCAACGTGTAGGAATCGGTTGTGGTGGTACACTAATACCGGGACACTTGCTATGAAATGCACGGAGACATTTAGGAGATTTAAGAAACACTTTTTTTGTACTTGCTATTAATGCATCCACCTCTGGAAAACCTTTTCGAATAGTTTCTGCCACAAGATGTAAAGCATGCACTTTACACGTAACATGTATAAACCTACAACCTTGTTCTTGCAAAGAACAGCCTACCGAACGCATTGTCCGGCGCCATCAGTCACAAACATCAACACTTGACTTTTTGACAATTCAAATTTTTATAACGTCTCCAGCACCACCCTGGTCATTGTTTCGCTAGTACACTGACTTAGTCTTTTGCTAGCTAGTAACAGTGGAACTGTCGGTTTAAGAGGGTCCAGTACTCGTACTATAACATTTAAAATAGAATTTTTTTTACAATCTGTTGTCTCATCATCAGATAACCACAGCCTTGTATTTTTTAATTCACATTTCGTCTTATTTACCATGTCTACGTGTACAGTTGGTAGATAGTTACATAACGTTGTGTGACATGGTAACTTCACCTGGGCATTGTATTTATTCCAGAACTCTCGAAAAGGTTGTTTATCGAGTATGTGCAGCGGAACATCGCAGGAAATCAGCATTAATAGTAAATCAAACATAAACTATGTTGTCGAAGGCACGCTATTTTTTTTATTTTTATGGTGTACACTATTTACGTGAAGTCCACAATCATGCTTATCCCAGCACATCAAATCTTTCTCGCACACTTTACAAATTATTTTAGCACTATGATAGAATAAATCCGGGAATTCACCTATGAATTTATTCACTTTGTCAGCAAATAGCCTCTACCCCTGCGTATGTCTGCCATGCTTTATTATTAAATTAATATCAACAATACAGTACAACAAATAAAATAAAAACACAAAAACAATATGCAATACGTCCAAGTGACTTAACTTGTACACAACTCGAAAGCTGATAATAGACTGGACTGGAGAAAGAGTTTCGCGGTCAAGGTGAATGCCGGCGACAGTAAGTACATCTGTACTCTACGACCATGATACACAGAAACGATTTGCAGTTTTAAACATCTTATATCATGATTTTTTTTATATGAAACACATTTGTCTTATTCACAACACAAAGCTTACGAGCTAATATGCTGTTGGCATTACGACTACTGTTTTAATTTGTGCAAAACCAAATATTTTAAATAATACTTTCATATAACAAGAAATTTAGAAAAATGGCATTTGAGTTAGAGGCTACAAAAAATGAACTGATGATTCTGAGAGATATCAGTTTAATATTGAACTACTAGGATTAACGTGTCATATGAGAAGCTGGATTATCGGCTAGTGTGATATTCACAATGGGTAGTGCCCGAGTGAGCGATTACAACTAGTTCATTTTACGCCCAGCTTATGTGTAATTGCTTTTAGTGTACATTCTCAATACGACACTTTAACAATGTGAATATTTCAATATTTAAAGAAGGTCAGAAACTTTACCAATAATTCTTAGTTTCTCCTTGAAGAAAGTTGAAAAGTGTACGTGAAGGTGCCAGTTGTAGGTGGTATAAGAACATAAAGCAAACAGAGCCAAGTTTGAAACTTTGAATTATAATCCTCAAGAAAGTTGCTTCAAAGTTTTCTTGTTGAAAAGTTATCAATTTTAAGAAAATCTGACATTATTTATATGGAACTGATACTTTTAAACAAAACAGATTCGTGACGAGGAACAAATCGGCGTTACACCGAATTATGATCACAAATTCCTACTCCATTCGCCTGTAATTATTCTACCGTCATTTCTAGGGGTTGCCTGCCGGCCTAAAGGCTATATTAAAATTTTGATTATGGAAATGCTGTATCTAATTTAATTTGCATTAAATTTGTTTTTCATTGGCTCATCCGATCGTTAAATTTGTTACTGAAATCAATTTCAGTAATATAAATTTTGTGCATAAATTTATATTGATTTTCCCTTTCAACACATATTATCAGCATCGTGATTTGTGATGCAAAAAAAGATAAATTTTTTTTACAGCGTGTACAGTTAGTAAAAATATTACCTCATGGCATCGGTCTTGGTAACTGTATTTGTACAACGTTAAACATGATTTCAGATGCACGTAACTTTTTACCAGTTTATATCAGATTACATAATAGCATCAATAAATTACTTGTTGAGAGCTGTTAGACGAAGTTACTAACCTAAACTTACCTTACTAACCTTACTTTCATAGGTTACTAACATAAATTTTCTTGGATCAGCTACCTACTTTCAAATATCCTAGAGCTGAAAAATCACTAAAATTATGATTAGATAGATATACTTTTATAAGTTAGGATCTCATCCGTGTAAGAGATTTACAGGTCTGTAAGAAATTCTTGAGCTATCGGACTTTGTATTGTTTTATTAATTTCGATTGTTGCCGACGTTTTGATAAAAATTTGTATCTTTAGAGCTGCAATAAAGGATTTACTTAAAAATAAGGAAATAGGAATAAATAATAATAATAATAATTTTATTTATCCCAAAAGACCATACAAAATTTGGCATAGGACAAGTCAGGTACTACACTATAGATACTTCAATTATTTCATCACATTAAAATATAGAAAACATTAAAATATTAAAACAACAATATAAGAGAAAAAATATAAAAAAGGAACACGGCTAAAATAAACAAATTAGTAATTGTATTCAGAGACTCTATAAAAACAGTTTTGAACGAGAAATTGTTTAACAGTTTTTTTAAAAGAATACAAATTTGTTTCGTTTTTAATAAGATCAGGCCATTTATTATATAATCGTATTCGCTGGGAGCGAAGTCATGGTAGGGAGAGCCAAATCGACACCAGCGTCCGCAGCGGTTGATGTAGACAATAAAGGACGCTGTTTCTAAAATTCTATCGGATAAATACACGTGAATAGTTTAAATTTATTGTATTTAATAATATTTGAATAAAATGAGTAACCGTAGTTGCTGTGTTGTTGATTGCAAAAATACCAGTAGAAAAAGTGAATGCAAGTTTTATAAATTTCCAACTTCGAAATTTAAAATAATTCAAAGACAAAAGTGGATAGTTGCAGTAAGAAGGTGCAAGTGAGTAGTGCCATAACCTTACTTTCAGTAATAATAATAACAGAGAATAATATTTTAAGACAAATCGATAAATTTGGTAATTTAGTGTTCACGCTAATATTTTATTTAAATTAATAATAGAAAAATTGAATTATTTAATTTTTAATATTTATAGAAGTTGATAAACAAAAAAAAATTTAATACTTTTTATATTTGTAATTTTTCGCGTGCGTTAGATTCTAAAATATTTATTTACAGTATTTAATTTATTTTGTAGTGTTGATGGATCACCGTGGGTTCCTAAGCCACATGATGCATTTAATCAAATAACTCTGGTTATTTTTTCGATGTTCTTCAACATCACATACATGCTCTGCATCAGCTAATTTTTTTAACACGCTTTTATTAGCTTCACCTGTATGTTTGCTTGCTTGCTTGTTTGTTTGTTTGTAACCGACTCTTTGGACTCGATTTTGACCCACTTTAAACGGACAGATTTAATTGAAACTTTGTACACTTACGAAGAACCGGTAACAATACAATAATTTGATAAGTTTATATCATTATCCTGATCAGGATCGCCAATCCTTTCCTCACGTATCCCTACGTGAAAGCAAAGGCTTAATATGTAAGTAGATTCCGTAATTGTTAATTAGCTCGGTGGTGTAGTGGGTTAAGGCAGTCGACGCGAAACGACAGACTCCTCCGGCGTGAGTTCGAACCCCACGGCTGAAATAAAAATATTTTTTTTTTTCAGAAATATCTGTTGGATCGTAATATGTTATAATATCAGCATCAATAAGCAATATAAATATAGTTTAAAACAACTAAAAAACACGCTTTCATAGCACATCAAATTAAAAAGTGAAAAATAAATGTAGTTTAAAAAAACTAAAAATCACGCTTTTAAAGCACATCAAACTAAAAAGTAAAAAATAATTATTAATATAAACTGAAAACAATAATGAACGAAAAATACTAGTATTATTGTGAAAAAAGCGTGGGGCGCTTTGTGCCATATTTTTCGTATATCGAGCAACCCACGCCTTTTTCACAATAATACTAGTATTTTTCGTTCATTATTGTTTTCAGTTTATATTAATAATTATTTTTCACTTTTTAGTTTGATGTGCTTTAAAAGCGTGTTTTTTAGTTTTTTTTAAACTATATTTATACCTTTCATTTCAGTCTCGGGTTGGAACTTAATTTGATGACTTATTGCTTGAAACCCAGTTTTGATGATGACGTCCATTTTTTCTTATAAAAATAAATTAAAAATTAATATTCAAATAAATATTTCAGTATATTGTTAATAAATAAACATTTTACAATATCTTCAAGATATAGTTATCTAGTTATGTCCTTATTTTTATTCCTTGTTTTTTATTAATTTTTGGTATCTGTTATGCTTTAAATTGACTTTACTTAACCTCTTCACAGTTTTAAATAATTTGTTTATATATTATACTTACATTTTTTTGTTGTACTCCAGTAAATATAAATCAGCAACTGATTTTATTTGTCACTGAGGATTTTTTCACATTTTATATATTTTTTATTTTAACAATAAAAAATTTGTTATTGTTAAGTCCCATAAGTGTACTGAGTAAATAGCGTCTTTTAGTTCATACTTCTGGTGGCGCTACCGTCACGCACCGAGCGAATACCAATGTATAAACGATTGTTCTTAACTATAGAGATATAATGATTAGGAAAACAAAATTTGTCTCCCAATCTTGTTTTGTATTCGTGAAAATAATTATTTTTTTGTAAATTTTTCCCAATTTTGCCTAACAAACAATAGTACTTTCAAAATATATAGACACGCTACTGTAAGGAATCCTAATAATTAAAATAATTTAAACACACCCATTATAGATCTAACAGCTCTTTTTTGTAATTTAAAAACTCTAATACTGATGTCTGAACAACACCAAAATATGATACAGTATTGAATCCTCGAGTAGATCTGTGCATAATAGTACGATAACAAAACTTCTTAGTTCCTTTAATCCATCTGCTCCAAAGACACGTCGTTGCTAGGGGAATATTTATTATTAATTTATATACTAATTAAAATTAAATATTTTTGAACTATTACCGCAACCCAATATCTTTCAGCGGCTTTTAGAAAAGTTCTTAAAATTACTAGTAGAGGTAATAATGTCGAGATAGTAAAGTATATTCGTACTAGCAGTTTATACTATAATAAATTTTTTTTCATGACTGTGACACTGCTTCATGAAGTTATTGCTGTGGTGTTTATTCATTAGAAGAGAAGCATATTATTAACAGTTGCTCCATATGTTCTGCTGTCGTAAACTGACGGCTATCTGCAAAATCCATTTATATGTTGAAAGTGAACGTTCCATCCCGACAGATATTGTCACATATTTAAAATAAAGACAATTCATATTTATTTTCGAAGATCAAACACTACATTCATCACATCGGTTATAGTAAATTCTGTTTTTGGTCGACGTTCAAGTTGCTCTATAGCGAAAGGGATTCGTGAAAACCTGAGTATATAAATTAAAATATTTTCCATACTGGGATCGAGGTGGCTTCTCAGCATTTGCAATAGCAACTGCTCCTGCATCCAATTGTAATATGACTTTTTGAATGTATCTTATCAATATAGGCTGTGGTGGCAATATTATTAGGTAATATTCGTGCCCTTAAAAACACTGTGTACTCTATTCTGCTGAGAGAATAATCCAAATGCTAATTCACAAAATAGGTATACAGATTTTTTAGAGGATATTGCGAATGTCTATGTAAATAAATAAATCTCAAACAGTTTCTATATTATTAAACGAAATTTGATTTATAATCGTACTAATTTTTATAAGTTTTTATATAGTTATATAAAAATTAGTACAATGTTAACAAATTCATGACATAAACTTGCATTTCTTATCGAGGTTCCCGCAGGCGACACTGAAATGACGCGCTGATACCCGGAACTGTAATAATTAATAGAGTTGTCAAATCGGTGTGCAAGTCAAGGGGCGGTGCCAGTGGTAGAAATACCCAAACACGTAAGTGAGACTTGTTTACCTTCCTTGTGTAACAAAAACTAACATTTGATTTTAATTTATTTTTTTATGTTTCATGGGTGTACAACGTACTGGGTTCCTCTTCCGTTGTATTATTGATAATTTTATTTGTTGTATTTTATGGTATTAATCTAATAATAAAGTATGTCATATTTGCCCAAGGGAAAGTGAATAAATTGATCAGTGAATTCCTGGATTTATTCCACAATGCAATGGTGCTATCGGAATTTGTAAGGTGTGCGAGACAGACCTGATAAAGTTGGACAAACGTGATTGTAAACGTCACTAAATTCTGTGCAACATGAAACTAAAAATTTACCTTGCCTTCGACTTCCACACAGCTTATGTTCGATTTATTCTTAAAGTGGATTGCATGTGATGTTCCGCTGCACATACTTGATAAACAGCCATTTCAGGAGTTCTGGAATAAATACAATCCAGCAAGATATTGCAGCCAAGTCGCACAACGTTGGGTAATTATGCAAAAACTGAAGCGAGGAGACTCCAAATAAGATCAAATATGTGTGCTCAAAAATTACACGGTGGGTTATGTGTGTTGACGAGACGACAGATTGTAACAAAAATTATATTTTAAATATTATAGTACGTGTACTGAACCCCTATAACCGACATTGCCACTGTTAGGATCTGGCAAAAGATCGAGTGTACTGGCCAAAAAATAATGTGAGTGGTGCTGACGTTAGAAAAGAATTTGACCTGTCAAAACCTCAATTGTTAAAGTTTGTGACCGATGGTAAGTGTTTCCGCGACAATGGGTTTGGTATAGTGTTCTTTCAAGAACATGGTTGTAGATTGTTACATGTTACGTGTAACGTGCATGCTTTATACCTTGGGCAGAAACTATTTTACGCGGTTTTCCAGTAGGTAGATGCATTAAAGCTAGCCACTAAAAAAAGTGTTTTTTAAATGTCCTAAACATCCTCGCGCATTTCATAGCAAGTGTCCTGATATTC